>WNGS01066681.1:8319386-8388202 GCA_020271785.1 Procambarus virginalis | reverse complement strand
TGTCCGTAGTCATACCTTAAGGTATACGCTTTAGCCTTTCTAGTAAGATCATGACAAGCATGGGCCTCAGCAAAGCAGTGAATTCCGACACAGTTCGTGGCATCGATGTGGCGTTCAAGGAAGCGGCAACACGCTTCTCTGACAGCAGCCACCTCCAAAAGGTTCGAGGCACTAAGAAGGGCCTGAAATGAGGGAGTATTACATACTAATGGAATATAGTTGGATGTATCACATAATCCTCATGTTAAAAAGGCAAATTCAATTGAACTAAAATGTAATTTTGAACATGCAGACGATGAGTCACAATAACGTGGTAATACTCAGTTTTAATACTTAAAACTAAATGAAAGTAAGTTAGCATATTTGAATTGTTAGAGAGATTTAGCAAATTATTTACCGTTTTTAAACATTACTGTATTTAGAAAATACAGTTTTTAGTAACAGTACAAATATAGTAAATAATGCTCACAATAGTAGCAAAACACGGATAACATGGAGCAAAATTGATTACATAATGCTAATTATAACAGTTTTTAATATCATATGAGAGATCCATTCCTCATGTAATTATTGACAGCATTATCTAAATTACAAAACACATTAGGTGTAAATGTGTAATTTGTTATAACTATGCTGCATGTCTTCTATAATTCCATTTATAGGTAACAAAATATAAAATATAAGCCTTTCATAAGAACATTAATGCAAGTTACCTGGACATTACTTTCCGTTATGGGGGGGGGTGTGTAATGACCTGACCTGTCTACCAAGACCTTGGTTGTGGTTTAGGTTAGGTTGAGGCAGACCACATGTTAAAGTGTAAATGGCTAGGTAGATTTTGTGGCTTAGGTTAGATCAAGGTAGACTGCATGCTAAAGTGTAAATGGTTAGGTAGACCACACGCTAAATAGCAGCATGTGTATCTGGTCATTAAAGTGCTATCCTAGTTCCCTTTGCCTTAGAGAGAGAGAGAGCCAGATGGGGGTTCTGGCTGCAGTAGGCCTGGGGCCAGATTCACGAAGCAGTTACGCAAGCACTTACGAACCTGTACATCTATTCTCAATCTTTGGTGGATTTGTTTACAATTATTAAACAGTAATGAGCTCCGAAGCACCAGGCGGACTGTTTATGCAATAACAACAGTTGATTAGCAAGTTTCCATGCTTATAAACTACTTAATAAATATAACCAGAGCCGTCAAAGATTGAGGAAAGATGTACACGTTCGTAAGTACTTGCATAACTACGTGAATCTGGCTCCTGGTGCATCTCCCTAAGGCTTGACTAGACAAGTGTTTAGCTCGAGAAGCTACCGAGGACCCACTATAAAAGCCTTTTTTAGCTTCTATGCTGGATTTTTCCCTTCATGGGCAAAGGGTTTATCCTTGTGGAACAATTAGCCGTCCAGTTTCACAGGAAAATATTCACATATTCAATGACTGTTTTGGTGCAAAAGTACGTCAGTGTGCAGCCAGAAATTGTTCAAAAATCGAAACAAAAGTTTTCTCTTGCCAGAAGCTTTTAGAAAAATCTATTTACTGATGGCTGACTAAATACTTAATCACTGCCTTTAAAAGTATTTAACACTTTCATGTTCTGATGAAGCTAAATCGTGTCATCCGTACTCTGATGGTAAACATTCTAATGACAACGCGCCATCCGATTGCTCAAATTTTGTTTTTCAGTTGCCATTATTATTGTGCATTAACCATTCTGAAACTTAGAAATAGTCATTATTGTGTGGATAGAAACATATCCAAGGCATGAGTAACCATCCAGAGAGCTTCCTGCCCGCCCATGAGGACCCTCACTCGAAACATATATTCATCACTGTTGTACTTATAATCAAGAGGATTCATTTTGCAAACATTTTGACACTAAATTTGTAATTATAACCCAACAAATAATTTTGGAAAACATAAAATAATTGACAACGTTTTTACGTCGCGGGCAGGCAATAACAACTTTGAGCGCACATTATTTTTGGCTTGTAATTACTAGTACTTAAAAGAAATGTTTAAAAGTTTTTTGTTTCTCTATACAGTGGTCAAGACTGATTATGTACACACACTTCTATATGTTTACTTTATATTTAGGATGAATAATACTGTATGAACTTGCCTATCCGAATTCCACTAAACATCATATTTGGGTTATCTGGCCAAAATTGCAGCCGGATATTTTCTACCCAAAACTTCCCCATATCCGGATAACAATGTAGGTAACAGAAGGCTAGTTAGTGCAGGCTAGCATAGATTCTAAATTGGGTCCACATAACTTTTCTGCCACATTTCACCATATCCGGACAGACATCCAGGAAACCAAAAATTTTTCTGGTCACTGTAGATATGCATCAGGCTAAACCATATTAATCCTGTGTAGCAGTGACTTGAGGCGTGGGGTATGTGAGGTGTTAGGATGGGTGGTTTCAGGGTAGGGACTGTCGGGAGAGAGGAATGTGTCAGGAGGAACTATCTGGGGAATGAGGGGCATGTGGAAGGACTTATGATATGTATTGTATAGAATAATCAAGAATTATGATAGACTAATTCATTAAAGTAAACAAAATTAAGAAATATTATCTATTATAAATACAAATTTCTTAAAACTGTACAGGCTGAAGACTAGTTTCCTATAAAAAGAAAGTCTTGCAACATTGCTTTAACCACATGCCTGTGAAATATTATAGCTGTTACAGCCACACCAAGCTACTAACCAGGTTCTTTCTCAATCACTGCTTATGGGCTTAATACTGTACCTCTTCGTCCTTGATCCCAGCCACAGTTAATAGTACCAGTAAGTTATCAAGAATTGGCAGTAACAAGTAATCATGCAAGGAATATAGGGGAAGGTAAACCATACCAATTAATACTTTCACCAATATAATATCTTCGATATGCTGTATATACACACACATACACAGCGAGTGTCACTTTCGCACAGGATACCAATATAATATATTAAGCAGTGTTCTTCTCTTCCCAGTGAGTCTTCTATATTATACAACATCCACATTGTATGGTCCTCACTACGGCGAGTTCACCTTACTCAACACAACACAGGCAAGTCGTACACCATGTCGGCACGGTGTCCAACACCCCACCTCTTCCCTTCAACAACACACTGGCAGAACACTTCAGCAACACACTAACAGGGGTCACAAATAACATGGGTGTCTTTACCAACACTCGGGCAGAAGTCTTTGAGTACATGCTAGCAGAACTTTCCAACAGACTGCCAGTACTGTTGTCTTGTAACTCCACTAGGCCAATTACAGGTACGTCAGTTCAACTATTAACACTGCATAGACAAAACATCGTCTTCTACCAACGGTGGCCACTTGTCCTTGTTGGGATAAGTCAGGGATTCTGGACTACCCTGGGTTAACTGATTTTGAGAGCGCAAGAGACCCCTTCTCATCACTTCTGTGGACATAAGTCATTAGCCAAACAAAAATTGCCCAAGAATAACATGGTATGACAGCCTTTCACCAGGGAACAGAAAATATGATCAGATGCAAACAATGGATGGCGTTGATATCGTTACCTCCCTCACCAGAAGGCTTTGTCATCAACCCACCTCCTAAAAGAGTTATGATCAGGAGCAATTCACAGATGGTGCTGACCTTGTCACACCTTTGTCAAGAGATGGCATTGTCCTTATCACCTACAAACCTTGGGGTTGGAGTGCAGGTCCATAGATGGCATTGCTATCACCATACCACACTTCACAGGTGGTGTTGATATGGTCACAAGCTCAAAAAACACATGGTTCACACAGATCTTTTGTTCTTGGTGTCATGATGTGTTTTGCAAGGAAGTTCATGACCATCAAATTAAGAAGCACAAAGTAAGTTTTAGCTTTGCAGTTGCTTGATAATGCTCTTGCCCACTTCCATGTTGACATCTTAACCTCACATAATGGCAAGATAACATGTATGGCACTTCCTCCTAATACCACCTCTCTCATCCAGCCTGTGGATCAGAGTTATCTGTGTCACAGAGGTTGTGCACTAAGATGCTTAACAAAGTTTTAGTGGTTTTTGCCTCTCGAGGAAGATGAGGAACTTGGTGTGGATACCAGTGCTACAAAAAGTGTCGAGAATTTGTAAAACTATTCCATTAAGGAAGCAATTTATAACTGGGCTCACGTGTGGAGTGAAGTAAAGGAATCGACTTTAAGAATTCCTGGAAGAAAATCCTCACAGCTACAGTCATTGAAGAAGATATGAATTTTGAAGGATTTACAGATGAAATCCACAGAATGTTCAGAAATGCTGGTGAAAATTTAGAAAGACAGAATGTGGTTGAATGATTACAAAGAGATGCTGATGACCCAGGATATGGTGTGATGAGCGAAGAAGAGATTCTCCAGTCTGTTACTGGTGAGGTCGATGATGAAGATGGCATTGAGAAACCAACATCACCGACAACCTAATTCAGTTTACTAATGTCTTCTGTTGACATGCTAATAAATTTTTCATCCAACTGTTAATCCTGAAGTTAGAAATGTGTATCAGTACTTGAGGCTAACCAAAGAGTCATTTGAGGCCAATATACATAGGAGGCAAACTAAACTCTATTCTTATTTGATAAAAAAACAGCAAACAAAGGCCCTTCAACCACTGAAGTCTTGCAAGCAGTCCAAAGACCTTCAACCACTGAAGCTTCAGCAGCTAGCAGTCAAAACTGACTTTGCCAAGCTCATGTACTGTACAGTAATTTTAGTGTTGTGTTAGGTTACATAAATTTTCAAGAATTATTGATTCCAAGATGTACAACATCGATCAAGAAGACAAACTACAAGGTAAGCTGACGTTTGTTTTAAATTCTAGTACATACTGTACTGGTATATTTTATTAATTAGTGTATTTGGAAATTGAAATTATGTCGAGTGTCATATAAAAATTGTGAATATGTTCATTTTTGGACTTTCCCGGTAAGAAATCTGGTGGTCTGGCGTATCTGGTGGTGGGGGTCCTTCCCATATAGTCCGGATATGCGAGCTCATACAGCAAATGAGGAATGTTAAATGTTCATGACATTTGTATAGTCATTGCTGCCATGCATAATCTTTTATAAATACACTTTAGCATCTATTCTCTAGAGAATACATTTGTCAACATTTTGACCCATTTGTAGTTATAACTCAACAAATGACTTAGAAAATACAAAACGATTGTAAAAATTGTATGCAACTCTGAGTGGGGCTCCGAGGAGTTTGGAACATTTACTGTCAGGAGCATGTGGAGAGGCCGGACCACTCAAATGTTAATACAGTACTATAAACACTTAGTATTACATACACTGTACCATAAAGTTGTCAACTAGCATAGTGGATTTGAATGTCATATCATGAATTAATGTAACAATAATAGATACATTCCAAAAAAATGTAAAATTCTGAACTGACATTGTTTAAATGTGAATCAAGGTTTTTCTTGTATATTAATTTTCCATACACAAGAAACAGTGTTGTGCCATATACATTAAATGTTCAAATTATGCAGGTCGTAGCAACTCGATTCATCGTATAATGATTACTGTACCTGTGATTTATATGTATATATTGTGTACATTATTTGTTTTCAAGTATTCATTTATGCAGACAATGAAATACTGTAAAATGCCAAATGGAAAAAAATGTAATGTCACTAAATGAAAATTTATGCAAAACAAGTTATTCATATGTATTGGGTAATATTTGCATTACATGAGATTACCAGCTTTTATACAGTCACGGATGCATTTATGGTTGTATTCAATTACTGACAAAAAAAAAGTCTGGCACATATCGAGTACTGTAGTATTTCTCATCAAACAAATGCATTATCGGATACTATAACAGCTAATAGCTAGTGGGTATATATTGAAGCCTTTCAGTAATAAGATTTAAGACAAGTAAATGACTCTACCTTTATAGACTATTATATTTTAGTTTTAGATTAATGTTGATTTTATTGCTTACAAATATTGTAATTTAAGCTGATAGAAACATGATTTGCCTTTTAGTCCGGAGTAGTGGCACTGGTAGTAAATTAGGAATAAATTGACTGGTGCTTGATTTTAAATGGGTCAGCTTAATTTTTTTTGTTTAATTCTACATTATTTTTATGTGTGTTGTATAGCAATGACTTAACCCTTTGGCTGCTGCGATAAGTGACTTACGGCTGTGCCTTGAAAAATGTTTCAAAGTCGTGAAATGTTCTCTCAGGAACTCTTGACCATAAAAGTAGGCACATGGATGTGGTAAAATAAACATTGCCATCTGTTGGTGACAAAATCAAGTGTCTTCCAGTGTGGTGGCACCAACACTAGGCAGTTATGCCTCCTTCAAACCTTCACATTTCTACACTTTTGTTTGCATAATTAAGGTGCCACTCTTATCACTCCACACAGTCTCCGTGGTGTAGTGGTAAGACACTCGCCTGGCGTTCCGCGAGCGCTATGTCATGGGTTCGTATCCTGGCCGGGGAGGATTTACTGGGCGCAATTCCTTAACTGTAGCCTCTGTTTAACGCAACAGTAAAATGTGTACTTGGATGAAAAAACGATTCTTCGCGGCAGGGAATCGTATTCCAGGGACCTGCCCGAAACGCTACGCGTACTAGTGGCTGTACAAGAATGTAACAACTCTTGTATATATCTCAAAAAAAAAAAAAAAAAAAAAGGTATGTTATTTTTGTATATTGTTGAGTACAAGATTTTTTTTTTTTTCAATACTAGTTCACTATTTTGAGTCCTATCAATGGTACATTGGATAAAAAGAGCACTTTTTTTCTGTCATAGATACTGCATAAGTGCTGGAAAACGAGATGGCATCAAGTCTCACCTTGGCAAGTGAGTTTTTTTTTGTTGCTTTTTATTATTTTTTGTTCTTCATTTAGAACATGTGGCCTGATATGGGCAAGTCCTTAATCCTAATATTCCCCAGAATATGACCCTCCAAATCATTTTAACAGCCAAATACCCATTCATTGCTGAGTGAACAGAGGCCACAGTTAAGGATTGGCGCCCAGTCAATCCTACCCGGCCAGGATGTGAACCCAGGTCGAAGCGCCGGGCGAGTGCTTTACCACTGCTCCACAAGGACTGCAGACATAAATAATGTCCGAGTAGCCATTATGTATATGGACAGTGCACTTATTACCTATTATATATATATATAAAATTTAAGAAAATCAGAACTCCCCCCCACCTTCCCACTCAATCTTTAAAATTAATTTGACAATTATGGTTACTGTTTGTATTGTATTTATAATTGTAATTGTCATGAAATACAGCTAGCCTCTTTTTGTGATGCTTGAGTCTATATTTTTCTAAGGAAAATGTTAAACTTTTTTCCACTTAATTTTTTTTTTAATGGTGCAGCTAGAAATGCAATAAAAAATTATTATTACAAATTTTGATTCAAGGATATATTTTGAGCCTTTGTTAGGGCAGGCCTCAAAAAAATGGGATTGCAGCAAAAGGGTTAATGAGATAGTTACTGTTGAAGGTTGCTGGGAGGTCCATGGCCAGAGCCCTGGCCAGTAAGAAGTACATGTAAAACCTTATCCATATATAGTAATATTAATGTGTGTCCCTCTGGGAAGACTTCAAACATGTCTTCATATGTTTGAAGAATATTCAAACATTCAGAATGAATGTTTGAATCAACATTCAAACGTGCACATATTCCTATACAGATGGACATGTGCAGGCAGAGTGCGACCTCCATTATTCAGATGAATTGGTATCTCCGGATGACTCTATAACTGAAAACTCGGGATTATATAAAGATTGTGTGGTATGATTTTGGGATAGGGCAGACTGGCTGAGAGAGAGATTTGGGCATCTCTTCACATTAACACTGCTTAACTTTGAACGATTTCCGGTTTTTATTTATCGATTCTTGCACAAATAGGCGTTTTATTTCTAACATTTCAATTTATTTAAGGTTGGATGGGTAGGATTATTTGGCTTGGAAAACATTACCTAGCAGATGACATTTTGCAATTCTCACCACACACTCTCACTCATTAATAATTATGCAAATCTGCTATTATATATACAGTACTGTATGTTGCTTCAGGCATTAGAAAGCTCTATTTGCCAAACCTCTCTCTTCCTGTCACCTCGCCACCATGCCTTACTTCGTAAAAAAAATTTGGCCCAAAAATTTTTATTTACGTGTACAGAGGAACCTCGTACAATTTAATCGAATTTAACCTAATTATAACCTAATCTAATCGAATTTAACCTAATTTATTCTACCCTCAAATTTAATCCGTTCCGGCACCGAGCTCGTCAAGTGAAATGCTCGTCTTTTGAAACGAATTTCCCCATTTAAAATAATGGAAACACAATTAATCCGTTCCACCCCCAAAAAACATCAATATGAAATTTTATAATTTATTTATAATTCAGGTAATTATTATAAATGTTTTGTTTTACTGTTTTCAGTTGTACTTTACCTCGTGCTTTGCTATGATTTTCTTCTTCACATCTACAGTAATTATCTTTCTTCCTCTTGACAACATTATCTTTAGCAAGCAGCTTCTTTGGCGACATCATAGGTTACAAATTGTAGTCACAAAACCAGAAAAAAACTAAGAAAAGTACAAATAAATGCAGAGGGATGCTTATCTTGCACGATAAAACAACACACTAGTTGGAGGCGTCCGAGAATTTGAGAGAACCAGCGAGAACGCAAGGAAGCACCACATGGTTTTCTCGTTGACCTAGCAGAAGTTCGACAATCGAGACAAGTTTTCTGAGTGGGGCTCGCTCGTTACCTGAAATGCTTGTAGATGGGGGCTGCTCGTCACCCGAAGTTCCTCTGTAATGACTAATTGTTAGTCAAGCGTCTCACAATAATAGCCATTCTATTTTCATCATCTTACACATTATTAGCGAGGTTAGATTATCACCAGTGCATGCCTGCAGTATTTTAATGATACACTTGCAGTCATTTATAGCTTTTTTTATGGCATTTATGGATGCTTGCATTAATAAATATTGTGTCTTCCAAATTTATTTTTTATGATGAGATAAGTAGGATATTTATTTGGTAAAGTTAGATAGGAATATTTGTTACTTTTTGCCAGGTACAGTAGTTCAGACACTACCCAGGTAATAGGGATGGACCTTTTATTAACCAGACATCCACCCAGTTAATAGAAGTAGAGAACGGATATTTCTATGCCCAGATAATCGGAGAATCTGGATAATGGAGGTTACACTGTATTGTATTTACTTGTTTCTCTTAAAGCCAATGATAGCAAATATGTCTTTCTTTATGCCAGTAAATTAAAGTCATTATGGAAACTGTATAAAGCTTCACAAATGATCTCCACTTTTGTTTACATGTAAGTGCCTTTTGAGAAGTGAAATCTGGCTCTTGGGTCCTGCCTCCTAGCAATTAGAACTTCATACATTTTTATCTTCAGACTGTCAAGAACTTTGTCATACTTGTAAGTATGCATTCCAGTTGCTTATCTGCACAGCCTAAGTACATATTAATATCCAACAACATAGTACTGTACTAACAACTTGTATCCATAGTTACTCATAATACTGTACATATTTACTCTTCTGATGAAAATTTCTAATAAATTATTATTGGCATAATTATTAATCACTTAATAATTAATAATTTTGTACATCTGTCCTATGTATAGCAGAGAGCAAATGCACTAAATATGAATAATATAACTTGAATAACACTGTATACCATGCAAGGCCTCACTAGTATATTGTTATTACAAAATATTTGCTGTGTTGCAGTAGACAATTCAAGGGGTGGATTTCAAGCTGTGCCTAACAAGTGCACTGTTTGCTAATTCTCATAAGTAGATTACACATAAATGATCCCATGATTAAATAAATCTTTTATCAGAAAACTTGATTTTAGTTGTTAGGTTAGTGTGGCAGCACTCAAATTTCAGTATTACATTCTGAAGTAGTATTACGCAGAAGTGCAGGTCTTATGAGTTGAAACTTAGAGTACGAGTACTTAAGAGCTGAAACTGAAGAGTAAAAATAACTAACGCAGAGTACTGTATGTTAGTTTTTTTGTGTGTGTCAAAACCATCTGGGTGAATTGGATTTTGTTTTTAATTTTACAGGGGTGCATTGCATGGCCCCAACACTCCAAATATTCTTGTTTGTGAGGAGACCATTATATATTTTACTGTAGGGCAAATGGTTCTACAGTACTGTATTAGTATATGATGTACATTAGTTATTTTGTACATGGATGTATTATATATGTGATAGACTGAAAACTGCTTTGGTTGATGTATTAAGAAACTTTAGCTACAAAAATATGTTTTTAAGATGCCTTTTGAACTACTATAATGAAATGGCATTTCTCTATGAAATATATACTCAGTTAAAGTTAGACTAATGCATTCATTGACAAAATTAATAATTCTGACTAACAGATAAATCAAACAAAAAAAAAAAAAGAGGCATTTGTCTAAAGTAAAAGTGCATATTATTTATGCATTTCTTAATAAGTTGGCAATGAATTTGTATGACTACAGATGTTATATTCCTAGTTATATAGTAGTATTTTAATTTGTCTTCTTATACTGACAAATTAAGCTAAAATGCTCATCATAATATAAATTGTTTTTCTTGTTTACATATTATAAGGTCAATTGTTATAGATATAACATTGATATACTGGTGCTACTTTTCCCTGATTAGATACGGGGTAGTTTTGTGTGGCAATCAGTCACCCACAGATTGTGATGAGACGTTATGGCTCGCTTGAGGCAAAATAGCAAAAACCCAAATATTAGTTGGAAACTGTTCTGTAAAATTTTATGCCATATTGACTCCAGTTTTTGCCTAANAAAATTAAGAATATTAACCCTTAAACTGCGCAACGCGCCTGCAGGCTCACGTCTGGTTTGCGCAACGCGCCTCCGGTATTTGTATTTTTCACGTTCCATTCAAAACTCCCGCGGCTACATGGGGTTCACATCAGCTTCCTCAGGGCTCTTGTAAACAGACGCCATCTTTAAAAAAAATCGTGGTCCACATTCCCGGGTGTGGGAGCCTCAGTAGTGAGTGAGCAACCAAGGCTGGCGCTCGCAGCATGAGCGCACAGCACTGCTGTTCAGCGTGTGACCACAGCATCGCCTAATAATGTCAAAATATATATATAACTTGTATTATTTAGCCATGATAGTGTTATAGAAGAGCCTGAGTGTGATAATGACTGGGTACAATGTTCAAATATCAGTGATTCAATGCTGTTCACGATGTTCACAGCGCTAGCCACAGCACCACAGCATTATTTCGTCCATCTAGGAATCTTCAAATGATTTCTTAGGTTCCTTTTCAAAATAAACATGTGGTCAATTATTCATTTACAGGAATTAGTGACCAGGATTGTGGTTATAATTAGCGTTGTGCGTAGTATTGTGGAAGGAGGAATTTTGGTGAGGGAGGGAGGGCGAGAATTGAGGTAGCCTCATGTGTGTGTGTGTGTGTGTGTGTGTGTGGCTGCCACTCTTGTTTTGCTCACCATACTAGCTTAGTGGTTCGCTATGGGCAAAACATGTGTACATGGGTATATATAGTGTGTATATAGTGTAAGAACAGCAACAGGAGAATGTTGAGAGGAGCTATTTTGGTGAGGGAGGTGACGTAATCGTAGCGTCGTCTGCTGTGTGATTTTTCATGCAGTGTATGGTGGCCACTGTACTGTTTGGACACAATACCGGCTTACTTGCATAGTTCTGGTAAATAAAACATGTAGATAGGTATATAGAACATGTGTAATAAGAACTATAACAGTATGGTGGGAGGAGCAATGTTGGCGAGTAAGATGTTGGAGTGAGGGAGACTGGCTGGGTGTGGCTGCTCTCACTCGAGGTGTTCTGAATGTGTTCATGGCCAAATGCTCCTATTGGCCCATACGAGGCAGCTGCTATTGGCCCATATGAGGCAGCTCCTATTGGCCCATATGAGGCAGCTCCTATTGGCCCATACGAGGCAGCTCCTATTGGCGAAGCAGCTGCTACGCGATGTTCTGAATGTGTTGATGGTAAATGTATATGGTGTGTGACAGTGTATAGTGTGTACATATGTTGTAAATATACATAAATGAACATGAAACATTGGTGTGAATAACTGTATGATGGGAGGGGCAAAGTTGGCGAATACAATGTTGGAGAAGTGAGGGAGGGCTGGCTGGGTGTGGCAGCTCTCACTCGCGGTGTTCTGAGTGTGTTGATGGTGAATGTATATAGTGTGTGACAGTGTATAGTGTGTAAATAGATTGTATATATACATAAATTAGCATGATACATAGTAAATATGTGCTGCATATGTGTACACAAGTGTCATGCACGTAACACAGTGTCTTCGGACAGTACGGATGTTTTACTGCCATAATATAGTGTACGTGTTCACTATACATAGGATTAGCACGTAAAAACAAATAAAATGTATTTGGAACTGTGCGAAAAAAATGAACGAAAATATATTCGCGGCAACTCGCGCGCCCCGCCCCGAGCACCCCACCCGCCCCGGGAGCTTACGGCACGGGAGCACGGGGAATGATGACGTCACGCCCCAACTTACGGACCCCATAGCAGCCAAAGTAAGTACAATTTCGACCTTTTTTTTACATACCCATACTGAGGGAAGGGTTTTTGACACTTTAAAAAGAAAAAAGAATTTTTTCCAGAGAATTTATTTCCTGCGCACCACGGGGGTGTCATATTTGGAGGCAACGCAGTTAAGGGGTTAAAATAAGGCATTAGCAATATATATTTATTTAAGATACTTCAGAGATACAATGCTGTACACTAATTTTTGGAAGATGACACAAAAGCAAAATACACGTTGCTTTATAGTAATACGTGCAGGTGATTTACGCGAGGTTTATGCATATACTGTATGCATACAGTACTGGTATTGTGTGTGTGTGTGTGTGTGCGCGTGTGTGTGTGTATGGTGGTGAACAGTTTATTCACATTACTGTGGATGTAACATTTCATTCACGTTGGACACTAGGCACCTTGAACACCTGACCTCTAGTATATATATAGTGTATAATATATAATTTATGTATTTGTGAAAGAGTTTGAAACAAATTGATTTACAAAATACTATAAAACAAAGATGTATGTCACTCCCATTGAAAAAATTACAAAATCAAAAGCTCATTTTTGCTCTTCCAGGCAATGTGTCAAACCTTGGAAGACAGCATTGCTGATCTTCAGATACGGCTGCGGGAGAGAGATGGGGAGATTGCTGTGTTGCAGTCACAGGTCAACTTTCTCATGGCACAGCAACACACACTTGTCAAAGCTCTCAGGTTAGTAGCCAGACAAAAAAAATTTAAATTTGTCATAACAAGATCCCCTGTATTGAAACATTTATTTAAAATTTATAAGCTCTTGCATTAGCTACTACAGAGGTGGAATGTGCCAGTTAAAGTAATGTGCCAGTAAAGTAATGTGTTATTCAGGTAATCATTGTTAGTTTACCCATGTTACTGGTGCTACCATATTGTGTATTTTAAGATTAGATTTATTTTAAGTCTTGTATATTTGTGCCTTTAAACAGTGGTAAATGCTAATGAGTGTAGGCGTGACTTGCAAGACAACTCCAAAAAAATAGTAGTTTAGCAGATACTTTCTAGTTTGTGAATTCCAAACATTGAGAAATGTAATATTACTTAACTTAAGGCCCCAAGGTTGCTTTCTACATCAGAGCCTAATATCTGTCCCACACATTGACAGATTTTTCAAGCCTTGTTAACTTTTACCCCCACTATAACAATTACCTTTGCAGCTGGTCTTATTATGCAACTTACAATAGGTAGACTGGAAATTTCTCACTCCACCATCAAGCCAATGACTTGCTGACTAGGGTGAAATCACAGGTCTCTGGACATTTTAGGAAGTTATTAACATTCTCAGTGGCCTAAAAATTACTTATTCATTTTATTATAAAACTTATAGTAGAAATATTAAAAGTGGTGTTGTATATTATGTTCTATATTATACCTCCCTTCATGCCCATCTTATAAGACAACACACCTAAATTAACAGTCCTGAATCCTGAATGTCCAGCCACATGGTTGTCCGGAGACTATCATTTAGAATTTTCAGACAGATGCCTGGTATCCTAATGTTTGGTGACTAGTTTTTTTTTAGATCCACTAAGAATTAAAATCTAATAATATAAGATATCATAGCAGGGCGTGTTAGACTTTACGGGTGTTTTCATACCTTGTAAGTAACCTTACGTGAGAGACATGACAGAATGGCTAGCTGCCTGAATGCTGCTGCCTCTCCCTCAGACATAGATACGCAGATTTCATCAAGCTATCCTTGCCATTTTATTATAAATAAAGGCAAAGTTAAAGTAGGTAGTGTTTATTTATGTAAAGACAGTAGATAACTTTCAGAAAAGTTAGGACTGACTAAGGGTAGCTATTTACCTCCCTCTCTACTCTCTCAATAATCTAACACCATCACCATACTTAGCTAATCAGCTTTGTGTAAAGCGAGTTATCCACTATTTTGGCAAGTACAATGCTCAAATAAATATGGTGTCATTGTATTTCATACGTTATTTATATTTTGAATATAATATGTACAGTATATAGTGTAACTGCCATTTTCTGGGTGAAGTATTCAAATAATGCCACAATCAAATAGCCACACCTCTAGGACAATGTCTGGTGTTGATTGGAAAGTATCCTATATTGCTGTACTTTCACCTGTTGCTTAGTGCCAAAAGTTTGCTCATGCTTTTTGTATGGTTGATTTTCATCACAATTCAGAACTTTCATTTTTAGACGAATGTTCTCAAACTGATTAGTATACGTTAATCTTTGCAGACTAGAATGTGATCTACAGGGAAATGAGGAATACTGTCATGGCTCCACACATGACTTGAACCTGGCTCTTCTTAGCATGTGAGTAATTTTTCCACTCAACTTGTTCATAATACAGTTCAGTATGTGTAGTGAAACCTCAAAATTATAGAAGCCTCTTTCTGAACTTTCAAACTTTCCAAACTTTCAAATTCATCACAATTTTTATTATTATTTTTTTTCATTCTTTGACTTTTATGCTTTTTCTTTCCTGCAAATAATAGAAAACATTTTTGCATATACTGTACTTGTACACAAATAATATATAAACAATGATTTTCTGAGGTTTTGCATTCAATTGACTTAAAGTAGGACCATGGTGCCATTTGGGCTAGACAGAAGACATTCAAGGCACCAAGGAACTTTTCAAATAGCTCTGCAGTTCTTTAAGTTCTTTAATGGTTGGTCGCCGGTCGAGGGTCGAGCCGGTCGGCCGAGCGGACAGTACGCTGGACTTGTGATCCTGTGGTCCTGGGTTCGATCCCAGGCACCGGTGAGAAACAATGGGCAAAGTTTCTTTCACCCTATGCTCCTGTTACCTAGCAGTAAAATAGGTACCTGGGTGTTAGTCAGCTGTCACGGGCTGCTTCCTGGGGGTGGAGGCCTGGCCGAGGACCGGGCCGCGGGGACACTAAAAGCCCCGAAATCATCTCGAGATAACCTCAAGATAAGATGGTACTGTACTGGAACAGTCACTGAAAATAAACTTGATCCAGCCCATAATGATTTGACTTTAAACATCGAGTTGCTTATTTGTATCATTCATTTTCCCAGTCAAGATGGATTTGCAGTTGATAAAATGCAATTCATGCTGATTATCAATGTGAGATTATCTCATTGAAAATCCGTAAATTATTTTTATCCTCAAATTTTAGGATGTTTTATCATTATCATACTAGAAAGGGGAGAGGTCTTGAAATGAATTATCGTAGGCCCCTATTGTCCATATTACAGTGTGGAGGGCACTTGTCTGGTACCAACAAATTCATTTTTTACATGCACCTGTTGCCTTCCACACTGGTATGGGCAGTAGGACATCCAACTATGAAACGTTTATTCTGTGGTGTGATAGTAGCATGCCTTTAGCAAGCATGGGTGCTGGTTTGGTTATCCCATATTGCACCTTTATTTAAAAGTTCCATTTATGTGATTGTGAATTTTAGTTTGCTTTAGCAATTTTTTCTCATTTTTATGTGCTTTCTTCAGTCAGTACAGTACTTATTGTTTGGAAAGCTTGGTCAAATAATTATTACACACTTTTAAATTCATTAGCATTTTATTTAGGTTAATTATCCTAATACTTCTAGTACTGGGTTAATTGAGAATTGATACAAGGTTCAGGAGACAGATCAGATGAAAATAATATATTTAGCAAGGGTAAAGCACAGTGGGGGATGGATTGGGGAAGTGGTCACATCGAGTATAAGGTAAGAGTGATCAGTGCTGTGATTTGCTGGTCGATGGCACATTTTTCACATATTTGTGCACACGTGCATGTAGTGTATACATGCCTACTGTGCATACGTATCTCGGTAAAACTGCCATTGTCAATTGTTTAACAAAGATTTGTTAGTTTGTTAATCCAATGCTAAGAATCAGTCAAGTTATGAACCACTAGTTGTAAAATTTTGATTAATACACAGGGATCGATCTAACTGCTGGTCATAAGGGTGGATAATATGTGACAGCTACTGACTTTGGGGAAATATTCAAGTACTGTACACACAACTTCATAGTTTCAAAGCAAGTTATATACTTCAGAGATTTTGATAGTGAATTAAATTTTGATATTCTCAGACCAAGCATTAGTGGTTTTCCAGTTAAGCCGTTTCATTCACCAGTTGTCTCTTGTGTTAGCTAGGCATTTCGTGTTCCACTCTCGCAACACTTTCATGACAAGTTTAAGTCATGGCCACCTATTAACATACAAAACTTGTAGTACAGTAATGAGGGAACATGTAGGGTTTAGTTCCCGAGTCCATTGTGCATAACTGTAATCTTTACTACTTACAGGAGGGGTATGAAGTACATGATATTTTAACTAAACTGACTTAGCATGGAGCACTGACCAATAAAATGTTTGTCAGTTTTGTAGTCTTTAATTTATGAGAATTAATTTTGTTGTTAGTGTAGGAGTCAATTGAGCATGAGTTTTGACAACTGAATGACAGCTTGAGACAATCTGGAGAAGTGTTGGGTGGTGTTGGTCTAGATCGATCCCTGGAGGCACTGATCATTAGAAAGCTAGAAAGAAGTAATCATGAGACTGTAATAACATTTCTATACATATGTACAGTACTTGATGTTTTTAGTCTCCTTAAGCTTCGCTTGTTTAAAGAAGTGATTCAATGATTGTAGTGGTGCTGAGTGTCTCCTGGCTTAGTGCACATATACTCCAACTTGTTAGGAATGAAATTAATGTGATGCATAGATGAACAAGTACAAATACTTGGTTTGTAACTGTACATAGTAGAGTACATATACTGTACTTAGTTATGTGCTTACTGATTTCTGTACCACATATCATCAGAATGAGGAATGACTTTCAGATGTGAGAAGACCATCGAGGGGGGCTTGAATAATGGCAATGTTATATCCGCTTCAAGGTAAGTTTTTCAGTATTTTTTTTTTAATGTAGGAGAAGGTGGGTAGAAGTTGAATTTCCATTTATTGCATTTGTAATTAATATAGTACAGTTCTGTAAATAATCTCCATTAATTGGAGTTTTTAATGCAGTTTTTCCTAGTCATTACAATTTTAATGAAGGCTAGATTGCATGCTTTGTCAGTATTATTTCCTAGTGATTTTTTTTTAATTTGTCAGGTTATATTTGGTTCTGCATTGATGCATGTTTCGCTGTAAAATATAGTTTGCATTTTACTAAATTAATGTCCATAATAAATGCTTTATTGTTTTGGCATGGTTTACTAATACAGTTTTTATTGTTGGATGTTGGGCATCTGAAGACCAAAACTCAGTGTGATATTTCACTGGGTCGAACAGTTTACATATATTTATATCTAACATTACCAGTTGGTTCTTTTCTTTCTTCTTAGCTATTTTGATAGTTGATTTTTGTGCATGTCCAGTTCCAAGGTTTGGTGTTGGGCTTAATGCCTATCAACTTATGGAAGGTTATTAAGGCAGCGGCTTACTGACCAACCAGCAAGAATACTCTAGTCCTGAACAGTGTCCAGGACTAAAGTAAACTCTTGGTGTATATATGCCGAGAAGTGGGTTACACCTCTTGTTGTGTATCCCAGTACCTTACAATTGTTTTCCTTTATAAATATGCTGGAATTTCATGTTTGGTGGTATACTTTAATGTGGATATTGCCTCTGACCCAGTAATTTTATTTTCAACATTAGTTTTTCTGTTTTTCCATGATATTAATTTTTTTAATTTAAAATTTTGTAATTTTCTATTTGTTTTATTTATATTCAATATTTCTCTCTTCTGTTCTTGTTATTTTGGTATAGACCTATTCATTTGTGGCCTATTTAAATCCTGGGGTGGACTTGTGAATTTGACTTCTTTCATTGTTGGTTCCAAGCCTTTCTCTTTTCTATTGCTTTCCAATAACTGGTGTTAAACATTTTGTTAAGATCAATTCCTTGTAGATGTTCACAATCTGTCTGTAGAAATACTACTTTACTTTGATATAATTTCCTCTTTTAGAATCGAGCCTTTCTTGTTTATAGTTTTTTAATTTTTTGTTTACACACTAATTTATTGAGGTGTTGATACAAAAGACTTGGTTGCTATATCTAAGCTTTAATAAATTCATTTCACTATATATCTGAAATAATAAAAAAAATTTGGGTAGTATTTGGAAATGTCGTACTTGTTATTTTCAACATAAAACAAACACTCTTACAAAATACTTTGAGCCAAGGGCATTCCAGAACATGGACCCCTTGATCTTGGTTCGCTTGTTCCTGGTCATCCTGGCACTGCTTGTTGAACCATAGATTGCTTCTAAATCTCTGTTTTCTCCCAAATTGAAATGAATACATCTATATGTTCCGTTTAGGTGGTGTATTCCATTACGTCATGTGGTGCTTTTCCTAATAGGTACCATCCTAATTTTTCCTTCCCCTATCTCAGTGCGTTCTTCAAATTCAAGGACACTCGTTGCTGGGCTTTCAGTATTCCATCTCTAGGGTATCAACTTCATTTGTTTCCTTGTAGACCTGTGTTTATGGAGATTGAGCTACAGCTTCTAGAACCTGCCTCTTTAGTTGTTGATTGTCTGATGCAGTGACTCCCATTGTCTTTGAGCTTTATCTTACCTACTTTTAATACTATGAATGGAGTTATAGAAGCTTTCATTTCCTCCCCTTTGGACTTATTCCACAATACTATACTACAAAATCTTATTTCTCTGTAGTCCCTTTAACTTCTCCGTGTTTCAAATTTCCATCTCTGTTCTCTCATTCTGTTCCTGCTTTTGCTGTTTTTGGTATTCTACCAATCTCAGGAGTCTGTTGTTTAAAATACACCTGTGACCTTTCATCATGTCTGTTTCTTTACTGAAACAGTTTGCCACATTCAACAAATAGCTTAATGTTGCCTATTTGTGCAGTATACCCTCCTTTCCGCCACCTTTGTTGTACGTACTGTCTATATGCAGTATGTTAGTACTATGGATGAGCCTTGCCAGACACTGGCACTGTTTTAATTGTTATCTCGGTTACTCCAGCTTGATTTTCTAGTTGGTACCTGCGTCTCCTTGGTGGGACAGTATCAAATCATCTTTAAAAATTAAGAATATGTAGTCCATCTATCCTTCTGTTTCCTGCTTCATCTTATTAAGCTTATCATTGAATTATATTTAATACTTTGAGAGAATGTACCTTTCTTGAGCTCCATGTTGATACTGGGTACTTATATAAATTTTGGTTATTCAGAGTGCTTCATTAGTCCATCTCTTATTTTATTTAGTTCATAGCTAGGCAAACTTATCCTAAATTCTGGTCTGTACTTTGTACATCACTAATTACCTAAGTGTAGTTACATGATGAGAGCTCCGAGCGTGGTGTCCCGTCTTCCCAGTACTCTGTCGTAAAACGCTTTGAAACTACTGGCGGTTTTGGCCTCCCACCACCACCTCATTTAGCTTGTTCCAACTGTGAACATTTTGTCTGTACATGTCCCTGTTGTGTGAGCAGGTTGGCATGTTGTGGGTAGTGTGGATGGGTTAGCGTGATAATACAAGACATTTCACTGGTGTACCATTTATCATATAATGCTTCTGTCATCTTTAAATTTTATAATCATATTTTACAGGAATGGCGTGAGGCATTCCTCTCGTGACAGTCTCCCAGTCCATAAATCCAACACAGCTTCTACAGTGGAATCTCCTTTCCGAAGAACACTGGAGAAAGCTTTCCTTCCTCGCTCAGGTGCCAGTACTGCCTTAACCCCAAACAGCCACACTGAAGCTCCTAATTCACACAACTGTGTTGAGGTGTTACCTGAAGTGGTTGAGGACCGGTGAATAACACATTGTAAGTCAACATGTTGTTGGCTGGATATTTTATTGCTTCTTGATATTTTAAACATCTTACAAGATTCTATGATTTGGTGCTTGACAATAAGAGATATTTTTAATTGGAATGTGATTACTGTGTGCTCATGTTTAGAGGTTACTGTGAAATAATATTAGTCAATAAGTTTCGGAACTTTTAAAAAGGGAGAGAACCCATGGAAATTTGTTTTTTTTTACACTGTTGCTTTAATTTAAACTGATGGTTGTATTTTCCATCCCAGTGATTCTCTAACCAATAATGCAGCAGCATGAGCAGGCAATAAACTGCAGCTGTCCTTGTATAAAATTATATAGAATGAACTCTAAACCAGTTATTACTCCAAAGATCTGAAGATATGTAAACTGATGTATATGTGTAGAATTGTAATTACACTAGTCACATTAATAGTTTATCTAATTAAATTAATGAATATTTGTAAAAGATTTTCCATTGATGACACACTAGTTTCTAGTAATATTTATATTTACTGTGGTAATTTAAAACTACACAGGTAAAGGGGGGGGGAACTGCCTTAGTAATGATTAGCATTTTGGTGATGCATAGCTATGAATTGTTGAGCTGCCCATACTGTGGACTGTAATTATTTCCCAAGTTTCCAGATAACAATAGCCTAATTAGCCATGATGTTGGTGAAGGATAGTGGAGAAATGCTCTGGTTCATCAGACCATAGTTACCTATTGTGTTGGTGATCCTACAGTATACATTTGATTGTATACATGTCTTAAATGTAAACCCGCCAAACACACACCGAAACTACGACGTTGGTGCAACGTTCGAACAAGTTTTAGTACTTGCTAACTAGTTTAACAAATATAGCAAGTTGTAACAACGTTCAAATACGTCAATCACACGTTAAGCCAACATGTAACAACTTTATTACAAGTTGTAACAAGCGAAAAATACAGTTTCGGTTTGTGTTTCCAGGGTAAGTGTGTTTGTCCTGGCAGAACTGGAACATTTGTTAAATTGTCATTTCTTGTTTTTTAATCGTTGAATTTTTGTTGTTCAAGTTTATGATGGAGTAGTTTTATTATTAATGCTGTGATAAGGTTACTTACTTGTCAAGGCTAGTACAGAAAATTATGATATTTTGTCTATATAATATGTTGTATGTATAATTTACATGGTACAGTATGTGAAAATAGCAACACATCTTTCTGTTTTCATGTTGATAAGTAGGCCTATACACAACTTTTTTATTGATGAAATATTGCAAGGTGCTTTGATGTAGCCTATAACATAGCCATGTCACATTGGTCTTGAAAAGTATCGACACACACACACATACAGTCAAATTGATTGTTGGTGACTGTCAGTCATAATACAATGCAATTTGGCTTAAAGGTTTATGCATTGGCATTTGATATTGTCCTCAATATCTGACATGAAAGGGGGTAAGGCCCAGCAGGGTCAGGTTGAGGGTCCTGCACATTCACAAGGGCTTTAAGTACATGCTAGGCACTAGTGTTACACTTGTTCATAGTTGGTCTAGTCGGTACCACCATAAGAGGTGTGAAAATTGTATTAAATCTGTTAAGGAATAACGAAACTAACTCTTGGCATTATCACCTAAAAATCATCGATTTTCTTATCTAGAGTATTATATGAATTGAGAGAGAATTAAAGCTAGAATTTAGTTTCATTAACAAATACAGTATTTCTAAAGCTGTATTCTATCTCTCTTAAGTTATGGCATTATTTTCTTATCTTTTTTTTCAGTATTTAAGTATTTTAGGAACCAGATACTTTACTAGCATTTAAAATGACTAACTGTTTGTGCAGAAGTTAGAATGTAAAGTTGTCCTTTTAAGAATATCATGGAGAAACAAAATATATTGAATTAATATTTATTTCTTCCATGGAAAATCATCTGTACTGTCTTCTCAACTTGATGCCTCCTTTCGATACACATTTAGTTACTTTATCATGATATAAATATTGCCTTAGTAGAGAGAAAAGGTGTTTCTGAATTGTATAATATATTTGTTTTATATTTTGAATTTTTTTTCAAAGAAACTGTATGCATACCTTTCAAAATGTTGTAGCTTATCACTATGTGGTTGTCAGATGCTACAATATTCTATGTAGATCTTGAGGCAAGCTAATTATTCTTGTTGTTGCTGTAGTGATGTAGGATTATGTGAAGTGACTGTATGCTCACCTTACAATGGAGCTATTAGTGAAGTACACAAGGTGGAGGTGTGAGAGGGGGAGGAGGTAGAGAAGTGTTTAATGTGACATCCAGTACTCGGGTGAGATTGTAGAAGTGAGCACTGGGCAATGTTAATATTTATGTAAATCTAAAGAACTTAATGGAAAAAAGTATTTTTGTGAATACAGAGAGATGTACAGTATACTTAATTGAAAATTCTAGAATAGCTCGATACATTATCTTCAGTACAGTACAACATTTTACATTTTTGGTGGGTGGGGAAGCACATGCCTGGAAAGTATGAAACAAAATGTATAGGATAAAGAGGGTGAAAGAAAATTTAAGTGACACAATCATTCATAACACAGTGTACCATCAAGGGAAACCTTATTCCACTACACTATAACAAATGTTGTCACTGCAATATCTAATTTTTATGGCTGGTTATACAGCATTCCATGTAAATGGTGACCTGTCTAGTGCAATGAGACAATTACCATGCTTAGAAATGTTGCAAAATACTAGAGAAAATACAAATTAGAGTGTGATAATGTTTTAATGGGGGGGGGGAGGGAGGAGGTCAGTTGAGAGAATATACCAATTATATATTTCATGCAAAAGTTTATTATACATTTTTTTAATTAAGCAAGATGTAGTTGATAAGCTTGGATTGTAAGCTTGTAGCTTACAATCCAAATACTGTACCTTAAACTATAAGCTTCTTGAACAGAATGAGGAGCTTTGACATACAGGTAATCAGAAGAGGAGGAAATAAAAGTTTAATAACATAAACAGTGGTAAAATCTGTGAGGGGGTGTGTAATGACCTGACCTGTCTACCAGACCTTNTTTGTTTGATGTCGTTTGTTTGTTGATGTTGTTTGTTTTGAATTGTTTGTTTGGTTCGTTTATGCTAGGCTTGCAGTTACACAACTGGTCGGGCTCCGGTTACACAATTGGTTTGGGCTCCGGTTACAAAACTGGTCGGGCTCTGGTTACATAACTGGTCGGGCTCCGGGGGTGTCATTTGGGCTAAGGGTTGTGCATGGTTGGGCTCCGGTTGGTGCATGGTTGTGCTCCAGGTTTGTTTACTAGGGCTCTGTGGTTATGTTTGCTAGAAATCTGGGTTTCTTTTTTCATACATAGCTCAATTTTATGTTTGCTGTGACTCCATAGTTGGTTTCTAGGGCAAGTGGAGGGTTTTAGGTAGGGCTAAGGAGATTTTTGTTTGGTAGAGCTAGGAATGGAGTTTGGTTGGGCTCCTAGGCTGTTTAACTGGTGGGGGTTGAATGAGATGTATACTTGCTAGGCTTGCAGTTACACTACTGGTGGGGTTTCGGTTACACAACTGGCCGGGGTCCGGTTACACAACTGGTGGGGCTTCGGTTACACAACTGGTCGGGCTCCGGTTAACTAACTGGTCGGGCTCCGGTTACACAACTGGTCGGGCTCCGGTTACTTAACTGGTCGGGCTCCGGGGTGTCACTTGGGCTAAGGGTTGTGCATGGTCGGGCTTCGGTTCTTGCATGGTTGTGCTTCAGCTGTTTGTTTTGTTTGATGTCGTTTGTTTGTTGATGTTTGTTTTGAATTGTTTGTTTGGTTCGTTTATGCTAGGCTTGCAGTTACACAACTGGTCGGGCTCCGGTTACACAATTGGTTTGGGCTCTGGTCACACAACTGGTCGGGCTCTGGTTACATAACTGGTCGGGCTCCGGGGGTGTCATTTGGGCTAAGGGTTGTGCATGGTCGGGCTTTGGTTCTTGCATGGTTGTGCTTCAGATGTTTGTTTGATGTCGTTTGTTTGTTGATGTTGTTTGTTTTGAATTGTTTGTTTGGTTCGTTTATGCTAGGCTTGCAGTTACACAACTGGTCGGGCTCCGGTTACACAATTGGTTTGGGCTCCGGTTACACAACTGGTCGGGATCTGGTTACATAACTGGTCGGGCTCTGTCATTTGGGCTAAGGGTTGTGCATGGTTGTGCTCCAGGTTTGTTTACTAGGGCTCTGTGGTTATATGTTTGCTAGAAATCTGGGTTTCTTTTTTCATACATAGCTCAATTTTATGTTTGCTGTGACTCCATAGTTGGTTTCTAGGGCAAGTGGAGGGTTTTAGGTAGGGCTAAGGAGATTTTTGTTTGGTAGAGCTAGGAATGGAGTTTGGTTGGGCTCCTAGGCTGTTTAACTTGGTGGGGGTTGAATGAGATGTATACTTACTAGGCTTGCAGTTACACTACTGGTGGGGTTTCGGTTACACAACTGGCCGGGGTCCGGTTACACAACTGGTGGGGCTTCGGTTACACAACTGGTCGGGCTCCGGTTAACTAACTGGTCGGGCTCCGGTTACACAACTGGTCGGGCTCCGGTTACTTAACTGGTCGGGCTCCGGGGGTGTAACTTGGGCTAAGGGTTGTGCATGGTCGGGCTTCGGTTCTTGCATGGTTGTGCTTCAGATGTGTGTTTGTTTGATGTTGTTTGTTTGTTTGATGTTGTTTGTTTGATGTGTTTGTTTGTTGTTGTTTGTTTGATGTGTTTTGAATTGTTTGTTTGGTTCGTTTATGCTAGGCTTGCAGTTACACAACTGGTCGGGGTCTGGTTACACAATTGGTTTTGGCTCCGGTTACACAACTGGTCGGGCTCCAGTTACGTAACTGGTCGGGCTCCGGGGGTGTCATTTGGGCTAAGGGTTGTGCATGGTTGGGCTCCGGTTCGTGCATGGTTGTGCTCCAGGTTTGTTTACTAGGGCTCTGTGGTTATATGTTTGCTAGAAATCTGGGTTTCTTTTTTCATACATAGCTCAATTTATGTTTGCTGTGACTCCATAGTTGGTTTCTAGGGCAAGTGGAGGGTTTTAGGTAGGGCTAAGGAGATTTTGTTTGGTAGAGCTAGGAATGGAGTTTGGTTGGGCTCCTAGGCTGTTTAACTTGGTGGGGGTTGAATGAGATGTATACTTGCTAGGCTTGCAGTTTCACTACTGGTGGGGTTTCGGTTACACAACTGGCCGGGGTCCGGTTACACAACTGGTGGGGCTTCGGTTACACAACTGGTCGGGCTCCGGTTAACTAACTGGTCGGGCTCCGGTTACACAACTGGTCGGGCTCCGGTTACTTAACTGGTCGGGCTCCGGGGGTGTCACTTGGGCGAAGGTTTGTGCATGGTCGGGCTTCGGTTCTTGCATGGTTGTGCTTCAGATGTTTGTTTGATGTCGTTTGTTTGTTGATGTTGTTTGTTTTGAATTGTTTGTTTGGTTCGTTTATGCTAGGCTTGCAGTTACACAACTGATCGGGCTCCGGTTACACAATTGGTTTGGGCTCCGGTTACACAACTGGTCGGGCTATGGTTCGTGCATGGTTGTGCTCCAGGTTTGTTTACTAGGGCTCTGTGGTTATATGTTTGCTAGAAATCTGGGTTTCCTTTTTCATAAATAGCTCAATTTTATGTTTGCTGTGACTCCATAGTTGGTTTCTAGGGCAAGTGGAGGGTTTTAGGTAGGGCTAAGGAGATTTTTGTTTGGTAGAGCTAGGAATGGAGTTTGGTTGGGCTCCTAGGCTGTTTAACTTGGTGGGGGTTGAATGAGATGTATACTTACTAGGCTTGCAGTTACACTACTGGTGGGGTTTCGGTTACACAACTGGCCGGGGTCCGGTTACACAACTGGTGGGGCTTCGGTTACACAACTGGTCGGGCTCCGGTTAACTAACTGGTCGGGCTCCGGTTACACAACTGGTCGGGCTCCGGTTACTTAACTGGTCGGGCTCCGGGGGTGTCACTTGGGCTAAGTGTTGTGCATGGTCGGGCTTCGGTTTATATATATATACACACACAGCGGCATATGCTAGACTGGCCAACATAAGAGCTGCCTTTAGAAACTTCTGTAAGGAATCGTTCAGGACCCTGTATACCACTTATGTAAGACCAATCCTGGAGTATGCAGCTCTAGCCTAGAGTCCATACCTAGTTAAACACAAGACAAAGTTAGAGAAGATTCAGCGGTATGCCACTAGGCTCGTCCCGGAACTGAGAGGAATGAGCTACGAGGAAAGGCTAAAGGAGCTGAACCTCACATCCCTGGAAAACAAGAATAAGGGAAGACATGATAACCGCTTACAAAATTCTCAGGGAATTGACAGGGTGGACAAAGACAAACTCTTCATCACGGGTGGGACACGAACAAGGGACACAGATGGAAACTTAGTACCCAGATGGGCCACAGAGACGTTAGAAAGAATTTGTTCAGTGTCAGAGTAGTTAATAAATGGAATGCACTAGGAAGTGATGTGGTGGAGGCTGACTCCATTCACAGTTTCAAATGTAGATATGATAGAGCCCAGTAGGCTCAGGAATCTGTATACCAGTTGATTGACAGTTGAGAGGCAGGACCAAAGAGCCAAAGCTCACCCCCCCCCCCCGCAAGCACAATTAGGTGAGCACCAATATTTACTGTATAAAGCATAATGGGTGTGGAGTCCTTCCACGTCTTCACAGTTGTAGATTATCAAGAAGATCTTCTATAAAAAAAACCGCAAATATAAAACACACATGCACTGGCGTGTGTTCGCTTCTGTTCTCGTCTTCCAAGATAATAAAATGCCCAATAGAAACTGTAAATAAGTTAAAATTGTGAATAAGATGGCACATGAGTGTATTATATTATAATAATACAAAAGTATTTTTCAGATATGCAAGGCGATTTATCCTTATACATTTGAATGAATTAAATAAGTTTGTCTTAACATCTTTTATATTGTAAAATCATATCAAAATATCTACACTAGGATAGCAGCACATTGATGTGCATGCCTAAGCTGAACAAAAACTGTGCTTAAATTTGTTGGTGGGGGGGGGGGAAGTGGAGGCTCTCTAGCTACTGTGTACACAATAACGCATATTAATTAATACATTCTCTATAACTACGCCATGTATTAGCTGCATAATAAAAAAAATATCATTAACTTATTATTATTGTATTATACATAATGTAGACTGGAAATAGGCTCGGATGTGCTTTGTTTACAAAGCTATGACTCAGGGTCAGCTGGTGAACAAATACGGAAGAAAAATTTACGCGTTTAAGCAATTTAAAATAAACACAGTTCACTTTCCAAAAATTCTATTTTTATAGCGTTAATATAGTTATGTTTCCTGCGAACAAAGACGCAATTACTCTCAGAGAAGGAGAGATAGTAGAGAAATAATAGTGACCGTCTCCACAGAAGTGATTGTGATGCATCAGTCATGGGAGAGATGGTGACGACGTCTGGAGTGTGATGTCACCAGCTTCATTTTTCCCAGTGCTGCCTCATGATCGCCCACTCCTGGCCAGCCTCATGGTGAGTATTACATTATAAACGTGGGGACAGTGCGGTGGGTGCCGTCATGGTGGCTAGTAGTACTGGAGACGCCAACAAGCGAATCTCATTTCTTTCCTGTTATTCCGTGGCCTTTTTAATTTCATTAGTACTGTTCTCTGTGCAAACTTTGTATATTAAACTGTAGAAAAAAGTATCTGCACTTGGTTTGAGTTGTTGTTTCCTTGCGTTAGGGGATAGTTTATTAGCATTTTGATTACGCAGTTAGTGGTGGTCATGTGACTCTTGACGGTCGTCTGAAGGGCTTCCATGAGCCCCTTCCATGAACCTCACTCGCTGGCCTCACTCACTCACCTCACTAACTCACCTCACTCACTCACTGGCCTCACTAACTCACCTCACTCACTCACTGGCCTCACTCACTCACTCACTGGCCTCACTCACTCACTCACTGGCCTCACTAACTCACCTCACTCACTCGCTGACCTCACTTACTCACTGGCCTCACTAACTCATGTCACTCACTCACTGGCCTCACTAACTTCAATACTCTCATATTTTGTATTAAAGTTGTATTTTCATGTGCATAGAAAAAGTTGTAATAAAATTAATGCAGTGGTCCTAGTCTCAACATTAGTACAAATTTGGGATAAGAATTCAGCAGCATTCTATCTGGTCATTCTGTGTATCTAGACTATCTTACCCTACAGTCATTAGTACAAATTTGGGATAAGAATTCAGCAGCATTCTATCTGGTCATTCTGTGTATCTAGACTATCTTACCCTACAGTCATTTGTAAGACATAGGCCTAGATATCTAAGGCCTTTCTTGTGATGTAAATTTTATGTATTTGTAAACAGTCAAAGGAGTGATAATCACAATGGCTCAACGAGTGGCAGTGAACCGAAGCTTGGCAGCATCTAGAGACGGGACACCATTACACTCAAGAGCAGCCTCTCGCAGTTCCTCGAGGGAAGCTTTAAATTGTGATTCTACGACAACTAAACCCAATAACAATCATGTGGTGGATAATGGTGGCCACATTACGATGAAGGGTAACAGGAATACAAGTTATCTTGCACCTCCCCAAGAGGAACGGTGAGTCAGTGAATAAAATGTTCGGTGCAATTCTTTAATTTTTCAAGCTGTCCCAAAATGAAGCCTCATTACCATATGTTAGATCTCTTCTATATGTATGTGAGGGTAATCTCGACCCACCTTTATAATGTTTTCTTCTATTTAATGGGCTGACAAATGCAAGTACTGTACTCTTGAGTACCCTTCAAATAAATTCTATTTCTTCTTGAAAATTTTTACTTTATAATATAATATAATTTATATTGCACACTTCTAGCCTCTCTCTCCCCTCAGACCCTATTAACTAAAAATCACAATTTTTCTCTTTACTGTCCTCTGGATTGTTTTAGGATGTCAGGTCATTACCTTTACGATCATTGTCCAATTCCAGTGAGGTGTTTCAGTAGCACAGATATTTTCTCATGGTGTATTGTATGGTTAAAGCTTCTTCATGAATCATATCTCAAAAAGGAAACAAAAGATGTAAAAACAAAACAAAAATTGAATACTATACCTAGCCAAAATCCACATAATTTATGAAACTAAAAAAAAAACAGTTGAGCACTGTTTAAAATCTAGTTAGGTGATACTGTACCTCATTGGAAACTTCAGTTTGCCAAATATATATATTCTGTACTAGTGTAATGTCCATTTTCATGCTTAGGTCTTTAATCAGATTTTGTATTGTACTTGATAAAATATTGATGTATTATTTTCTTGTGCACACTAGTATAAATGTTGTTGAATTTTTGCACCTCCTGAAGTACTGCATATTTATTTCAGCAATTGTCTTTCAGGACTGAGGGTCGAAGGGGATGGTACGGCTCCAATACAAATCTCACTTCCACAGATTCTACACCAAGCTCAGACCATACCACCGATTCAGGTTCGTAAACAATCGATGCTGTAAAAATAAAACTAGATTTAACATTGTTTTTATGGGCAGAGTTCCCCCATCTGTTGCTTAGCACTGTAATAGCTGTGTACAGAATCTCAACTGTGGGAAACTTAAGATGCTTCCCTTGTGCCTGGCAAACCTGCCTTTCTGGATGATGGCCCAAGAATCCAGTGTCCTCTGTCCTTAGTGGTGCACTGTGTATTACGATAATGATTGTTTACCATTGGGAAATTACTGTATGCTTGGTTTTTTTTTCTCTTATCAAGATTCATGGTTTGTTTTGCTATGCCTGTACTTTCTGGGAAATTCTTCTGTTTCGAATCAATCTGTAATCCATTGCTCCCTCCATCTTTAAACATACTGGATTCTAATCCATGTGTTCAGTATACCTATAAAAGTCCAGAGGTATAATAGCATTGTTGGGGGTCTTTGTATACCTAGGAGTTACTACACGCCTATAAAGCATCTAGGAGTTACTATGGCCACTAAGAAAGGGGGTTCAGTATCTTATTACATCAATGCTTTATACTTTTTGTTAAACTCATATTCACTTACTGTAATTTTTATATTTTCTTTTATTTTTTTAACAGGACAAGCAACAGATTCTTCTCCACTTGCTGGTCCTCTCGCTTCACTTGGTTTTTCACAAAATACTGACAATACAAACACCTGTCTCTACCGTATGCCTATAGTTGGGTATGAAGTCCTGGAAGAGCGCTCTAGATTTACAGTAAGTATGTTTTTTTTTGGGGGGGGGGAGGAGGGGGTGGTATTTTTATGTTTGTATTTTAGTTTTTATTAATGAACAGGTTTCTGTGATGCCATGTGAGGGCATCTAAATGCTATATGGCATCCTTGTGATGCCATGTAGCACTTGGAAGGGTTTTGAATGAGCCTTCTTCAAGTTCAAGTATGTTTATTGAGACAAGAAAAAATACATCTCAAAGGGATAGAGTAACTTAGGCTATTTTGACCCCTCTAATGAGCCTTCTAGATTAATTCTGTGTTAGACCGAGTATTCTCCAGTGGCTTCCTTGCTACAGTATCATTCGACTTGGTTGTGTGAAAGGATCACAGCTTTTGTGGAATATTGATCTTCACTGACTACGCATAAGCCTTTCATATATAGTAGCATACTATATAATCAAAGTTAGACTTTTTGTTTTGGTAAAATAATTTGTAGTGAAGTACAGTATAGTACTCTATTCTTAGAAAAATTGCTTGTATAATTTACAATGATGGGAATATTTTCGCAGGTATTCAAGATACAAGTGTTCCATCAGCCCACCGGGGATCAGTGGTTTGTATTTCGCCGCTACACAGATTTTGTTCGCCTTAACAAAAGGTGAGTTTGAGTCTTTAATTAAATAGCTTTGATAATTTGATACAAAAAGAATAAATTTAAAGAATATTTGCAGTTATTTGTAATGATCATTGAACCTTAAATGTCCAGGTTTTACCACAGAAAAGTTAGGTTAACATGGTTAGTTTCTTAACTTTACAACTATAAAATTGCAATAAAATTATGTATTTCTGTGTTAAATTTTGAGTTTTGGTCAGATTCAGTGCAAATGTTTAGTTCTTTTAGCAGAGTGAAGGAAATAAATGTGAATGGTGAAACAGTGGCAGTGGTTGGTCATTATAAGATAAGTACTAGAATGTATGACTGATAAGAGAAGTTTGTGTAATCAAAATTGGGAGCAGAGTGAGTCACGCATGACCGGCGTTTGGGTGTTTTTAAATACCATGGTTACTAACATAGGACTAAAGATAAATTTATAGCATCTGAAATTGTAATAGAAAACATTACAGTCAAATATGTAGCTGCTTAGCTTTTGTATCATTAGTCATCACTGTAAGGAATTGTGTAAATGGTTACTGAAGCATTATATAATTATAATCTTTTTTTCCATTAAAAACTGTGTATTTTTCAGTCCATCCTCCTGTTTAAATAGTCCACATCATTCTATAAGTACTATCGTACATATATTGACACAATGTTCATAGTAAATACTGTAAATAAATGGTAATGCCATGAGTAATTAGAAAGTAGAATTTGAGACTACTTTGTATTTGACTTGGACAAACCGAAAAGGTTTTGTATTTATATTGCACGTAAAAACTTAACCTAACCATCCTGAGCCTAATACACACATCTGAAGCCTAATATAGTACATACAGTGTGTTATATTAAGAATATTTAAGTTTGGTTTTTAGCTTTATTTTTTCAGACTGTATAGTGAATAGTACCAAATTCTACTTTCTAATTGTCCATTACATCAGTAATGTATAATGGTCCACATGGTACCAAAAGTACTATCTAAACAGGAGATGGATTGGCATTTTTTAGTCATCACCAGCCGAGTATATAAATTGTAAATTGCACAAAATCATGTTTTCCCCTACAAAACTACTTGAGCATCACTTGTAATAAATAGTAGGTGAAACTTGCTATAATACTTTTCCATAAAATATCCTTTATAGTAAAATAGGTGCTTCTTGATGCAGAAAAATAGTCTTCTGATAAGCAAGTGGCAGGTTTGAATGCTTTCCTAATTTTGTTATTTCTATTCTCACAGTTTAAGAGCAGAGTTTCCAGGTCTTCGATTTGCCTTACCACCAAAACGATGGTTTGGCGACAACTTTGACCCCATTTTCCTTTGAAGACCGACACTTGGATTACAGGCATTCATAGATAATATAATTGGTAAGATAAATTAAATTTGGAAAGGCAGTCTATGCAGCACATACTCTTCTGAATGGTCCATTCAATGTTTGATGTAACAAGTCATCTCTCATACACGTTAATAAATTTGTAAGCTAGTCTGCATAAATTCCAGTCACACACAGACAAGAGTCCTGCATCATCTACATGCATCAGAATCACCAACTTCACTTACTCATTTTAGGCTTAATTTCAACAAGGTACAGTACTGTAATTAGTTATACAGTACAGTATATATAATATAAATGCCACTGATATATAGTACAGTTATTTAGCTAAATGTTACCTCTGAAGTATAATTCATGATACTGTATATGAATGAAAAAAATTTTTTTGTGAATTATTACAACATTGTTTTTGTTTGGTTTTAGGTCATTCTAGAATTCGTGAGAAAAAATGTGTGCGTGACTTCTTTTGTCTAGATGATCCGCCTGGTGCCCATGACACATTGGAGGAAAGTCGGTCTGTACTGTTTACATTATGAATTGTCTACCAGTAATAATGAAAGAGGATAGGTTTATAGGATTGTTTCAGTTTTAACGTAAGCCTTAATTATAGTTGTTATACCATCAAATATCTGACAGTAGTGGATCTCTCAAATTTTAATTTTCTCATTGTTATTACAATAGTATTACAATATTATTGACTATTTGATGGTTTTGGAGTCGAACTACAATACAGTATAATAATATGCTAATTGGCAGCATTCAAAGCACGAGAGTTACCAACCTACTAAAAGGGGCGAGCTGGGTCTTGTAGTACAGTTCGCTTCATTCTTGACTTACAATTGTGAATTCTGGGTTCGATTTCAGGATAGGACAGAAATGGTTGAGCACGTTTTTTCATGTAATGCCTCTATTCACCTAGCAGTAAATAGGTATCCATGAGTTTGTCATCTGTTTGTCATCTACCGGCATTCTTTATTAAAATTTCATTAACATAAAATTCATTTTACATGTGACATCGATGGCTACTAATTATTGTAGAAAGTTCGACGATTGTCCACTAGACAATCATTAACACTTTTGCGTACACGGCGCACTTGCCCTAATCCACCCCAAGGTGGGCCTGGAGTTTCCTTGGAGTGCACACCCACACTAACATAGGTACTCAGTTCAGTGTTCTGACCTCAATTTCGAGCTATGCATTCATGTTGGTATCAAATTGTTCACAATCTATAGGCCTGCATTTAAAGCTAGTCCCATAATGATCGGATAAAAAATATAAATTTTAACAAATATTTTAAATTTTGACGCAACATACGTCACCAGCGGACATCCGTAAATTTATTTATTGACGCAGACTGCGTTGCTGCCGGACGAAAGTGTTAATCAGTAATGATTTATAACCAGTCTTCCCAGTCTTGGAGGATAATTCTGTTTAAACTGTCACTGTTTACTGTAGTTCAAATTCATTAACATTTAAAAACATGCAAAAATAGTCATTGAGGGTATTATTTATTTGTTAAAATGTAAAAAAAGGATTCATACTCTCGATGATAATTGGCAATGGAGTGACCAACTCAAACATGTATAATATTGGGTCTCCTCTTGTGAAACTTTCACATGCTTTTGGATGTAGTGTACATGTTCATACACATTCAAAATTAAGAATATTAACCCTTAAACTGCGCAACGCGCCTGCAGGCTCACGTCTGGTTTGCGCAACGCGCCTCCAGGTATTTGTATTTTTCACGCTCCATTCAAAACTCCCGCGGCTACATGGGGTTCACATCAGCTTCCTCAGGGCTCTTGTAAACAGACGCCATCTTTAAAAAAAATCGTGGTCCACATTCCCGGGTGTGGGAGCCTCAGTAGTGAGTGAGCAACCAAGGCTGGCGCTCGCAGCATGAGCGCACAGCACTGCTGTTCAGCGTGTGACCACAGCATCGCCTAATAATGTCAAAATATATATATAACTTGTATCATTTAGCTATGATAGTGTTATAGAAGAGCCTGAGTGTGATAATAACTGGGTACAATGTTCAAATATCAAAAATTCAATGTTGTTCACGATGTTCACAGCGCTAGCCACAGCACCACAGCATTATTTCGTCCATCTAGGAATCTTCAAATGATTTCTTAGGTTCCTTTTCAAAATAAACATGTGGTCAATTATTCATTTACAGGAATTAGTGACCAGGATTGTGGTTATAATTAGCGCTGTGCGTAGTATTGTGGAAGGAGGAATTTTGGTGAGGGAGGGAGGGCGAGAATTGAGGTAGCCTCATTGTGTGTGTGTGTGTGTGTGTGTGTGTGGCTGCCACTCTTGTTTTGCTCACCATACTAGCTTAGTGGTTCGCTATGGGCAAAACATGTGTACATGGGTATATATAGTGTGTATATAGTGTTAGAACAGCAACAGGAGAATGTTGAGAGGAGCTATTTTGGTGAGGGAGGTGACGTAATCGTAGCGTCGTCTGCTGTGTGATTTTTCATGCAGTGTATGGTGGCCACTGTACTGTTTGGACACAATACCAGCTTACTTGCATAGTTCTGGTAAATAAAACATGTAGATAGGTATATAGAACATGTGTAATAAGAACTATAACAGTATGGTGGGAGGAGCAATGTTGGCGAGTAAGATGTTGGAATGAGGGAGACTGGCTGGGTGTGGCTGCTCTCACTCGAGGTGTTCTGAATGTGTTCATGGCCAAATGCTCCTATTGGCCCATACGAGGCAGCTGCTATTGGCCCATATGAGGCAGCTCCTATTGGCCCATATGAGGCAGCTCCTATTGGCCCATACGAGGCAGCTCCTATTGGCGAAGCAGCTGCTACGCGATGTTCTGAATGTGTTGATGGTAAATGTATATGGTGTGTGACAGTGTATAGTGTGTACATATGTTGTAAATATACATAAATGAACATGAAACATTGGTGTGAATAACTGTATGATGGGAGGGGCAAAGTTGGCGAATACAATGTTGGAGAAGTGAGGGAGGGCTGGCTGGGTGTGGAAGCTCTCACTCGCGGTGTTCTGATGTGTTGATGGTGAATGTATATAGTGTGTGACAGTGTATAGTGTGTAAATAGATTGTATATATACATAAATTAGCATGATACATAGTAAATATGTGCTGCATATGTGTACACAAGTGTCATGCACGTAACACAGTGTCTTCGGACAGTACGGATGTTTTACTGCCATAATATAGTGTACGTGTTCACCATACATAGGATTAGCACGCAAAAACAAATAAAATGTATTTGGAACTGTGCGAAAAAAATGAACGAAAATATATTCGCGGCAACTCGCGCGCCCCGCCCCGAGCACCCCACCCGCCCCGGGAGCTTACGGCACGGGAGCACGGGGAATGATGACGTCACGCCCCAACTTACGGACCCTATAGCAGCCAAAGTAAGTACAATTTCGACCTTTTTTTTACATACCCATACTGAGGGAAGGGTTTTTGACACTTTAAAAAGAAAAAAGAATTTTTTCCAGAGAATTTATTTCCTGCGCACCACGGGGGTGTCATATTGGAGGCAGGCAACGCAGTTAAGGGGTTAAAATAAGGCATTAGCAATATATATTTTATTTAAGATACTTCAGAGATACAATGCTGTACACTAATTTTGGAAGATGACACAAAAGCAAAATACACGTTGCTTTATAGTAATACGTGCAGGTGATTTACGCGAGGTTTATGCATATACTGTATGCATACAGTACTGGTATTGTGTGTGTGTGTGTGTGTGCGCGTGTGTGTGTGTATGGTGGTGAACAGTTTATTCACATTACTGTGGATGTAACATTTCATTCACGTTGGACACTAGGCACCTTGAACACCTGACCTCTAGTATATATATAGTGTATAATATATAATTTATGTATTTGTGAAAGAGTTTGAAACAAATTGATTTACAAAATACTATAAAACAAAGATGTATGTCACTCCCATTGAAAAAATTACAAAATCAAAAGCTCATTTTTGCTCTTCCAGGCAATGTGTCAAACCTTGGAAGACAGCATTGCTGATCTTCAGATACGGCTGCGGGAGAGAGATGGGGAGATTGCTGTGTTGCAGTCACAGGTCAACTTTCTCATGGCACAGCAACACACACTTGTCAAAGCTCTCAGGTTAGTAGCCAGACAAAAAAAATTTAAATTTGTCATAACAAGATCCCCTGTATTGAAACATTTATTTAAAATTTATAAGCTCTTGCATTAGCTACTACAGAGGTGGAATGTGCCAGTTAAAGTAATGTGCCAGTAAAGTAATGTGTTATTCAGGTAATCATTGTTAGTTTACCCATGTTACTGGTGCTACCATATTGTGTATTTTAAGATTAGATTTATTTTAAGTCTTGTATATTTGTGCCTTTAAACAGTGGTAAATGCTATGAGTGTAGGCGTGACTTGCAAGACAACTCCAAAAAAATAGTAGTTTAGCAGATACTTTCTAGTTTTGTGAATTCCAAACATTGAGAAATGTAATATTACTTAACTTAAGGCCCCAAGGTTGCTTTCTACATCAGAGCCTAATATCTGTCCCACACATTGACAGATTTTTCAAGCCTTGTTAACTTTTACCCCCACTATAACAATTACCTTTGCAGCTGGTCTTATTATGCAACTTACAATAGGTAGACTGGAAATTTCTCACTCCACCATCAAGCCAATGACTTGCTGACTAGGGTGAAATCACAGGTCTCTGGACATTTTAGGAAGTTATTAACATTCTCAGTGGCCTAAAAATTACTTATTCATTTTATTATAAAACTTATAGTAGAAATATTAAAAGTTGTGTTGTATATTATGTTCTATATTATACCTCCCTTCATGCCCATCTTATAAGACAACACACCTAATTAACAGTCCTGAATCCTGAATGTCCAGCCACATGGTTGTCCGGAGACTATCATTTAGAATTTTCAGACAGATGCCTGGTATCCTAATGTTTGGTGACTAGTTTTTTTTTTAGATCCACTAAGAATTAAAATCTAATAATATAAGATATCATAGCAGGGCGTGTTAGACTTTACGGGTGTTTTCATACCTTGTAAGTAACCTTACGTGAGAGACATGACAGAATGGCTAGCTGCCTGAATGCTGCTGCCTCTCCCTCAGACATAGATACGCAGATTTCATCAAGCTATCCTTGCCATTTTATTATAAATAAAGGCAAAGTTAAAGTAGGTAGTGTTTATTTATGTAAAGACAGTAGATAACTTTCAGAAAAGTTAGGACTGACTAAGGGTAGCTATTTACCTCCTCTCTACTCTCTCAATAATCTAACACCATCACCATACTTAGCTAATCAGCTTGTGTAAAGCGAGTTATCCACTATTTTGGCAAGTACAATGCTCAAATAAATATGGTGTCATTGTATTTCATACGTTATTTATATTTTGAATATAATATGTACAGTATATAGTGTAACTGCCATTTTCTGGGTGAAGTATTCAAATAATGCCACAATCAAATAGCCACACCTCTAGGACAATGTCTGGCGTTGATTGGAAAGTATCCTATATTGCTGTACTTTCACCTGTTGCTCAGTGCCAAAAGTTTGCTCATGCTTTTTGTATGGTTGATTTTCATCACAATTCAGAACTTTCATTTTTAGATGAATGTTCTCAAAACTGATTAGTATATGTTAATCTTTGCAGACTAGAATGTGATCTACAGGAAATGAGGAATACTGTCATGGCTCCACACATGACTTGAACCTGGCTCTTCTTAGCATGTGAGTAATTTTTCCACTCAACTTGTTCACAATACAGTTCAGTATGTGTAGTGAAACCTCAAAATTATAGAAGCCTCTTTCTGAACTTTCAAACTTTCCTAAACTTTCAATTCATCACAATTTTTATTATTTTTTTTTCATTCTTTGATTTTTATGCTTTTTCTTTCCTGCAAATAATAGAAAACATTTTTGCATATACTGTACTTGTACACAAATAATATATAAACAATGATTTTCTGAGGTTTTGCATTCAATTGACTTAAAGTAGGACCATGGTGCCATTTGGCTAGACAGAAGACATTCAAGGCACCAAGGAACTTTTCAAATAGCTCTGCAGTTCTTTAAGTTCTTTAATGGTTGGTCGCCGTCGAGGGTCGAGCCGGTCGGCCGAGCGGACAGTACGCTGGACTTGTGATCCTGTGGTCCTGGGTTCGATCCCAGGCACCGGTGAGAAACAATGGGCAAAGTTTCTTTCACCCTATGCTCCTGTTACCTAGCAGTAAAATAGGTACCTGGGTGTTAGTCAGCTGTCACGGGCTGCTTCCTGGGGTGGAGGCCTGGCCGAGGACCGGGCTGCGGGGACACTAAAAGCCCCGAAATCATCTCGAGATAACCTCAAGATAAGATGGTACTGTACTGGAACAGTCACTGAAAATAAACTTGATCCAGCCCATAATGATTTGACTTTAAACATCGAGTTGCTTATTTGTATCATTCATTTTCCCAGTCAAGATGGATTTGCAGTTGATAAAATGCAATTCATGCTGATTATCAATGTGAGATTATCTCATTGAAATCCATAAATTATTTTTATCCTCAAATTTTAGGATGTTTTATCATTATCATACTAGAAAGGGGAGAGGTCTTGAAATGAATTATCGTAGGCCCCTATTGTCCATATTACAGTGTGGAGGGCACTTGTCTGGTACCAACAAATTCATTTTTTACGTACACCTGTTGCCTTCCACACTGGTACGGGTAGTAGGACATCCAACTATGAAACGTTTATTCTGTGGTGTGATAGTAGCATGCCTTCAAGCATGGGTGCTGGTTTGGTTATCCCATATTGCACCTTTATTTAAAAGTTCCATTTATGTGATTGTGAATTTTAGTTTGCTTTAGCAATTTTTTCTCATTTTTATGTGCTTTCTTCAGTCAGTACAGTACTTATTGTTTGGAAAGCTTGGTCAAATAATTATTACACACTTTTAAATTCATTAGCATTTTATTTAGGTTAATTATCCTAATACTTCTAGTACTGGGTTAATTGAGAATTGATACAGGTTCAGGAAACAGATCAGATGAAAATAATATNTAGAGAAATGCTAAATATTTCATACAGTTTACATCAAAGTAATAATAAAACGTTGATGTGTTACCACTAATGAACACACACATTTCAGATGCGTTTTATGTTTCAGTTCTGGTGCATTTTGAGCGGTTGGTGAAGAGTGAGGCGGGTGTGGAGGCTGACACACAGGACACACTGGGCTATAACTCTGCTCAGGACGCTGAAAACGACAAACAAAGAGATGGCTATTGTTAAAGAAAAACTCTTCTTGCTCTTGGTAAGTTTGGCGTTTGCTTTACTGTAGGAAATTTGTCAATTTAACTGTGTTAAATTATGTTATTTAACCTAATTGTAAGTGGGTGCCATGGTATGAGACACTTCTTAACTAAATAGGGTATCCCATGAGTTCTGAAACTGGTCTCAGCTGAGTCCATGGGTATTAAATCATCCTAAACTGAAATGGGCGCCCATTATTCTAAACTGCTATGGAATATATGTTAATGTAACCGTACGGGCTTAATCTCTTGAGCTGACATACATATTGGCTTCGGTTCAGTGTATGTTAACGTTAAGTTAATTCGTGTGACTTTCTCTTGTTTCAGAGAGCCAAGCAATATCTGCTGCCCCTCAGTGTTCTACTTCATAATGTACTCACAAATCAGGGACTGGTAAGTTGAGCTCTCTTTTTCCCTGCTCCTTCGTCAAGGTTATACCAAGAGCTTGAATTATGCCAACAGATGCATTGTACCAAGAAATTCATTGTACCAAGAGACGCATTGTATCAATAGATACTATAATACCAACAGATACATTACGCCAACAGAAACATTATAGTAACAGACAGCATCCTAACATATATATTATACCAACAAACGGCGTTCTAACAGACACATTAAACCAGCATAAACATTATACTCTAATGTATTTGTTAGCATGGATAGGTTAGATTCTAACCTATCTGTCTTAATCTCACCTGCATTTTTCCTTTTTCCTGAATATTGTAGTTGTCACACAAAAAGCACGTGATTCGGTTATGCGTAAGTGTCCACAAGGAAAATGAAATGAGAAAATGCATCTCACCTGCTCCTTAGAAATGATATTCTTATTCCCAGCAGATGATAAGCTGCTGGGAATAAGAAACTCGTATGATTTAATATTTTAATTGAGAGGGGTAATATATGTTAAAATTATCAGGTGCTTGAAAACGTCACATGACAAAGCCTGTAGGGAAGACTGGGCACCATGAGCGTAGCTTTCATCATATAGCTACATTTGGACAATTGCACAGTGCATCCACATATTACCCAACTGCAATAACATATTCAATAACGTATAAAGTTATGCTTTTGTTTTGTTTTTCTCTCTGCTCCACGTGCCGCCATTAGCTGGAGCTTGTTTACTTCCCAGCGTCGCACCTGACGCATGCGCAGCAGTATTCCTGGAGCAACACTGTGAGGTGCTTGGGTACTCTTATCTCCCGCAGTGCACACAAGTTCTTCCTACTCCCCAGCACTTGGATATACAGTGCACTGGCTGTAAGTATTGTACAGTGTATCATATACGCAACAAAATTACGTTTACATAAGGTTGATCATCTTGAAATCCTATAGTTACACTCTTCTCCCCCCCCCCCACTCTGTCTATGACTTGATGTACAGCTCTGTACAGTACAGTACAGCTATGATCAACTCTCCAAGAAGTATGGGACAAGACTTTGAATCCATTTACAGTCTTTAAATCCATAGATTTAAATCGATTTGCAGCATTCTGAGTTTCATCTATTAAGGCATTTCATATTTAGAATTATGATACGAGGTAATTCCTAGATTTCCAGTGCCTAGGAAGGATAAAATACTGTCAAGAAAATCGGGTTCCTTCTTCCTGATGGTAGGTGGGCAAGGCCTTATATTTCATGGGCAGTGGAAGCTGTACTGACGGTTCCAGTCCACAGGTATTAGCAGCCCTCCCTAGTGAGTCCAACCACTTGTGGTGGACGGTAGAGCGACGGTCTGGCTTCATGCAGGTCGGCGTTCAATTCCCGACCGTCCAAGTGGTTGGGGCACCATTCCTCCCCCCATGCCAAATCCTTATCCTGATCCCTTACCAGTGCTATATAGTCGTAATGGCTTGGCGCTTTCTCCTTACAACTCCCTCCCTCCCTCCGTCCCTAGTGAGTCTTCAGTGTGGCAGTGGGGAGAAAGGATCTTGACATCCTGAATCGGGCACTCTTTCTGCCTCAAGATGTGATGTGTTCTATAGGGGGCCAGAAACCTGTGTTTATATACGTTAGGTTTGCATCGAGGTCCCCACAAGGTCGCACGCCTGACCCTCCTCAGGATGCAACCTCACAATTGTTGCCTAACTCCCTTGTACCGATTTACTGCTAGGTGAACAGAGGCATTAGATGAAGAAATAATGTGTCAAACCATTTCTGTTCCTCCCAGGAATTCAACCCGAAATCCCTGATTGCGGATCGAGAATAAAGCTAACTATTTCCAAGATTTTCTATTGTCCCCGTTTAGACAGATTTTTGAAGATTCTTTTTTTTTAGCCTGTAAAGACCTCTTGTTTTCTCAGCCTCATAGTGTGCTGACTTGATGGGTTGAAGAAGATGACTGTCGTTATTAAATGAACAAATCCACGAGGGCCGTGACGAGGATTCGAACCAACGTGTGAGAGCATCCCAGACGCTGCCTTAATGTATATGTGTACTGTCGTTATTCCTTCGTCAGGAAAGCATTTGAGTATTAATAGGATGAGGGATTATACGCAACTCATTTCACTGTAATTTCAAAGCTTATAGGTTTAGTCAACATGCAGGAAACTAGATTAGAATCTTTAAATGTACAACTTTGAATTTCTTATAGTAGCCAGAACGGTAAAGCACAAACTGTTCCCGTATTTCAGATGGTGGTCCTGTTGGTGGTGGGGACGGAGGCGCACTACCACTATCTCCCGTCCGAGTACATCATCTTTACCCTTCTCTTCCTTCAGGGTCTGCTCGAAGGTGCAGCCTTCAGGTCAACAGTATTCAATATGCACGAAAAGGTAAACTTGCAGACGAGGAGTCACAATAACGTGGCTGAAATATGTTGACCAGACCACACACTAGAAAGTGAAGGGACGACGACGTTTCGGTCCGTCCTGGACCATTCTCAAGTCGATTGTGTGATTGTTTCATCCCACAATCAAGTCACACAATCGACTTAAGAATGGTCCAGGACGGACCGAAACGTCGTCGTCCCTTCACTTTCTAGTGTGTGGTCTGGTCAACATCGTCGTTGAAACTGTATCAAAAAAACTTCAGTAGTTCCAATTCTTTAATTGCATGACATCACAACAAAGCATTCAAACACAGATTGTGTTACTGTATCCGAACTCCTACGGGATATAGTGTCACCCTAGGCTATAATGTATTCTAAAGCAATATGCGAAATGTAACTGAACTTTGCAGATCTTTGTTTCAGATACCAAAGGTGAGGGGTCACCGTAATATTAAACAAATTTAGTTGAGAATTTGCAGTAGTCCATCACAGAATTCACCCAGAGTGGTTCTCTTACTTTCAGGCAGGTGATAAAGAACGGGAATTTTGCCTGGGAATTTTCCCGGTATCTTTGTTCCTTCCGGCAATGTTAGCTGGATTTGCCTCCATTCCTGTCCACGACGTCCTCTGTCAGAACCATTTGTACCAGCAGTAGTGTTCTTCACACGACGTGTTCTGTCAGAACCACCTACACCAGCAGTAATGTTCTTCACACGACGTGTTCTGTCAGAACCACCTACACCAGCAGTAGTGTTCTTTACCGCCTTGCTCAACGTATGAGTACTGAACAGGAAATTCGAAATGCAATTTGCCATTATTTTTGTGTACATGGCGAAGTGTATGTTTCTTATCCAGCTGTTCCAGTGTCTCATGAAAAGGTATTTCCATGGTATAAATGACCAAGTAACACTGTCAAGACAAGTAGCAACAACAGCCACTCCCTATGCTCAATGAATTGTCTAGGAAGGCATTCGCAGCCATAGACATTGCCAGCTGTGCTGTGATAACTGTACATATCGATTATATTTTTATGTACTTGTGTATCTCAATTTCTTCCCCGATGTTTTAATGTCTGAAAAAAAGTTATACGAAGGATTTCCAAAGTTAATATGTGTATATTAACTATACACATATTAACTCTCTCTCTCTCTCTATACATATATATATATATATATATATATATATATATATATATATATATATATATATATATATATATATATATATATATATATATAGAGAGAGAGAGATAGAATCGATTACATTATCAAGAGTAAGTTCTATCATTTTCCTACGTGATTTACAGGTATTCGAGGCATAATATAGAAAATTGTGTGAACATTCTAATTCTAAATATTGGATTATCCATTATGAAATGATAACAGGAATAAATACAGGTATAAGATGACCTTAAATGAGCTGTAATATATAAAGTAACATTATTAGAAAACGTGTAATATAAAATTATCTCTTTAGAAAGCAAAATAATAGAAAAAGAGCTGTAATAGATAACAAGATAACAGACGACAAGACATAACAGAAAGAGTGACAGTGAAGCAATTGCAGTTGTCTGTTTTGTATCACTCTGAAAACGGTGCGGACATACACACATGCATGATACATAATTCTACATAATACTGCATGCAGTATTATGTAGAAGACGTGAATAACAAAATGTTAAAATTCTGTATATTTTATCAGGATGTGTTCGCTACTGTTAACTGTTTATTGTACATTTGTGCCCTGCTCTTCCTGGCTTGGGTTTAGTACAGAGTTAAATCTAATATTACAATTAAGTAGGAAGAATATTGTACGTCCAGTGTAATTTATTTCGTAACACTGAAAAATATTCCATCTATGACCAGTTAATGGTTTAAGTATTTGATGATCTTCAAGAGCATTTTCTCTGCTTCATTGTCGTAAATCATTAAACAAAATAATATTTTTGTAGAATGGATGGTTATTGTGTTGTTATTGTAATGTGAGAGACCAAGGTCGCATAGTTTCTTGTATGGAAACGAATATTGCTACTGAATAAAAACTACTCGGATCTAATTGATTTGTTGTATATATCCTCGTGTATATATCCACGGCCACACGCACACTCCCAGATTAGACTATAGGTAATAGTCTGATGTAAGATATTAATCCCAGCCACTTTAAAAAAAAAAAAAGGTTATATGTAACATATACAAAAGGGCAACACCCTCATGCCCATGGACTCGCCTATCCACCGCAGTTGTAAATACCAAGATATTACTGCATTTCAAAATAAATTTTTATATTTATTTATTTTTACAAGAGTTGTTACATTTTCGTAAAGCCACTAGCACGACTAACGTTTCGGGCAGGTCCTTAAATCCAAATTTTTTTACCCGGAATACGACCCGCCAAATCATTTAACAAGCAGGTACCCATTCACTGCTGGTGAAACGAGGCTACAGTTAAGGATTGGCACCAGGCCAACCCCCCCCCCCCTGGCCAGGATACGAACCCAGGACAAAGCGTTAGTGAAGCTCCGGGCGAGTGTTTTAGCACTGCGCCACGGATTGCAGAAGGAATCAAGATAGAGGGAATCGTCAGGTACAATATGGGGACCTGTGACAAGCCGCCTGCTTCCTGTCCCCGGGTATAATAAACAGCAGATATTGCTGGTCATCTTAGACAACTTGCCACCAAATTTGGAGCTCAAGATCAATTGAGTGAGATGAGAGCATCACGTCCGGATGGGAAATATTCTCATGAACAATGTGAGGACTTTTGACAACCCGCCGGCTTCCTGTTCCTGTCGAGGCTAATAGTGATGGTGACCCTTAGGTAAATTCTAGTAACTGGAATGCCACAAACAAATTTATCGTCCCGGCCTTAACCATGTGCTTAAATCCGGCTCTGATTGTAGAGTACATAATCGGAATATTCAACAGTATTTGTGCCAAATATATGCCTTCAGTACTAAAAATGTGACGTTAACATTAGACAAATCATATAGTGAAAATGTATATGAAATCAAAATATTTTATTATTGGGACACAATCCCAATAATAAAAGAATAAAAGCAGCATAACCGGGAACTATTTAAAATATTTGTTTTCAGCTGACAACATAAACATTACTACGGACTTCTGGTTCAACCTTGACGCGGAGCAGACGTCTGGACGCCTCCTCCGCCTGGGAGCCACCGGTTCACGTTTAGTTTTGCGATTTTGGATTTGCTACTGCCGTTTGGCATTACTCTTCAACGGTCCGGTTTGTACTACGCCTGGCGCACATATCGCCTTGGGTCACCGGGTTGTTGATATATTTTTTTGGCGTGTTCTGTCTGGTTCTCCCGGCGGGGTGACGGTGCCCGGAGCCGGCTTGGCCAAGAGGTGCCAGGAGTCAGTGGGTCTTGGTGGGCTCCTGGTGTGCCCTCAGCCGTGGTAAACGGCTGGCTTCTCCTATGCCAGGGGGCACTGGATGACTTTTGCGTTTTAGCTGGGGACACACACATGAATTTTAATGCTGAGGTCACTTACTTGAGAGAGCGAACTGCGGCCAGGACGGCAATCCTCAGGTCGCTAACCTCCCTCTCTGGAGGAGCCAATCTGCAAGTCCTTCGCACATACTATGTACAGGCAGTCAGATCAGTGATCGATTATGCAGCACCTGCACTCACAAATCTATCACACCAACAGTGGAAAAAGCTTGAAGTTGCCCAAAACAATGGTATGAGAGCCGCACTGGGAGCCCCCATGTGGACCAAGCTTGAAACACTTAGACTGGAGACGGGTTTGCCCTCTCTACAGGAAAGAATATCTCAAAGGACAGCTACAATTATCAGTAAGATAATTATTTCTTCTGATCCAATCCCAGTACGGCAGGCCTTGGTGGTTGGACTAGGCCAAAACAATGGAAACTCTTGGGATGCAAGAGCAGGAAAAGTCCTAAACAGACTACATTTAAAAAGCATGATTCTCGATAGAGAGGGTGATCATCCACACCCAAATTACACTCCTGCTGCACCGTGGGAAGAGCCTACTTTCAAAATAGTAATAGAAAGTCTCCCAATGAAAAAGGCTGCCTATGATCCGACAATCCTAAGGCGCATAATAGAAGAGCAAATGTATAGCATAGCAGTAGCAGGAGCCACCCACTTTTTCACAGACGGATCGGTGGACACAGAATATGAGAGTGCTGGCGCTGCTCTTTGCACGGCCAGCATACAGGCATATTGGAGACTGGGAGGACTAGTATCATCAACCCAAACTGAGCTGTTTGCCATACAACAGGCATTCGCATATGTGATTGCACAAAACACTCAAACTGCAATCATACACACAGACTCAAAAGCTGCACTTCAAATACTAGACAAAACAGTGGAAGANTACACCTGACTTACCTCCTGCACACTGACCTAGTCCTCCTCCTTCATATCTAGCCAAGCTTAGCCTGAGATCATGACCCAGCTGCCCATCAGAAGGTACGGGATGGTGCTGTACAACCACCACAGTTGCAGGAGGACGCAGAGTGTCGACAGTGTATCCTGCAGGAATGTGACGACTCTCCTTGCCCACGCCTCGCCTCCGACGGGGCAACAGGTGGGGTAGCTCCTCAGTCCCTATTGCCCTTACCTCTTCTCGCTTCTCCATACCCACTCCCCGTGGGGAACGCGGAAGGGTACCGACATTCCGGAGTCTCAACAGTGCACCATAAGAGTGTCACTTAAAGAAGTGCTGTGTGGGGTGCCATGGATTGTGGTGCCGCGGTTGGGGTGCCAGGATTGTGATGGTGTCCCTAATTATCCTTCAGGCACCCCTCCCAGACTCGCTGATTCTCCATTAATATATTGTCTCCAGTACCAAAATGTATCTCTGCGAGCGTAAATGTCAATTTAATCCTGTAAGTAGGGGAAGTTAGGTTCAAGTGCAGTCAGTCATCTGGTCGAGTACGAGCTTCAGAAATGAAGATCAATATATCGTTAGACAATTTTCGGTAGTTGTGACCCACTGAAACTGACGCTGCGTATTAGTGATCAGGGAGTGGCCCTCTGACTCGACCCACCATGAAAGGGCGATTGTCTCTGAAAACTTTTAGCGCCTGAAGCTGTAGGAGACCGTCCAAAGGTCAGTAATGCTATATTGACCATAAGAGCGTCTGCTGAGCCTTTCTGGGGCCAGCTTGTCATCAGCCACACACAAAAGCAAATGGTCGCCAGGGAATGTTGCTATTGTGCAGCCAGATCATTATCTCCAATTGCAGTAGTGATTGACAGCAGTGACACTGATATGTAGTTGTAATGTACTGACCAGCTGTTTCTAAGTAGACTTGGGCTTTCGGAGGTATTCATCTACAATGGAGGTAATTTAGCTGTGGTTATGAAGGTTGCAATGAATGTAGCGAAGGTTGGCCTTTTCTGTCTGGCACACCTGTCTATCATCAACCCGTCACACCTGTGTATCATCAAACCGTCACACTTGTGTATCATCAACTTGTCACTGATATTATCATCACGTGACATTTATGGTGCCTTAAAAAGAGTACAATTCTTCTGACTCGTATACCTCCTTCAGCAGTGATATGATTTTCTCAGAAACTCTTGCTAGTAGTCTTTGTGGACCAGAGACTGATCCTGACAGCCAGGAGGCCATACAGCCTCATCGTGACAGCCAGGAGGCCATACAGCCTCCTCTTGACAGCCAGGAGGCCATACAACCTCCTCTTGACAGCCAGGAGGCCATACAGCCTCCTCTTGACAGCCAGGAGGCCATATACAGCCTCCTCTTGACAGCCAGGAGGCCATATACAGCCTCATCTTGACAGCCAGGAGGCCATATACAGCCTCATCTTGACAGCCATGAGGCCATAACAGCCTCCTGGTCAGGCATGTCTTGCTCTCACTGCACTCCTTATAGAGTGCTTCGGTGTCTCACCTAGTTGTGCTTGGAACTAGTACTTTCCTAGCAGTACCTCCCTAGCAGTAAAACTGCTAGGGAGGTAAGAGAGTGGCAGTTGTCGAGAAGGAAGAGCAAGGGAGAGGTCGTGGGGGATGGGAAGTACGTGAGAGCAGGGGGGAAGTTGTTCATTGTGAAAGCTCTGGGCATATGAGGGATGTGAAGCTCTGGGCATATGGGGATGTGAAGCTGTGGGCATCAGGAGGATGTTTAAGCTGTCGACATTTGGGAGATGAATCTGGTCGAGCGCCCCGCCAGCCTCCCATATGGCGGTGTTGGTCCGGGTCTCAAGGCCACATCACTTGACATGGTTGCACTGAAGGTCAGCTCTACCTATTGTCGCTCAAGGTCAGCGTCCGTCCCCTCGTCCTCGGGGACCTGACCTTTGAGTTATATAACGTGCATCGCGCAGCACTTCACGCAACACGAAGTACCTTATTACTTTGCAGTTTTCAATTTATTGTTATTATGAGAGAGAGAGAGAGAGAGAGAGAGAGAGAGAGAGAGAGAGAGAGAGAGAGAGAGAGACCATATCCTACACTAATGTTCTGTCCTTCCCGCAGAAGCAGGCGAGAAGACGAGCTCAGCAGCAGACAAGCTCCTGCAGCAACAGGAAGAAGACCCGGGCAGCCAGCAGCAGCAGCCGCTCCGGCCCGCCACACCCAGCCACCCCGGCCACCTCACCCATCCTGCAGGAAGAAGGAAGGGGCGAGGGACAGAGGCAGATGGAGAAGAGCCAAGAGGGAGAGAGAAGAAAGGAAGAGAGAGAGACGAGGAACTGGAAGAAGGTATCGGGTTGTACCGAGGACCCCCGCGACGCCACCGGGACCTAGTAGCCTATTGGTGAGGGCATCTTGTAGCATAATGCGGTTTACTTTCGTGTATTTATGTAAATAGGGGGAGCGGAGAGAGGGAGGTCGACCGCCATGATAGGGCCAGCCGGCCACCGTGTAGGGGATGGTGTGGTCACAGCCAGGACCAGCCGGCCACCGTGTAAGGGACTGTGTGGTCCCAGCCAGGACCAGCCGGCCACCGTGTAGGGGATGGTGTGGCCACAGCCGGCCACCGTATAGGGACGGCGTGGTCACAGCCGGTCACCGTGCAGGGGGCTGTGTGGTCACAGCCAGGACCAGCCGGCCACCGTGTAAGGGACTGTGTGGTCCCAGCCAGGACCAGCCGGCCACCGTGTATGGGACGGTGTCGTCCCAGCCAGGACCAGCCGGCCACCGTGTAAGGGACTGTGTGGTCCCAGCCAGGACCAGCCGGCCACCGTGTAAGGGACTGTGTGACCCAGCCAGGACCAGCCGGCTACCGTGTATGGAACTGTGTGGTCCAGCCAGGACCAGCCGGCCACCGTGTAAGGGACTGTGTGGTCCAGCCAGAACCAGCCGGCCACCGTGTAAGGGACTGTGTGGTCCCAGCCAGGACCAGCCGGCCACCGTGTAGGGGACTGTGTGGTCCCAGCCAGGACCAGCCGGCCACCGTGTAAGGACCGTGTGGTCCCAGCCACCAGCCGGTCACCGTGTAGGGGACTGTGTAGTCCCAGCCAGGACCAGCCGGCCACCGTATAAGGGACGGCGTGGTCACAGCCGGTCACCGTGCAGGGGGCTGTGTGGTCACAGCCAGGACCAGCCGGCCACCGTGTAAGGGACTGTGTGGTCCCAGCCAGGACCAGCCGGCCACCGTGAGAAGCTGGCCCGCCCAGCCGGCAGGTCTCCCGGGGAAGTTGATCATCACTGAACAATAGAGTAACAAGTAACTCCGTCCGGGAAGTTATTGCTCATTACTGCTAAGTTATGTAGGCAGTGATGCTCATCTTCCTTATACTCCCCCAGGCACCTGTGTTCTTCCTTATACTCCCCCAGGCACCTGTGTTCTTCCTTATACTCCCCCAGGCACCTGTGTTCTTCCTTATACTCTCCCAGGCACCTGTGTTCTTCCTTATACTCTCCCAGGCACCTGTGTTCTTCCTTATACTCTCCCAGGCACCTGTGTTCTTCCTTATACTCCCCCAGGCACCTGTGTTCTTCCTTATACTCCCCCAGGCACCTGTGTTTCTTCCTTATACTCCCCAGGCACCTGTGTTCTTCCTTATACTCCCCAGGCACCTGTGTTCTTCCTTATATCCCCAGTCCCTTGTCTTCTTCCTTATACTCCGCAGGCCCCGGTCTTCCTCCTTATACCCCAGGCTCCTGTCTTCCTTATACCCAAAGGCACTTGTGTACTCCCTTATATACCCAAGGATCCGCTGTTCTTTCTTATACCTCCGATAACGTTAGACTATACGATAGTGTTCTTCCTTGTACGTCTAATGGTGTCGGATCATACCAGCGTGCTCCTTTATACTCCCTTATACTCCCCAGGCTGCTGGATTATACCAGAGTGCTCCCTTATACTCCCTTATACTCCCCAGGCTGCTGGGGTTCTGCAACAACTTCACATACTGGGTGATGATCACCGCTGCCTACGACCTTCTCAGCTCTCAGTCACAGGTCAGTGTCCTCACCTTGTGTGTGTGTGTGTGTGTGTGTGTGTGTGTGTGTGTGTGTGTGTTGTGGTGTGTGTGTGTGTGTGTGTGTGTGTGTGTGTGTGTGTGTGGAGGTGAATATTAGTAACTACATGCATCAGAAAGCTAATATCTTTAGGAGTATCTACTAATATCTTGGATACCGTGGCAGCGGTTGTGGAGCGTCTTCCAGCAGCTGACCAATAATCTGCATCCTCTTCCTGTCAGACGGTCGTGAAACGCGCCCCCGCAAGAGTCCAATAATCTCTATCCTCTTCCTGACAGAAGGTCACTGAACGAACTCGGCAACAGTTCAAGATCCTACAACCTCCTGTTGACAGACGGTGACTGAACGCGGTCCAGTAACTCAATATTCTCCTTCTAACAGACGGTGACTAAACGCGCCCAGCAACGGTCTAGTAACTCAATATTCTCCTTCTAACAGACGGTGACTGAACGCTCACAGCAACAGACCAGCCCTACTCTACAGAACTCTAGCAGCGTCACCATCCGCCCTCCCTACGAAGGCGCGATCTCCCAAAACGAGAGTGTAGAGACGTTCGTCAACACCTTCAAGTGTCTACGACACTCCACGGGGGTAAGACCACGGACCGCTAATATCCACACACTGTAACTCTTCTTTTCAGCTAAGATAAAGGAAAGGTTTAAGTTCATCAGGGTTAACATGGGCTTATAATCTTCAAGTAAATCATGTTATGCAGAACAACGCGTCAGTGTGCTACCTGTTAGAAAGTTAGGATTCACTATTTGTTAGTTTTCCTCCCCTATAGTTGTATTATCAAGGACATATTATCGTCAACACAACAAAAACTCAAAATCTTTATAGATCCATATAAATTGCATGTATCTTGAGATTATCTTGAGATGATTTCGGGGCTTTAGTGTCCCCGCGGCCCGGTCCTCGACCAGGCTTCCACCCCAGGAAGCAGCCCGTGACAGCTGACTAACACCCAGGTACCTATTTTACTGTTAGGTAACAGAGGCATAGGGTGAAAGAAACTCTGCCCATTGTTTCTCGCCGGCGCTTGGGATCGAACCCGGGACCACAGGATCACAAGTCCAGCGTGCTGTCCGCTCGGCTGACCGGCTCCCTTAAATTGTAAAATAATTTTTTTAAATTTTAACACTGAAGGGAAGGTGGGTGTCATTTAGCTAGGGTAGATATATGTAGCATCGCGCAAGCTGACGACTTCTGCATATATAAAATACAGTACAGTATGTGATCCCATTTGGACGACAAGCAAGATGATTGGAAAACAAAAATTGAGATTCTCTCTCTTTGTTTGAGAGAAATTGAGAAATCCAAGTCTTAGTTCGATTTGGTGTCAGGCTTCAGGCTCTGAAGGGTTATTAACGCCACTACAAGAGTTTATGGTCCAATCAGCTAGTAAGCTTTAGGCATACCTTGTGATGCTTCCTAGGACTAATGTCCCCGCAGCCCGGTCTCTGACCTGGCCTGGTTGATAGTCTGGTCAACAGGCTGCTATACACAGCTGTTTGCAGTTTGACGCGAGTCACAGGCTTGATGATCACGTAAAATGTTACACGTAAATCTACGTAATGCTGTTCGATCTAATAATACATTGACGTGATTCGTAGCATAGTAGTTAGAGCAGTCGGTTCGCAACGGAGTGGAACCAAGTTCGATTCCTGGGAAGGTGCAGTTTAAATGTGTTCATTTATTATGCGCCCCATATATATGTTAAGAGCGGTGGTGTGCAACATTACTGCAATACATGATGGCTCAGGAACCCCAGATATTCTTTTAACAAAGGTACAGCAATGATTACCTAGTTACAGACTTTAACTAACACGGAGAAGCGAGTTAGATCTCGTTTCTCGGTGAACATGTCCCGTGTCGCCCGGCTTCCTAATTTGGAGGTGTCCACCACCACCACCACCACCACCACCACTATGAACACCACTACCAGCACCACCACCACCACCACCGCCACCACCACCACCACCACCACCGCCACCACCACCACCACCACCACCGCCACCACCACCAAGGCCGGATGCGACTATCTGCCTGGCTACTGAGACCTAACGCGCACATCATCCTTTGTTGCTATGTAATTATCTCATGGGTTTTTACTATATATTTTTTATGTGGGTGGAGTTGTTGTTGGGCTCAGGGCTTATCAACCTCTGGAGGGTTATTAAGGCCACCACAATGGCATATCGTCTGATCAGCAGGGATACTTTAATCCTAAACTTAGGACTAAAATAGACTCAAAGTGTATATACACTGAGAAACGGAATGAACCTCTCAGTGAATATATCCCTGTACCAAATCATACTATTTTTTATTTTTAGTTATGAATGCAAGCGTTCTTAGTAGTAGGCATCCATCAGTCTCAGGAGACTATGGAGTTGCACTCTGGTGTCGGCCTGGTCTGGAGTGGCCTCACCAGGGCACAAAGCCAGGGTAGGTTGATTCGGGGGAGAAGCTGTTACCCAGGCAGCAGGTCCCCCCTCTCCACGGCGCTGAAAGTCTCCTATGGAAAGGCATACGCCAATACGATTGGTTCCAACGCCGTCGCAGGAATTGAGTTCCGGGGATGACCTCGAAGTTGGTGAAGAAGGGCACAGGGACCTTCAACCCCGGAGACCGCCGTGGACGTGGCCGGAGAAGAACCACCCCATCAAGGGCAAGCCTCCTGAAGCAGAGCCCATTCTTGTAAAGCCACTAGCACGCATAGAATAGCGTTCAGCACAAAACGAAAACAAATTCTACCCCAGATATTATACTACTTGGTTATAGTTGACACACTTTGACATTTTATGCAATTTTTGCCACTTTTAAAAAACAACAATAACATAAACTTGCTCGGGTACGTAATACTGCTGTAACTATTTCGTGGTCGTAAAAATATTCCTTTAGTTTTGCGTGCTTAAATGGCAATCAAAGAAAATGGATCTGAAGCATAGTGAAATAAGCGACCGCCTTGTATGTGCGAACCTTACTTACAAAGATCAAAATAACAACCAACAACGTTCTCAAATCTGACCTACGCCCAGTGTAGGTCGACCTGACATGGTCGACCTTTCATGTTGATAGAATACAGTAAAAATGCAGCTGATATATATATACAGTATGCCTTTGTAATGAATGCGGCATGTCTTGTATTTTTTGCCCTGATTTGTTAAACCCTCCAACTCTCGAGTCATGACAGCTGTTGTTTTACCCTAGGCCATCCTGGTGGCTGACACACTCCCGGCGACCGCCCTCACCCTGGCGGCGCCCTTGACGCTGCTGGCGGGCGTGGACCTGCGGGTGTGGCTGGTGGGCGGCCTCTGCGTCGCCTCCTACCTCGTCCTCGGCTTGGCCACCTCCAAATTTGTTTTCCTTGGCGTGGCGCTGGCTTCGGCGTCGCGCGGCTTCTCCGACACCACGTTTCTGGGTCACGCAGCCCACTATCACAAGTAAAGAATACATATCATTTGTTTCATGAGCATACGTATCGTTTTGTAATAGATTGGTTGTTATTGTATAAATAGTCACTTTGCATTACGAGGAGTAACTGTGGTGTTGGCGATGGCTTCAGGCACGTGTTGTCGCTGTGGTCGTCCGGGACGGGCGTGGCCACCTTCCTGGGTCCTCTGCTCTACTCCAGTCTCACCACTGGCGGCATGAGTCCTCGTCATGCTCTCCTCGTCTTCCTCATCGTTCCCATTATCATCGTCGTCAGGTACGTGTGTGTGTGTGTCACGCTCTCGTCTTCCTCATCATTCCCATCATCACAATACAGTGGTTCTCTTACTAATATTAAAGCACTAAACAACTAAGTTAGTTTATAAATTAAGTTACCAATAATATAAATATTTAGAGAAATGCTAAATATTTCATACAGTTTACATCAAATGTAATAATAAAACGTTGATGTGTTACCACTAATGAACACACATTTCAGATGCGTTTTTATGTTTCAGTTTCTGGTGCATTTTGAGCCGGTTGGTGAAGAGTGAGGCGGGTGTGGAGGCTGACACACAGGACACACTGGGCTATAACTCTGCTCAGGACGCTGAAAACGACAAACAAAAGAGATTGGCTATTGTTAAAGAAAAACTCTTCTTGCTCTTGGTAAGTTTGGCGTTGCTTTACTGTTAGGAAATTTGTCAATTTAACTGTGTTAAATTATTATGTTATTTAACCTAATTGTAAGTGGGTGCCCATGGGTATGAGACACTTCTTAACTAAATAGGGTATCCCATGAGTTCTGAAACTGGTCTCAGCTGAGTCCATGGGTATTAAATCATCCTAAACTGAATGGGCGCCCATTAATTCTAAACTGCTATGGAATATATGTTAATGTAACCGTACGGGCTTAATCTCTTGAGCTGACATACATATTGGCTTCGGTTCAGTGTATGTAACGTTAAGTTAATTCGTGTGACTTTCTCTTGTTTCAGAGAGCCAAGCAATATCTGCTGCCCCTGTCAGTGTTCTACTTCATAATGTACTTCACAAATCAGGGACTGGTAAGTTGAGCTCTCTTTTTCCCTGCTCCTTCGTCAAGATTATACCAAGAGCTTGAATTAGGCCAACAGATGCATTGTACCAAGAAATTCATTGTACCAAGAGACGCATTGTATCAATAGATACTATAATACCAACAGATACATTACGCCAACAGAAACATTATAGTAACAGACAGCATCCTAACATATACATTATACCAACAAACGGCGTTCTAACAGACACATTAAACCAGCATAAACATTATACTCTAATGTATTTGTTAGCATGGATAGGTTAGATTCTAACCTATCTGTCTTAATCTCACCTGCATTTTCCTTTTTCCTGAATATTGTAGTTGTCACACAAAAAGCACGTGATTCGGTTATGCGTAAGTGTCCACAAGGAAAATGAAATGAGAAAATGCATCTCACCTGCTCCTTAGAAATTTTCATAGATTTCATATACTGTATATATATATATATATATATATATATATATATATATATATATATATATATATATATATATATATATATGAAATCAACATATATATATATATATATATATATATTATATATATATATATATATATAATATATATATATATATATATAACCTACCAGCAGGGACACAGTTATAAGGACATGTTTGCAGATGATAAGCTGCTGGGAATAAGAAACTCGTATGATTTAATATTTTAATTGAGAGGGGTAATATATGCTAAAATTATCAGGTGCTTGAAAACGTCACATGACAAAGCCTGTAGGGAAGACTGGGCACCATGAGCGTAGCTTTCATCATATAGTTACATTTGGACAATTACACAGTGCATCCACATATTACCCAACTGCAATAACATATTCAATAACGTATAAAGTTATGCTTTTGTTTTGTTTTTCTCTCTGCTCCACGTGCCGCCATTAGCTGGAGCTTGTTTACTTCCCAGCGTCGCACCTGACGCATGCGCAGCAGTATTCCTGGAGCAACACTGTGAGGTGCTTGGGTACTCTCATCTCCCGCAGTGCACACAAGTTCTTCCTACTCCCCAGCACTTGGATATACAGTGCACTGGCTGTAAGTATTGTACAGTGTATCATATACGCAACAAAATTACGTTTACATAAGGTTGATCATCTTGAAATCCTATAGTTACACTCTTCTCCCCCCCCCCCACTCTGTCTATGACTTGATGTACAGCTCTGTACAGTACAGTACAGCTATGATCAACTCTCCAGGAAGTATGGGACAAGACTTTGAATCCATTTACAGTCTTTAAATCCATAGATTTAAATCGATTTGCAGCATTCTGAGTTTCATCTATTAAGGCATTTCATATTTAGAATTATGATACGAGGTAATTCCTAGATTTCCAGTGCCTAGGAAGGATAAAATGCTGTCAAGAAAATCGGGTTCCTTCTTCCTGATGGTAGGTGGGCAAGGCCTTATATTTCATGGGCAGTGGAAGCTGTACTGACGGTTCCAGTCCACAGGTATTAGCAGCCCTCCCTAGTGAGTCCAACCACTTGTGGTGGACGGTAGAGCGACGGTCTGGCTTCATGCAGGTCGGCGTTCAATTCCCGACCGTCCAAGTGGTTGGGGCACCATTCCTCCCCCATGCCAAATCCTTATCCTGATCCCTTACCAGTGCTATATAGTCGTAATGGCTTGGCGCTTTCTCCTTACAACTCCCTCCCTCCCTCCGTCCCTAGTGAGTCTTCAGTGTGGCAGTGGGGAGAAAGGATCTTGACATCCTGAATCGGGCACTCTTTCTGCCTCAAGATGTGATGTGTTCTATAGGGGGGACAGAAACCTGTGTTTATATACGTTAGGTTTGCATCGAGGTCCCCACAAGGTCGCACGCCTGACCCTCCTCAGGATGCAACCTCACAATTGTTGCCTAACTCCCTTGTACCGATTTACTGCTAGGTGAACAGAGGCATTAGATGAAGAAATAATGTGTCAAACCATTTCTGTTCCTCCCAGGAATTCAACCCGAAATCCCTGATTGCGGATCGAGAATAAAGCTAACTATTTCCAAGATTTTCTATTGTCCCCGTTTAGACAGATTTTTGAAGATTCTTTTTTTTTTTAGCCTGTAAAGACCTCTTGTTTTCTCAGCCTCATAGTGTGCTGACTTGATGGGTTGAAGAAGATGACTGTCGTTATTAAATGAACAAATCCACGAGGGCCGTGACGAGGATTCGAACCAACGTGTGAGAGCATCCCAGACGCTGCCTTAATGTATATGTGTACTGTCGTTATTCCTTCGTCAGGAAAGCATTTGAGTATTAATAGGATGAGGGATTATACGCAACTCATTTCACTGTAATTTCAAAGCTTATAGGTTTAGTCAACATGCAGGAAACTAGATTAGAATCTTTAAATGTACAACTTTGAATTTCTTATAGTAGCCAGAACGGTAAAGCACAAACTGTTCCCGTATTACAGATGGTGGTCCTGTTGGTGGTGGGGACGGAGGCGCACTACCACTATCTCCCGTCCGAGTACATCATCTTTACCCTTCTCTTCCTTCAGGGTCTGCTCGAAGGTGCAGCCTTCAGGTCAACAGTATTCAATATGCACGAAAAGGTAAACTTGCAGACGAGGAGTCACAATAACGTGGCTGAAATATGTTGACCAGACCACACACTAGAAAGTGAAGGGACGACGACGTTTCGGTCCGTCCTGGACCATTCTCAAGTCGATTGTGTGATTGTTTCATCCTACAATCAAGTCACACAATCGACTTAAGAATGGTCCAGGACGGACCGAAACGTCGTCGTCCCTTCACTGTGGTCTGGTCAACATCGTCGTTGAAACTGTATCAAAAAAACTTCAGTAGTTCCAATTCTTTAATTGCATGACATCACAACAAAGCATTCAAACACAGATTGTGTTACTGTATCCGAACTCCTACGGGATATAGTGTCACCCTAGGCTATAATGTATTCTAAAGCAATATGCGAAATGTAACTGAACTTTGCAGATCTTTGTTTCAGATACCAAAGGTGAGGGGTCACCGTAATATTAAACAAATTTAGTTGAGAATTTGCAGTAGTCCATCACAGAATTCACCCAGAGTGGTTCTCTTACTTTCAGGCAGGTGATAAAGAACGGGAATTTTGCCTGGGAATTTTCCCGGTATCTTTGTTCCTTCCGGCAATGTTAGCTGGATTTGCCTCCATTCCTGTCCACGACGTCCTCTGTCAGAACCATTTGTACCAGCAGTAGTGTTCTTCACACGACGTGTTCTGTCAGAACCACCTACACCAGCAGTAATGTTCTTCACACGACGTGTTCTGTCAGAACCACCTACACCAGCAGTAGTGTTCTTTACCGCCTTGCTCAACGTATGAGTACTGAACAGGAAATTCGAAATGCAATTTGCCATTATTTTTGTGTACATGGCGAAGTGTATGTTTCTTATCCAGCTGTTCCAGTGTCTCATGAAAAGGTATTTCCATGGTATAAATGACCAAGTAACACTGTCAAGACAAGTAGCAACAACAGCCACTCCCTATGCTCAATGAATTGTCTAGGAAGGCATTCGCAGCCATAGACATTGCCAGCTGTGCTGTGATAACTGTACATATCGATTATATTTTTATGTACTTGTGTATCTCAATTTCTTCCCCGATGTTTTAATGTCTGAAAAAAAGTTATACGAAGGATTTCCAAAGTTAATATGTGTATATTAACTATACACATATTAACTCTCTCTCTCTCTATACATATATATATATATATATATATATATATATATATATATATATATATATATATATATATATATATATACAGAGAGAGAGAGAGATAGAATCGATTACATTATCAAGAGTAAGTTCTATCATTTTCCTACGTGATTTACAGGTATTCGAGGCATAATATAGAAAATTGTGTGAACATTCTAATTCTAAATATTGGATTATCCATTATGAAATGATAACAGGAATAAATACAGGTATAAGATGACCTTAAATGAGCTGTAATATATAAAGTAACATTATTAGAAAACGTGTAATATAAAATTATCTCTTTAGAAAGCAAAATAATAGAAAAAGAGCTGTAATAGATAACAAGATAACAGACGACAAGACATAACAGAAAGAGTGACAGTGAAGCAATTGCAGTTGTCTGTTTTGTATCACTCTGAAAACGGTGCGGACATACACACATGCATGATACATAATTCTACATAATACTGCATGCAGTATTATGTAGAAGACGTGAATAACAAAATGTTAAAATTCTGTATATTTTATCAGGATGTGTTCGCTACTGTTAACTGTTTATTGTACATTTGTGCCCTGCTCTTCCTGGCTTGGGTTTAGTACAGAGTTAAATCTAATATTACAATTAAGTAGGAAGAATATTGTACGTCCAGTGTAATTTATTTCGTAACACTGAAAAATATTCCATCTATGACCAGTTAATGGTTTAAGTATTTGATGATCTTCAAGAGCATTTTCTCTGCTTCATTGTCGTAAATCATTAAACAAAATAATATTTTTGTAGAATGGATGGTTATTGTGTTGTTATTGTAATGTGAGAGACCAAGGTCGCATAGTTTCTTGTATGGAAACGAATATTGCTACTGAATAAAAACTACTCGGATCTAATTGATTTGTTGTATATATCCTCGTGTATATATCCACGGCCACACGCACACTCCCAGATTAGACTATAGGTAATAGTCTGATGTAAGATATTAATCCCAGCCACTTTAAAAAAAAAAAAAGGTTATATGTAACATATACAAAAGGGCAACACCCTCATGCCCATGGACTCGCCTATCCACCGCAGTTGTAAATACCAAGATATTACTGCATTTCAAAATAAATTTTTATATTTATTTATTTTTACAAGAGTTGTTACATTTTCGTAAAGCCACTAGCACGACTAACGTTTCGGGCAGGTCCTTAAATCCAAATTTTTTTACCCGGAATACGACCCGCCAAATCATTTAACAAGCAGGTACCCATTCACTGCTGGTGAAACGAGGCTACAGTTAAGGATTGGCACCAGGCCAACCCCCCCCCCCCTGGCCAGGATACGAACCCAGGACAAAGCGTTAGTGAAGCTCCGGGCGAGTGTTTTAGCACTGCGCCACGGATTGCAGAAGGAATCAAGATAGAGGGAATCGTCAGGTACAATATGGGGACCTGTGACAAGCCGCCTGCTTCCTGTCCCCGGGTATAATAAACAGCAGATATTGCTGGTCATCTTAGACAACTTGCCACCAAATTTGGAGCTCAAGATCAATTGAGTGAGATGAGAGCATCACGTCCGGATGGGAAATATTCTCATGAACAATGTGAGGACTTTTGACAACCCGCCGGCTTCCTGTTCCTGTCGAGGCTAATAGTGATGGTGACCCTTAGGTAAATTCTAGTAACTGGAATGCCACAAACAAATTTATCGTCCCGGCCTTAACCATGTGCTTAAATCCGGCTCTGATTGTAGAGTACATAATCGGAATATTCAACAGTATTTGTGCCAAATATATGCCTTCAGTACTAAAAATGTGACGTTAACATTAGACAAATCATATAGTGAAAATGTATATGAAATCAAAATATTTTATTATTGGGACACAATCCCAATAATAAAAGAATAAAAGCAGCATAACCGGGAACTATTTAAAATATTTGTTTTCAGCTGACAACATAAACATTACTACGGACTTCTGGTTCAACCTTGACGCGGAGCAGACGTCTGGACGCCTCCTCCGCCTGGGAGCCACCGGTTCACGTTTAGTTTTGCGATTTTGGATTTGCTACTGCCGTTTGGCATTACTCTTCAACGGTCCGGTTTGTACTACGCCTTGGGTCACCGGGTTGTTGATATATTTTTTTGGCGTGTTCTGTCTGGTTCTCCCGGCGGGGTGACGGTGCCCGGAGCCGGCTTGGCCAAGAGGTGCCAGGAGTCAGTGGGTCTTGGTGGGCTCCTGGTGTGCCCTCAGCCGTGGTAAACGGCTGGCTTCTCCTATGCCAGGGGGCACTGGATGACTTTTGCATTTTAGCTGGGGACACACACATGAATTTTAATGCTGAGGTCATTTTCTTGAGAGAGCGAACTGCGGCCAGGACGGCAATCCTCAGGTCGCTAACCTCCCTCTCTGGAGGAGCCAATCTGCAAGTCCTTCGCACATACTATGTACAGGCAGTCAGATCAGTGATCGATTATGCAGCACCTGCACTCACAAATCTATCACACCAACAGTGGAAAAAGCTTGAAGTTGCCCAAAACAATGCTATGAGAGCCGCACTGGGAGCCCCCATGTGGACCAAGCTTGAAACACTTAGACTGGAGACGGGTTTGCCCTCTCTACAGGAAAGAATATCTCAAAGGACAGCTACAATTATCAGTAAGATAATTATTTCTTCTGATCCAATCCCAGTACGGCAGGCCTTGGTGGTTGGACTAGGCCAAAACAATGGAAACTCTTGGGCTGCAAGAGCAGGAAAAGTCCTAAACAGACTACATTTAAAAAGCATGATTCTCGATAGAGAGGGTGATCATCCACACCCAAATTACACTCCTGCTGCACCGTGGGAAGAGCCTACTTTCAAAATAGTAATAGAAAGTCTCCCAATGAAAAAGGCTGCCTATGATCCGACAATCCTAAGGCGCATAATAGAAGAGCAAATGTATAGCATAGCAGTAGCAGGAGCCACCCACATTTTCACAGACGGATCGGTGGACACAGAATATGAGAGTGCTGGCGCTGCTCTTTGCACGGCCAGCATACAGGCATATTGGAGACTGGGAGGACTAGTATCATCAACCCAAACTGAGCTGTTTGCCATACAACAGGCATTCGCATATGTGATTGCACAAAACACTCAAACTGCAATCATACACACAGACTCAAAAGCTGCACTTCAAATACTAGGACAAAACAGTGGAAAGATAACGTGGAAATAATTACCACCATTTTGTATCTTGGAGCAGTCGCTAAATGCAAAGGACTCAACATAACCTTGAACTGGATCCCATCCCATATTGGAATCCCATTAAATGAGAAAGCTGATGAAATTGCTAAACTGGCAACTCGTCATCCAGTGATAGATAAAACAATTCAACCCAGCCTAGAGAACATTAAAAACATCATCACCAAAAAGCTCTCACACCTCAACAAAGCCTACCTACACCAGAGAATAGCTGAAGGTTCGCCCTCTGCAACATGGTATCTTCAGGCAACCAAATTAGAAAGGTTAAATATCCCAAAAGGAATCCACAGGGAAATAGCAGTTAGGTTATATAGACTACGTCTAGGTTACAGATGCAACTGGGAGATTGGTGAACCCCGACAGAGAGAGTGCATCTTCTGCCAAACTGTCACAGAAAAGCCATTACTTCACTATCTTCTGGAATGTGAAGCAACCAACGACCTTAGAAGAGCTTTAAGAGTTCCTGAATCTTGCAGTGGCCACCCTGAAGCCATCAACAGAGCCACTCTCCTGGTCAACAAAGGTGTCCAGCAGCTGGACACCCTCATAAAGACTGTGAAGCAGTATCCTTCCCCGCGATAACAGCTTGATGATTAAATGCAACCTCAGAATAAAAAAAATTACAGAAAAAATGTACCACTTACGGGCTATTCATGCCCGTGCCACCTCTTGGGTGGCTTAATCTTTATCAATCAATCAATCGAGGGAGAGGCACCATATGGTCACCATTTGGTCCGGGAGACATCTCCCGTCACGCAGGGTGCAGTTGCGCCTCCACAGATCTCCAGTATCATCTTTTGATACTGGTAATGGCTCAAAAGAGCCACCACTTACGGGCTATTCATGCCCGTGCCATCTCTTGGGTGGCTTAATCTTTATCAATCAATCGAGGGAGAGGCACGGGAGACATCTCCCGTCACGCAGGGTGCAGTCGCACCTCCACGATCTCCAGTATCAGCTCTTGATACTGGTAATGGCTCAAAAGGGCCACCACTTACGGGCTATTCATGCCCGTGCCACCTTTTAGGTGGCTTAATCTTCATCAATCAATCGAGGGAGAGGCTACGGGAGACATCTCCTGTCCACGAGGCTAACCATTGCCCGTGCTTCTTGCCCCGCTCCTGTGCCAGGTAAGTAAAGGGCTCACCATAGCCCGTGCTACTTGGAACTTGTTCCGAGTAACTGAATCTATAACAACAACATTCGTCTCATCACGGGAGACATCTCCCGTCACGAAGGGTGCAGTCGCACCTCCACAGATCTCCAGTATCATCTATTGATACTGGTGATGGCTCAAAAGGGCCACCACTTACGGGCTATTCATGCCCGTGCCACCTTTTGGGTGGCTTAATCTTCATCAATCAGAGGGAGAGGTTCACGGGAGACATCTCCCGTCACGCAGGGTGCAGACGCACCTCCATAGATCTCCAGTATCAGCTCTTGATACTGGTAATGGCTCAAAATGGCCCTGGACCATTCTCAATCGACTTGAGAATAGTCCAGGACGGACCGAAACATCGTCGTCCCTTCACCTTCTAGTGAGTGGTCCGGTCAAACTACTTCAGCCACGTTATTGTGACTCATCGCCTGCAAAAGAGCCACCACTTACGGGCTATTCATTCCCGTGCCACCTTTTGGGTGGCTTGATCTTCATCAATCAATCAATCGAGGGAGAGGTTACTCTTGGGAGCAGGGTTACCAGATTGGACTACAATATCAGTCATTAAACAAAAATTTGAGCTCCTCTTATTACAAATTCGCTACTTTTAGACTCAGCTCGCTACTTTCAGCAATTTGGATCTGGCAACCCTACTTGGGTGGCTTAATCTTTATCAATCAGAGGGAGAGGACACTCCCACAGACACAGCTGAGACTTGCTTAAATTAACTGTCTCAAGTGAACAGCTCCTCAAACAAGAAGATTAGCATCTATCAACCCTTAAAAGCTTACGTTATCTTGCAGGTGCAAAATGGGGAAATCTTTTAAGAACAGTATCAATATTTGACAAATAGTGTTTTCCTAACTCAAAGAATGTGGGGTTTATTATTCTACACATACTTCTAATGTCTCTCAGGTGTTCATATTCACGTAGACAGTGATCAAGGAGGTGTCCGTCACTCTCACCACAGATTCTGCAACTTCGCTGATCAATAGTTGTTTCCATTCCGAATCACCATGGATATTTGTATCCAAGACAGATTCTCGCTATTACTGATTCTCTCCCGCGTCCTCCTCCTCTTCGTCCATAATGATTGGGATTGCCAGCTGCAACCATGTTGTACCATCGTACAGATTCACTGGTTTGTGCTTCTATCCTCCTTTCCTCAGCTACCTTGTCACGGTGATGTTGCCTGATAATTTGTAGTAGAGTCTTGGGTATGAAGTATTCAATATAGTCTCCTTCAGCGCCTTCAGCAGCCAGCACATCTGCTCGTTCATTCCCACATAATCCAACATGGGAGGGGATCCACAGACACTTGATGATTCTTCCCTGATTGGTAAGCCCAAAACATTGTCGCTTTGGCGTCACCTGCAGCTTATTTTCGTCTAATTTCGTTATGAAATGATACCTTTTCAGAGTAAAAATATTTTTTTCCATGTTCTACATTCAGCACCAACATTATAATGAATAAATATATCATTTATTCATTACTAACGTAATGTTAAGAAGCTTTGAGTAGCTTTGCTACTCAAAGCAAAGTAGAGAGGGGGACCTGCTGCCTGGGTAACAGCTTCTCCCCGAATCAACCTACCCAGGCTTTGCGCCTTGGTGAGGCCACTCCAGACCGACAACCGGAGTGCACTCCATAGTCTCCTGAGGCTGATGGATGCCTACTACTACTGGGTAATTAGACGGACCCGCTCTGAGCAAAGCAATGCACTGTTGCCCCAACCCAGATGATGGATGTTTTGTTATGCCTGGCTGTATTAGGTTATGTTATTAACGTTAGGCTGCATTCGGCTTGGTTGTATTTGGTTAGGTTAGTGTAACGTACGATTATGTTACGTTTTGGGTAGATTAATACACAGTTTTTAGTGAGTTTCATATTTATTTAGTAGTCCTGGATACAGCAGTGTCGTCGACGTTAGACGGAGCTTGGAGCAGAGCAGAGAGCTGAGTGTGGCCGGAGTCGTGGAGCTCTATGTGGGAGAGTGTTGTAGCTGGATGCGGTCCTAGACTGCTGCCTGTTCTGTATCGAAGCTGTAGCGTAGACGATTAGAACTGTCTACGCCAAGTGCTACATTCTTGACTGGAAATTGTACTGTCCGCTATTCCTTGTTGTTGTTATAGATTCAGCTACTCGGAACAAGTTCCAAGTACGGGCACGGGCTATGGTGAGCCCGTACTTACCTGCACAGGATGGGGCAAGTAGCACAGGCTATGGTGAGCCCGTAGTGGGGACTTACCCTGGTACAGGGAGGGTGCTGCATGTGCTGTGCGTTATTCCGATTGATTGATTGATGAAGATAAGCCACCCAAGGTGGCACGGGCATGAATAGCTCGTAAGTGGTGGCCCTTTTGAGCAATCTACGTATCAAGAGCTGATACTGGAGATCTGTGGATGGTCGCGACTGCACCCTGCGTGACGGAAGATGTCTCCCGTGCCGTATTCCGATGATTGATTGATGAAGATTAGCCATCCAAAAGGTGGCACGGGCATGAATAGCCCGTAAGTGGTGGTGGCCCTTTTGAGCTCGATGTACTCGGATCGTATGCATGCAACTGCACCTGACTGGAGATGGTGGGGGGAATCTGCCCCTGCTGACCGGGAGATGTCTCCCGGACCAAATGGTGACAAATGGTCCGCGCTATTCCTCATATCGCTTGCTTATATGGTGACTACACTCAGCTCCCTCCAAAAGATGAGAAGAGTATTACCTGTATTTGGGGAAAGGATTGTAGCTTCTGTAATTAGTGTTAATTAGTAATGCATTTAGATAATGAGATAATGGAGCGAAGAAGAACTCAAAGGGGGACGTTGAAAACACCGCTTCTCGTCCGATCAGCGAAGTTAACACTTTAACGTTACCGTCCCTAATTATACGGCCCACTCGACCAACGGGTTCCGCAACCGCTCCGTAAATATCCGGCCGTTCTATAAAAAAAAAACATATAAAATCCAATTCTTATTCGATCGTCTTAGGGTTAGTATGAAAATGTTTGAATTAAATTTCCGTTTTCTCTAATGGCACATGGCTAGTTAGAGAAAAGGCATTGTACCTGGACCACCTTTAGAGGTAGCAACTATCTGGGTGTTGACACCAGACGAGTAATGTCCCCCCCTTTCCACTACACTCCCGGTCTCCGGTGTTGGGCGTAGATCACTGATTCTTACAGTTTTCATACTTTAGCATATGTCTGTGTAGGTAATTTTATTGCAAGTTCAGTGATATAAAATATAACGCTGTAGGAGCTAATGTGGAGCTGACAACAAACAAAAGAGTATGAACATTTTGTTGCTGTTTGGGCGTGACGGCGAGTGATCTACGTTTATTTTTTTCGTGGTGGGATAGCTAATGCTTTGGTGACAAGTTATACATATGATCTTGTAGAGAATTTTATTGCCAACAACATTGATACCAAAATGAAATACGTAGCTGGAGAATTGGTGTCAGGAGAGTGAAAGTTACACACTTTTGTGTTTACCTCAAGCCCCAAAACACAGCGCGCACACTGCACTATTTTTGTTCACGGGCGCCCGCGCGCATTAAAGTGTTAAGCAACGTGGGTTTGGTAGTACTTGGATGGGTGACCGCCTGGGTAATGGAGCGAGTATAAGATTAACTCGCTACATTCTTTAGGTTGGGCCCTATGCCGAGTTAGGTTTCCAAATTCAAAAATCCACTACACCACGGAGCAGTTCAAGTATTTTTATTGAGACAAGAAAGTACATCTCCAAAGGGATAGAGTAGCTTAGGCTTTTCAACCCCCCCATCGAAGCAGTCTCTATAGCGTAGTGGTAAAGCACGGGATTGTATCCTGGCCGGGGAGAATTGACCGACCACCAATCCTTAACTGTTCACCCAGCAGCGAATAGGTTGTTAAATGATTTGGCGGGTCGTATTCCGAGGAAAAACATTAGGATTAAGAACCTACTCAAACGCTATGCATGGTAGTGGCTTTACAAGAATTTAAGAACTCTTTTATATATAAATAAAAAAAAAAAAATACAAAAAATCCGCTGACGAATTTGTTTGTGAGCGATGTGGCTTGTATCTGGCATAATTAAAATATTAACTTATTAATAATTCGTTTGTTAGACATATATATATTCAGATCTATAAATTACTTTGAAAGGCCTATAAGGCATATTAAATATTAATTTACACACTTCTGGGCTATACGCAGGGATTTCAATATGGCGTTCAAATAATTTAGGGCAGGGGGGTCTCTGGGTTTTGGGTTGGCTGCCTTGCCGTTCTGCCCACCGCCCCGAGCCCGTCGTCAGGCAAGCATTCGGCGGCTCCGTGCGGCTACGTCGTGTCCCTGCTAGTAAGTGCTGATAATTTTTTTCCAATACGGAGGTACGCATGAATATATATAGTCTACCTCCTACCTACACAATGCCATTAATAGATTATACATTGTTCGTTCTTACTCCAGATCGTTTTTGTCAATGTATTCGCGCTAGGCGACATTAGTTTATTTTCGTCCGGGTTCTGTAGTATTCCAATGTTTGTTTCCACTAATGCTAATAGTCTGTCCTCTCCGGATATTGCGAGAAGATTTTGAGGATCATGACTTTGCCAACATTATATGCGTAAGATATTAGGGTAGAATATATGTCACTTCTTCCCCATAGTTGTTAAACCACCCCCTTTTTCTAGTCCAGAAGAGCTCGTTAACGCGGCGGTCGACCCCCCCCCCCCCTCCGCTCCCCCCAACCTCTCAGAACGCATTTATATCGACTTTATGGTCTATCGTGAGATAATTATCTCGGGGGCTTAGTGTCCCCCGGGCGCCCCTAGGCCGTCCGACCAGGCTCCCCCCCCCCCCCCCCCCCAAAAGCAGCCCCGTGACAGCTAACTAACTTCCAGGTTACCTATTTACTGCTAGATAAAGGAGCATCAGGGTGAAGAAAGCTCTGCCCATAGTTTCTCGCCGGCCCCCGGGATCGAACCTGTGGCCACAGGATCACGGCCACTGCGATTCTAGTTCGCCTCAGCCCACCGACTCCCTGTACACAGAATAATGGTTTATATTTTATGTTTTATTAGGCGTATGTAAGGTTTCGGCATTTAGGTCTCTGTTGGCAATTATTTCCACTTGATGGTAGTGGAGGGTGAAGCATTTACAGTTGCCTGTCCTCAGG
>WNGS01066681.1:8303353-8315185 GCA_020271785.1 Procambarus virginalis | reverse complement strand
GGGGACGGAAAACTAACAAATAGTGAATCCTAACTTTCTAACAGGTAGCACACTGACGCGTTGTTCTGCATAATATGATTTACTTGAAGATTATAAGCCCATGTTAACCCTGATGAACTTAAACCTTTCCTTTATCTTAGCTGAAAAGAAGAGTTACAGTGTGTGGATATTAGCGGTCCGTGGTCTTACCCCCGTGGAGTGTCGTAGGCACTTGAAGGTGTTGACGAACGTCTCTACACTCTCGTTTTGGGAGATCGCGCCATCGTAGGGAGGGCGGATGGTGGCGCTGCTAGAGTTCTGTAGAGTAGGGCTGGTCTGTTGCTGTGAGCGTTCAGTTACCGTCTGTTAGAAGGAGAATATTGAGTTACTGGACCGTTGCTGGACTGCGTTCAGACACCGTCTGTTAGAAGGAGAATATTGAGTTACTGGACCGTTGCTGGACTGCGTTCAGTCACCGTCTGTCAACAGGAGGTTGTAGGATCTTGAACTGTTGCCGAGTTCGTTCAGTGACCTTCTGTCAGGAAGAGGATAGAGATTATTGGACTCTTGCGGGGGCGCGTTTCACGGCCGTCTGACAGGAAGAGGATGCAGATTATTGGTCAGCTGCTGGAAGACGCTCCACAACCGCTGCCACGGTATCCAAGATATTAGTAGATACTCCTAAAGATATTAGCTTTCTGATGCATGTAGTTACTAATTATTCACCTCCACACACACACACACACACACACACACACACACACACACACACACACACACACACACACACACACACACACACACACACACACACACACACAAGGTGAGGACACTGACCTGTGACTGAGAGCTGAGAAGGTCGTAGGCAGCGGTGATCATCACCCAGTATGTGAAGTTGTTGCAGAACCCCAGCAGCCTGGGGAGTATAAGGGAGTATAAGGGAGCACTCTGGTATAATCCAGCAGCCTGGGGAGTATAAGGGAGTATAAAGGAGCACACTGGTATAAGGGAGCACGCTGGTATGATCCTACACCATTAGACGTATAAGGAAGAACACTATCGTATAGTCTAACGTTATCGGAGGTATAAGAAAGAACAGCGGATCCTTGGGTATATAAGGGAGTACACAAGTGCCTTTGGGTATAAGGAAGACAGGAGCCTGGGGTATAAGGAGGAAGACCGGGGCCTGCGGAGTATAAGGAAGAAGACAAGGGACTGGGGATATAAGGAAGAACACAGGGATCTGAGAGAGTATAAGGAAGAACACAGGTGCCTGGGGGAGTATAAGGAAGAACACAGGTGCCTGGGAGAGTATAAGGAAGAACACAGGTGCCTGGGGGAGTATAAGGAAGAACACAGGTGCCTGGGAGAGTATAAGGAAGAACACAGGTGCCTGGGAGAGTATAAGGAAGAACACAGGTGCCTGGGAGAGTATAAGGAAGAACACAGGCGCCTGGGAGAGTATAAGGAAGAACACAGGTGCCTGGGAGAGTACAAGGAAGAACACAGGTGCCTGGGGGAGTATAAGGAAGAACACAGGCGCCTGGGAGAGTACAAGGAAGAACACAAGTGCCTGGGGGAGTATAAGGAAGAACACAGGCGCCTGGGAGAGTACAAGGAAGAACACAGGTACCTGGGAGAGTACAAGGAAGAACACAGGTGCCTGGGAGAGTACAAGGAAGAACACAGGTGCCTGGGGGAGTATAAGGAAGAACACAGGTGCCTGAGGGAGTATAAGGAAGAACACAGGTGCCTGAGGGAGTATAAGGAAGAACACAGGTGCCTGAGGGAGTATAAGGAAGAACACAGGTGCCTGAGGGAGTATAAGGAAGAACACAGGTGCCTGAGGGAGTATAAGGAAGAACACAGGTGCCTGAGGGAGTATAAGGAAGAACACAGGTGCCTGGGGGAGTATAAGGAAGAACACAGGTGCCTGAGGGAGTATAAGGAAGAACACAGGTCCTGGGGAGTATAAGGAAGATGAGGTCATCACGGCCTAAGAAACTAGCAGTAATGAGCAATAACTTCCCGGACGGAGTTACTTGTTACTCTATTGTTCAGTGGATGATCACTTCCCCGGGAGACTGCCGGCTGGGGCGGCCAGCTTCTCACGGTGGCCGGCTGGTCCTGGCTGGGACCACACAGTCCCTTACACGGTGGCCGGCTGGTCCTGGCTGGGACCACACAGTCCTTACACGGTGGCCGGCTGTCCTGGCATGAGACCAAACAGTCCCCTACACGGTGGCCGGCTGGTCCTGGCTGGGACCACACAGTCCCATACACGGTGGCCGGCTGGTCCTGGCTGTGACCACACCAACCCCTACACGGTGGCCGGCTGCCCCTATCATGGCGGTCGACCTCCCTCTCTCCGCTCCCCCTATTACATAATACACGAAAGTAAACCGCATTATGCTACAAGATTGCCCTCACCAATAGGCTACTAGGTCCCCGTGGCGTCGCGGGGTCCTCGGTACAACCCGATACCTTCTTCCAGTTCCTCGTCTCTCTCTCTTCCTTCTTCTCTCTCCCTCTTGGCTCTTCTCCATCTGCCTCTGTCCCTCGCCCTTCTTCTTCCTGCAGGAAGGTGAGGTGGCGGGGTGGCTGGGTGTGGCGGGCCGGAGCGGCTGCTGCTGCTGGATGCCGGGTCTTCTTCCTGTTGCTTCAGGAGCTTGTCTGCTGCTGAGCTCGTCTTCTCGCCTGTTGCGGAAGACAGAACATTAGTGTAGGATATGGTCTCTCTCTCTCTCTCTCTCTCTCTCTCTCTCTCTCTCTCTCTCTCTCTCATAATAACAATAATTGAATACTGCAAAGTAAAAGGTACTTCGTGTTGGCGTGAAGTGCTGCGCGATGACGTTATGTAACTCAAAGGTCAGGTCCCCGAGGACGAGGGGACGGACGCTGACCTTGAGCGACAATAGGTAGAGCTGACCTTCAGTGCCAACCATGTCAAGTGATGTGGCTTGAGACCCGTGACCAACACCGCCATATGGGAGGCTGGCGGGGCGCTCGACCAGATCATCTCCCAAATGTCGACAGCTTAAAATCCTCCTGATGCCACAGCTTCACATCCCCCATATGCCCCCAGCTTCAACAAGAACAACTTCCCCCCGCTCTCACGTACTTCCCCATCCCCCACGACCTCTCCTTGCTCTTCTTCTCGACAACTGCCACTCTCTTACCTCCCTAGCAGTTTTATGCTAGGGAAGTACTGCTAGGAAGTACTAGTTCCAAGCACAACTAGGTGAGACACCGAAGGACTCTATAAGAGTGGAGTGAGAGCAAGACATGCCTGACCAGGAGGCTGTATGGCCTCATGGCTGTCAAGATGAGGCTGTATATGGCCTCCTGGCTGTCAAGATGAGGCTGTATATGGCCTCTGGCTGTCAAGAGGAGGGGTTGTATATGGCCTCCGGCTGTCAAGAGGAGGCTGTATGGCCTCCTGGCTGTCAAGAGGAGGTTTGTATGGCCCCTGGCTGTCAAGAGGAGGCTGTATGGCCTCCTGGCTGTCACGATGAGGCTGTATGGCCTCTGGCTGTCAGGATCAGTCTCTGGTCCACAAAGACTACTAGCAAGAGTTTCTGAGAAAATCATATCACTGCTGAAGGAGGTATACGAGTCAGAAGAATGTACTCTTTTTAAGGCACCATAAATGTCACGTGATGATAATATCAGTGACAAGTTGATGATACACAAGTGTGACGGTTTGATGATACACAAGTGTGACGGGTTGATGATAGACAGGTGTGCCAGACAGAAAAGGCCAACCTTCGCTTACATTCATTGCAACCTTCATTCCACAGCTAAATTACCTCCATTGTAGATGAATACCTCCGAAAGCCCAAGTCTACTTTAGATACAGCTGGTCAGTACATTGCAACTACATATCAGTGTCACTGCTGTCAATCACTACTGCAATTGGGAGATAATGATCTGGCTGCACAATAGCAACATTCCCTGGCGACCATTTGCTTTTGTGTGTGTGGCTGATGACAAGCTGGCCCCAGAAAAGGCTCAGCAGACGGTCTCTTATGGTCAATATAGCCATTACTGACCTTTGGACGGTCTCCTACAGCTTCAGGCGCTAAAAGTTTTCAGAGACAATCGCCCTTTCATGGTGGGTCGAGTTAGAGGGCCACTCCCTGATCACTAATATGCAGCGTCAGTTTCAGTGGGTCACAACTACCGAAAATTGTCTAACGATATATTGATCTTCATTTCTGAAGCTCGTACTCGACCAGATGACTGACTGCACTTGAACCTAACTTCCCCTACTTACAGGATTAAATTTGACATTTACGCTCGCAAGAGATACATTTGGTACGGAGACAATATATTAATGGAGAATCAGCGAGTCTGGAAGGGGTGCCTGAAGGATAATTAGGGACACCATCACAATCCTGGCACCACAATCCATGGCATCCCACACAGCACTTCTTTAAGTGACACTCTTATGGTGCACTGTTGAGACTCCGGAATGTCGGTACCCTTCCGCGTTCCCCACGGGGAGTGGGTATGGAGAAGGGAGAAGAGGTAAGGGCAATAGGGACTGAGGGAGCTACACCCACCTGTTGCCCCGTCGGAGGCGAGGCGTGGGCAAGGAGAGTCGTCACATTCCTGCAGGATACACTGTCGACACTCTGCGTCCTCCTGCAACTGTTGGTGTTTGTACAGCACCATCCCGTACCTTCTGGTGGGCAGCTGGGTCAGATGTCCAGGCTAAGCTTGGCTAGATATGAAGGAGGAGGACTAGGTCAGGTGTGCAGGAGGTAAGTCAGGTGTACAGGAGGTGCCTTGCTCACGTATGTACGAGGTAAGTTATGACCAATGAAACCCACGATAACGTGATAAATCTATGAATAAACAAACTGAATAATGCTTGTGCCTGAGGTGATCATGAACGCGGATTGGTCCGTCGTAAAGCTTCAAGATTTAGTCGTAGTTATGAAAGGTGGCGGCTCGGCGAGGCGGTCAGCTATGGACTGAACAAATGCGTAGGTGGTGGGAGGCAGATGACAGCTTATACCACGATCCAGATTGAACCTAATGGGATACAGCCTCTCTCTTAAGGGGACAAGGGAAGGTGTGAGGGCCAGGTCCTGAGCGAAAGGTGAGGGTAAGGGCGTGAGCCAGGGCCCGAGGGGAGGTCCGGGAGCCAGGTCCTGAGAAGAGGGGAGTGATCCAGGTTGCGGGTTCGCCACTTGCAGGGGCATGCGAACACACGTTGTTGTCACCTGAAAAAAGGGAGAAAAAATCATATCAATATAAGTAATCATGAAGTTAGGATCAGAGAGCAGAAACAGACTGAAGGTGAAGGTGTAACACACACAGGAGGGAGCAATACAGTCTGCCACTTTACAGGACTCGCAGCACCAGTCACCTGTTGGAGAACAAGAACAAATGTGAAGTCTGACTGAACAGGAAGGCGCTGGAAAGAAGTGGAAACAGAGAGACAGAAGTGCTGTGAGAGAGAGAGAGAGGTCATGAGAAAGATGGAAATTTAAGAAAAAAATACAGAAAAAAATAAAAGGTTTTCAGGTTGGGTTAATTCAAGAAGTAAAAGGGGCTTTATATTTTGAAATGTGGAAACAAAAAGAAACAAAGAAGGGAAAAAGAAATTTCAACACAATGTTACAAAGAGGCATTTCTAGAGAAGGATATAATACAGGAAGAGAGCACTACAGCTGCAGAAAAACAGGAGGTAGTGGAGGGGAGAGCAGGGGGAGTGGGGAATTCATGAGTTCCACCTTAATACCAAAACGAGTCAACCACAACAGTAGCCTATATCATACCTTTCCCACTCCATGCCCATGCACTCGACCCTTCCCTTTCACCTCCCCGTAGAACAACATCATCCTCAAATCCCACACAAAATATTATTATTTTGATTTATATATATATGAGAATTGTTACATTCCTGTACAGCCACTAGTACACAGCGTTTCGGTCAGGTCCTTAATCCTAATATTCCCCAGAATACAACCCGCCAAATCATTTAACAACCAGGTGTCCATTCACTGCTGGGTGAACAGAGGCTACAGTTAAGGATTGGCACCCGATCAATCCTCCCCGGCTAGGATACGAACTCAGGCCAAAGCGCTCGCGAAGCGCCTGGCGAGTGTGTAACCACTACGCCACGGGAACTACCAAAATAAATCTTGCTAAATTAGACCAAATATCTATGTACGAGGCTCCTCTTTCCAGCCCCTTTACACATAACCTACACACTGAGAAGCTAACGTCGCTTGCTGTAAAAAAAAAAGACAGCGAATACAGAGAAAAACAGAGAAAACCTTTGAAGCGAGGTACTGGAGGCGGACACCATTACAACATACTGGCCATCCCGTACCCTAGACACGATCTCCATAACACAGAGATATGCTGGAATACGCACTCCATACATGGACAGAGAAGTAGGTATTACGCTCTGCCTCCAAACGGCATAAAAAAGGGTCACTGGGCAAGACATAAGAGACCGGTTTCCCGAGGTACTCGAGGTGACATTATCTGTCATTACACAAGGGATCGCTTCCCTCCAGGCTATGTGCTGGTTGGTTGCTACGCAGGACGCCATGTTTCTAATACATAGAGGCCCAGGTGTTTAACACATGGAAGATCAGATGACCTTCTCTGGCATTAGCCGTCAAGTTAACCCCTTTTCTTATTTACCTCAATCTCTCATTATCCTCCCTTTTATGTAACCTATCTTTAGCCACTTTCATTATTCCTCTTTATCTTGTTCCTCTTCTCCCGTTCATTCTCTCACTAACTCTCCCTCGTATCGAAAAGATAACCTAATCTAGTTCCCGGACAATTAAGATAACACACAAAATAAACTCTTATGCTGCAATGTCATAAGGACGAAATTAACCGTGGTCCGAGCGTAGAGGCAAAGGAACACGAGAATTAAGAAAACGGCAAAAGGGCCAATTGACCCAGACGAGGCTGGTTCTGTTTATATTCGATCAAACCCGTCCAAATGTCTAACCTGAGCTTGAAATAATCTAATAATCCAGCATCTGTTATGTTACCTGATAAATTGTTCCATAAAGCAGGTCGCGACAGTCGTCAACCAACAGCAGGTTGGGACAGTCGTCAACCAACAGCAGGTTGGGACAGTCGTCGACCAACAGCAGGTTGGGACAGTCGTCACCAACAGCAGGTTGGGACAGTCGTCGACCAACAGCAGGTTGGGACAGTCGTCAACCAACAGCAGGTTGCGTCAGTCGTCGACCAACAGCAGGTTGGGTCGCGACCTGTATGGCTGAGTCTCAGATCCGCTCTCACGTTATCGGAAGGCTCAGCACTGATGTTAACAACTGATGGAGCAACGCTGAATGCCACAGCTCAGCGCCATCTTGGTATGCCTGACCACCGTATACGGATGCCTGAGGATCATCTTGATATGATTGAGCTAAATCTTTGTATGTCCGAGCCCTATCTTAGTATATACTTGAGCGCAAGATGACATTTGTTGTTGTCTGCAGGAAGCTTTATAATACAAACTATTAATGAAATGAGTACAGGAGTAGGTGGTGCAGGGGTGCCGGACATAATTATGAATTAAAGTCATACTACTATTGCTGGGAGTTCGACAGGATCAGGTGAGATCGCCTTTCACGCTAGCAATTGTGTTCAGTACAAAGAAACTAGTTAGATTTACTGTAATCTCCTGCTTAGGCAGAAGATCCTGCATGTTCTCTTCACGCTTATTCACCAACGTATCTGCATGCTCCAGCATCCAGAATCAAATGAATAAATCTACAAGGGGCGTGATGAGGGTTCGAACTTACGCCCGGAATGATCCCAAACGCTGCCTTAGTCGACTAGGCCACAACATGGTCAAAATAATTGCAACCGGGAATTCCACTGACTTCACACAGATCCTGCAGCCTCTCCGAGACAAACCAGGGTTTTACATAACCTGTGCTTAAAATAATTGAAATAATGCGCTGTGTGTATTGAAGTGAGGGCGAAGAGGTAGAACAGCTAGTTGGCAGAGCCCAAGTGCATGGGGGAATTGTGTAAAACAATTATGGATTTAATCATTTGATGCATCACGCTATTGTGATTTCTGTGTGTATAAAAATTCAACATTAACAACAACAATACATGGCAAACACCTCAGTGTCTAGACAGACACTCCACTTCGCCTCCACCCTCTAGTACCCGAGAACATTAACACCTGCTGTCTGGGCAGAGGCCTAGCGCCACTCTCCAGTCGACCAGCACAGTCGACCAGGTTACCCACACATTAGCGCCATCTATGCCGGCCAGGCCCATATAAGAGGAGTTCACCGGCGTCCTATTCTCCACCATTTGGTCACCAGTTGGTATTATATATATATATATATAATATATATTATATATATATATATATATATATATATATACACACACACACACACATATATATAGGTAGGTACGATGGGTTATGAAATTAGGTGTTAATGATTAAATAGCACATTCTTGCAAAGCCACAGCACGCATAGCGTTACGGGGTTTGGTGGAAGGCAGACTGGCTGCATGGAAAGGTAGATAATTATGAGGAGAAAGCATTAGCCAGTGTGACCATTTCTGAACTGTTCAGCACTTGAAAGGGACACGAGGCCAAGGATATGAGTGTGGAGCGGGGAGAGAAGAGAGAGAGAGAGAGAGAGAGAGAAGAGAGAAGAGAGAGAGAGAGAGAGAGAGAGAGAGAGAGAGAAGAGAGAGAGAGAGAGAGAGAGAAATATTGAGTTAAAGTACATTCATATTTAGAACATCCTTTTCCTTAATTGGCCTTATGACCTCCAATCTGTATTTGCTGGGGTAATATGTTGCAAATGCAAATCAGGCGGATAATAAATGATCGTTAAAAGAGTTATAAAGCTTGACCCAGAGTGGACCCACCGGAGCCAGAGTGGATCCGCCGGAGCCACAGTGGACCAGCCGGAGCCACAGTGGACCCGCCGGAGCCAGAGTGGATCCCCTTGGAGCCAGAGTGGACCCCCCTAGAGCTAGAGTGGACCCCTTGGAGCCAGAGTGGACCCCCCCCTAGAGCTACAGTGGACCCCTTGGTATGCTTGGTAACGAAGCTGGTGAGCAAGCGGGTCACCTTGAGGAGGTGCTTGGCCTTCTACTCATAGTAATAAAGTTAATCACATTTCCCCCCTACGTGCTGAACACTTTGTGGTTTATTCTGTCTTCCCCATAATGGCGGTGGCAGCTCCTATTTATATGCACCTAAACTCATATGAATGAGTTTAAATATATGAATATCTAAAACTCATTCATTTTGTACCAACCGACTCGTATTTACACGAGCAATATTCTGTAATCAAATCTGCATTTGCACGTCAACAAACCTTTGTTGCATTAACATATATCTATTGCTCTCGATCACAAGTCAGTCGCGGAGGTAACCTGTAGAACCAACACCGTACCAATTCCTTATACAGCCATAGATCTATTTGCAGGCGAGGAGTCACAATAACGTGGCTAAAGTATGTTGACCAGACCACACACTAGAAGGTGAAGGGACGACGACGTTCGGTCCGTCCTGGACCATTCTCAAATTGACTTGAGAATGGTCCAGGACGGACCGAAACGTCGTCGTCCCTTCACCTTCTAGTGTGTGGTCTGGTCAACATAGATCTTATTTATTAAGCGCCAAATAATTTATGTAAAAAACACACACACAGGTCGCTTGAGTGAAGGTAGGTGTGTGTGTGTGTGTGTGTGTGTGTGTGTGTGTGTGTGGTGTGTGTGTGTGTGTGTGTGTGTGGTGTGTGTGTGTGTGTGTGTGTGGTGTGTGTGTGTGTGTGTGTGTGTTGGTCTATCACAAGGGCGGCTATTATATGGTGTACTCACCTACTCTACCGTTTTCAAACAGTCTTCAAAGTTCCACATTAAGGCTCCTGCACGACAACCGGCGGTTAGCAACCGGTTACCATCAGCGCGGCCGTCGCCGTAAACAGCCGCGCAGAAGGGGGCGTATTTTACCAGCTTGGCAGATTCTTCGACACGTTAACCGCTTATGCAACCTGGTGTGGTAGTCTCCTCGGACGCTGTCTTGGGTTCCCTTAACAATGGAGGCACGCGTCTCTCTCTTTCTCACACACGTTATAGTTGTTTTAGATTCAGCTACCCGGAACAAAATGCCCATGTAGCACGGGCTATATAGTGACCCCGTAAACAAATCCACAAGGGCCGTGACGAGGATTCGAACCTACGTCCGAGAGCATCCCAGACGCTGCCTTAATCGACTGAACTACGGCATGGTAAAAGAATTGCAACCAGACATTCTACTGAATTTACTTTGATCCTGCAGCCTCTCCGAAACAAAAACCAGGATTTTACACAATTCCCCCATGTCCTCGAGCTATGTCAATAGGCCGTTCTACCTCTTCGCCCTTACTTCATTACCCACAAGGATGCTCTTGGACGCAGGTTCGAATCCTCGTCACGGACCTTGTGGATTTGTTCATTTGATGCATCACGCTATTGTGATTTCTGTGTGTGTAGTGACCCCGTAATCTCTCACACACACACACACACATACATAATCCCACTATTTATAACAAAAAAAAAAGGTTCAGTACCGCGCCTCGGGATTAGATCCTCAAATAACACCTTACGAAGAGGTTTGACCTTAACACGCGAACTTTGCTTCTGACATCAATATTTCACAAGTTGAATGTAAGTGGGCTGGTGAGTGCTTTAGTCCCAGCATGACACTCAAAGATGGTGTTACTTCTGCACTTGTGTTGTTTTATCCATCCGGGGATGTTAATAGGGTATTAAAAGTATCAACACAAGACAGAACATGAAACAATGGGTATAAATTGGATAAGTTTTGATTTAGGAAATACTTGGGTAAATATTGGTTTGGTAACAGGGTTGTTGATTTGTGGAACCAATTACCTCGTAACGTGGTGGAGGTGGGGGTCCCTCGATTGTTTCAAATGTGGGCTGGACTGTATATGAGTGGGATTGGGTGGTTATAAATAGGAGCTGCCACGTATGGGCCAATAGGCCTTCTGCAGTTACCTTTGTTCTTATGTTCTTCTCTGCTCTCTACTCTTGGCTCTCCCTCACCCCTGGTACCATGTGTCTCTCCCTCACCATGTGTCTCTCCCTCACCATGTGTCTCTCCCTCACTATGTGTCTCTCCCTCACTATGTGTCTCTCCCCCTCACCCCGGCACCCTCCCCATCTGGCACTAACACCGGCAATGTCTGCCAATACACACCACATCAACAATTCCTCGCCAGGGTCACGCCCGAGGAATTTCTTGTTGTTGCACTTCTATTTATTGCTATTTCCCCCTCCTAAGCAACCCTCCTAGCAGGTCCGTCCTAAACTCTTGATACTATTTCATAGGAATCTCTCCTAGGTCTCATACTCCCCTGTCTCTGGCACTTCAATTTTGCAATCTTATCGCCTCCTTCCTTTATTTGGCACTCCATTCACAACCTCTCCATTGCAGTGGCACCGTGTAAACACGTGACGACCTCGTGGACAGTCGAGTATCTCATCTCTCAAGCACGGACGTCCCTCGTGTCGTACACAGGCACAGCTAGGTAATCCTACAGATAATCAGATAACGCCAGCGCGGCTACACACACGATACATTACAAGGATATACAACTAGTACAGTTTGTGATTGTAAGGAAACACGTGAGCAAAAGGTCCGGGAGTCATTACAATAGTTGACGAGCGATTGTGCAAGCCGGGCCCAAGAGCTGATGCTCCCTCCTATATGCACGTCTAGGCGAGTCTATGAGATTTACATACACGGAAGAGCAAATACGTAATAAATAGTTACATGGCCTACCACACAACATGGGTAGAAACTGGGCTCTTCACAGAACA
>WNGS01066681.1:8278073-8296757 GCA_020271785.1 Procambarus virginalis | reverse complement strand
GACTCATCGCCTGCAATGATAAAATCAAATCAATGAAGGCAATTCTTAGGAGAAAGAGCTATGTCAGGTATGCCTATCTAACACTTGTATAGTATAAGAGGATAAAGATTTGGATAAGGGCAGAGGAAAGTAACTTCTTGGACAGTCAGGGATTAAATTCTAACCTGCATGCAGCGAGACAGTACCTCGGCCATCAAGTCCAAGTCATCTAGTTAGTAGAAAAGTTAGCGTAGGTGACCCGTTGTCGTACGTCCAGAAGCTCCAGCGTAAATGGTTCGTCTGTGTGTGTGTAAGCTGCGAAGTTAACACATACATTCCCCTTCCCCCGTCCAATTAATCTAACAAATCTAAAAGTCGTTCATTCAGAACTAAACTATCAACAAGAGGTGTGATCAGATACATGTTCAATTTGCACGACCTTAGCGATTTTCGTCTCCTTTTTCATCTGAAATACTAAAAATTACTCATATTTGCAACAACAGTCTGTAGACACCCTAAAATATAAAAAGAAAAAAAATGATACATGAATAATAACAATAACAATAAAAAATCAATAAAAGTATATAATAACCGTATTGCAACAGTAAATAGAAGTGCAGTTCTATACAATATTATATACTCAAAAGTAAACTTTAGCAGCTGGCACATAAAAATAATATAATATTATACGCGCTCACCAAAAGGAGAAATATTGAAATCTTATTGACTGGCAACGGTAATGTCGACGACAAGCTGACCACAAGCTGGAAAACTGGCGACCTGTTGACTAGAAACAGGAAAGTAGACTGTTAATAGAAAGATAAAATGCTGACTGGAAACTGAATGTTGACACAGAAAACGAGGACTAAGATTTTCGCTACCTGTGAGGTAGATATTTCCTTTGTAAGACCAGACCCACACACTAGAGGGAAGGGACGACGACGTTTCGGTCCGTCCGTGACCATTCTCAAGTCGAATTGTGATGAGGAATGTTGTTGTTGTTAAGATTTAGCTACTCAGGACGAAGTGTCCATGTAGCACGGGCTATGGTGAGCCCGTAATGTGATGAGGAAGTTGTTGTTGTTATAGATTCAGCTACTCGGAACAAGTTCCAAGTAGAGCACAGGCTATGGGAGGGTGAGGAGATGTAGAATCTCCTCAGCTCAGTTTTCCTAGTTTCTAGAATATGCTAGTCGGTCTAGGGACTCTAGAAACTGAAGCTTTCAAATTTACATATACTTGTTGGGTTGTCATATGAAAGCTTATGTTAAATGCTGTTAGTTAAAACTAATGAGAGGTCTGTGATTGCTCTGTAGAGAGAATTACAGCAAAATTTTGCCTGTTCTGTGAAACAGAGAAGGGTAGTATAACAAAACGCGTTAGAGGTGGAGGGGGGACAGTGGGGCGAACGCTACCTCCCCCCCACCAAGGGAGACATTGAGACGTTGTGTTAGGCCTCACCCTCCTTGTGACTTCACGCCACGCCACAGGCGAGGGCCCCGTGTGATTGGTCTAAGCACCCCTACTCCTATGCCGAGTTTTGGCGCGAAAAGCTGTAATTGGAAGCGGCATCAGGACCAGTGCCGGCTTCCTGCTGATTGGTCAAGACAAGGTAGGGGGAGAAATATGGGCATGTGAGCCTCTCTAGCCGCCAAGAGAGTTTAGTTTGAATTGGGCAGCCAGTGTGTGAGTAGTGTCTAGGTGCGGGGTGGCGGGCCTGCCACCCCCACCACCGTTATCGCTCCTGACGTTCTGTTTACTCATATTGCAAGGCACTCCAGCCACCCTGGGTGTGTCGAAGCCCAAATTTGCGAGAAACTGGGACTTGGACTTTGAATTCCGCACGACGTCGTCCATGTGGTAGGTGACGCCGGCCAGTGTCACCCTGTCACCCCAGTGTAAGAGCGAGTCAAGCTCTGGTATGATGGGGTTGTTAGTGATCCCCCATCCTCATGTGTGTATAACCCCAGGCGCCACGTGGCCAACCCCTGGCCACCCGTGCGGCCCGGCCCAGCCCGGCCCGGCCCGACCCGGCCCGGCCGGGCCCGGCCGGCCCGGCCACCTTACCCCGCGCTCGCGAGTAGCCCGGGTGGGGTGGGTTGCTGTGACGTCACGCGCCACCCGTGGCCACCCTCCTGTAGGCCCACGCAGTGGCCACATGTTGGCCACCACCTTTGGCCACCCCTTGGCCACATTCCCGGGACAGCCTAAGGCCACATCTTGTCGACGCACGAGGAGCAGGATAAGTGTTGACAGCCAGGTGGTAAGGACCTGGGAAATGAGGAAATGTGTGACGGAAACGTGAGTACTTTATCAGTGTATAAAATGGTCTCAGTTAAAAGAGAATAGAGAAAAGTTGTGTGGGCCCCCTAGCCCGGCCAGGCTAGGGAGGAAGCTGAGACGCCCGTATGTGGAATGCCCAGGTGACTGTGGGGCAGCACCTGGAGAGGGAAATTGTCACAGTAAATCATGGAGTGATATAATTGTACATCTGTAGAGATGTTGTGTGTAGAGTGACTAGAGTTTGGGACCAGTCAGTGTAGAGAAATCATCATATAAATGATCCAGTCTGGCGATTCGGTATAATCGTCCAGCCTTGGTTAGTGCCATGGTACCTCATTATGTAATTAGGCCAGGTTAGAGTTAATTAAGCAGGCCCGTGGGGCAGGGTTATTAGTGGAAATCCTGAGGTCTGTATATGTCCTGGAGATTAATTTACATTGTTTATGTAAGGCATTTCCATGTGTTTCATTTGCATGATTGTTTTACTGTGTTGTTTGGTGAGTCAGTAGATGTGATCGCTGATGATTGCCTAATGATGTCATTAGCATGGGGGGCATGCTGACGGTATCATTATGTGCAGGTTTGTGCAGTGTTATCAGGTATACGATATACTGTCCTAGGAACTGTGTTGAGGATTTAAAGGACCCTTTGAGTATTCAGGGACATTCTCCAGTCCACTTAATGAGAGCGAGCAATTAGTTAATTTGCCTAATTATGGGAGAATTAGTGCCAGCTGTCCGCATAGAGCGACGGTGTCTTATATTAACGTTAATTGTCTTGCTGAAGCAACCGGGATCGGGCGATCTTTGCAACGTTTGCAAGATTGGAGGGACAGTAAGATTGGTATACCTTAATTGTTGCAAAACCGTGTGTTATTACTGTGTGGGCATAGTAATTAACGAGTTGCAGTAGTAGCAACCGTATGTGGGCAGTGCTATTTTATAATGTTTTGCATGCCAGTATTTGTGTGACCTATGTAACCTTAGGGTTACTTTGTTACTTTAAGTTGTGTTGAGTACTTAAGGATTCAGTGAGTTAATTAGGGGTAATTAACTGGATAAGGGGGTGCACACTTGAAGTTGTTGAATGAGTGAGTGCTGTTATGGGAGAACAGTGTTGAACTTGAGCTTGTGGGAATACGTGTCCGGTGCAATTAATTGTCCGTATGACAATTAATTGACCACTCTAGCTAATTATGTAATTAGCATTCTCATCATGAATTCACGTAGTGGGAGAGTATCTGTCAGAGCCTGTCAGTGATAGTGCTAACGTCAGTTGCTCGAGACTAACTGCCTTTCAGGGTTGGTGCAAGTAGTGGCTCATGATAATTAGTGGAGTAATTAACGTCTGGAGTCTTGAGGACTCAGATGACCCGGTAAAGCGAGGTCCATGGGGTTAGCATAATACGTTATATTCATCATATTTTGTCTGGTGACAGTGGATTAAGTTGCACTCATTGTTAATTAGGGTAATTAACTCCTCTTCCGTGAATTCACAGTGTTTGATGAGACCTGTTAGGCAGTGCGGAGTGAGACGTATTTATGTATGATTAATTATCGGTCCTGGTGACAGTTAATTAATTGCTCAAGGCTAATTAGGGTAATTAGCACTCATTAGTAAGTACACGTAATTAATGTTACACAGACTGTTGAGAAGCCACCCACTTGGGGTAGGCTTAGTTAACGTAACTCAATGGGGATGTAATTAGTGGTCCGTTTGACCTTAATTAAGAATTACTCACTGAATACTTGCAAGGAGTCAAGTGTGATGTAATTTAAGAGTTTGAGTTATTGTGACAAGAGGCCTTGTGTTAACGTAGAGTACTATCATGTTGTTGTCTAGAGTGAGACACTTGTAGTGATTAAAGTAGTACTTGTGCTGACTGCTGTGATCAGTAAATTTACAATAACGTGGCTAAAGTATGTTGATCAGACCACACACTAGAAGGTGAAGGGACAACGACGTTTCGGTCCGTCCTGGACCATTCTCAGTCGATTGTGACCATTCTCAAGACCATTCTCACAATCGACTTGAGATGGTCAGGACGGACCGAAACGTCGTCGTCCCTTCACCTTCTAGTGTGGGTCTGGTCAACATTTTATCATCTTTCTCTCCCGGAAAATTTCGGTTTCAGTCAACTGTATAGGTTGCTGGCCAAAACAGGACAGCACCCTCCAACATCACATACACAAAGCTTGCGCCCTCAACATCAATAAACACCAAGACAGCACCAACACATCCCTTGGCAGCGTGCTTTTATCTTGCTGAATTCCCAATATGTGAACAGTTGACCATGAGCGGGGGCTACAGCACGCAAGCGTCTCTGGTCTAGCCTAAAATTTGTGTTTAGATTCAGCTGCTCAGAACAAAAAAGTTCCAAATAGCCCGGGCTATGGTGAGCACCTGGTGGACTTACCTGGCACAGGAGCGGGGCTGTGACTGTGCTACAGCCGGGTGTAACTGAACTAAAATTTCGCTGGGCTGCGCATTTATACGGACTCAAGGGTTTCCCATTGACCCCATATAAAATGTTCATCTTACGTCCTACGGTCACCCATGGGCTCCCACGGACACCCGTAGTTTCGTAGGAAATAAATAAAACACTCGTCTAGCATAAATCAGAGCCACGCATGACCTCTAGTCATGACTGATGATCTTGCGCGATCCATCTACGTCCTTGCCAGACACGCGAAGTCCAGGGGTTCGATCCCTGTGCGGGACAGAAATGGGTGGGCATGTTCTCTTTTATCGGATGCCTCTGTTCACCTAGCAAAAAATAGGTACCCGGTAGTAAGGAAACTGTTTTAAGTTGAATCATGGTGAAGGTCAATATATATAGTTGACATTCAGTGCCTCAATAAGCCAACGTGCAGGCTTCCTGTCCCCGACAACAGGAATTAACAATTAAATTAACCTAGCCAGCTGAAAATCATGACAAATCAGGTCTCTCGCTAAGAATTCTACGGCCCGTTTGGCTACAGTAAGCTGCCTGTTTAATTACATAATGACACCGTTTAGCCATCAACAGCCATAGCATACCGGGGGAGGCAGTTAATACAGCGTCGTCCAAGTAAGCTATGTTATATGTTTTTCTGTATGGAGGAAAATTAATCGGAAAAACTGTATCACGAAATGCAGAACGCTAAGTAGCACTTTGAGAAAATTCGTATTTCCTTATTATATTTTGCCTGAAAACTACGAAAGCCAATAAAATTATTATTTCCAAAAATGACTATGATTTTAAATATTAATATAAACATTAGTGTTTTTATATAAATTTGGTCAATATTTGAGAATTATACGTAGCCAATCATGAGAATACAGCGAGGCTTTCTAACAACATCGACGTGAAGGGATATATACATCTAGAAGCATGTGCTTCTTCTTGGTTTATATACTAGGAGAGTTTAGTTCAGTTCTGACCCGAGTTCATGAATAAAGTATAACTGTAAAGTTGGTCAGTAGGGACGTGAGGTAACCATAATTTGTATTAATAAAATTACAGTATGAAAAACAAATAAATATAAACAACAGGTCATAATTCTTTATTACAAGTTTTTTCTTTATTATAAAATAGCCCATATTCAATATCCGTCATTTCAAACGGGACTCCACGCACCGCCACGTTCATCAACGTGACACTCGAGATGACCACTGGGACGGTGCCTACACCATCAGGCACAGGGAAAGAACATCCCTCACACCGATCGAGGAACTCCTGGAACACAGCTTGCCGTAGAAATTTGACCACCACACGGCGGTCTTGAGGGAGCTGAACGCCCACCAAATCGGCCAACTGGACACTGAACACCTCCACGAGCGCCACACCATCCGCCGTATGATCCACCGGTGTAAGAAACTCTAATCCAGCCGAAGTAGTCCACTTAAGGGGAGACAATGACGACCCCATCCTGGAGCACCTGGACCCCTGCACCACCTGGGTACCGCACAGGGCACGGAACAGTCACCCAAACACCGACTGCACGCCTCGCTCAGCCCGTCCTCCAAACAAAGACCCAAAAGTGATTCCATGCACCCGCCAAACCCCTGTTTATGAATGAAAAACGGTTTACACACACGACTCGCAACTGATTTCGTTCGAACACTTCCGGAACAAGTGCTTCACTGACGAATTTTCTTCGAACCACAGTGCTGTAAATGATAAATAATCGTCAACAGAAGCTAAACATCTAACCTATGCCTATACAGGCACAATATGCTAATATATTATAATATTAATTTATATCTGAGAAAATTCATGTTTTGAATAAACAGCATGTAAAAATTTATGAATGTGTCTGTGGGGTCGACCGCTGCATGTAATGGACTTGAGTCGAGGACGGGTTGACGAGGTCATGTGCGCCGCTCCCTCTGGCGGCTTGCCGGCAACAGCTTCATTACCATAGGTATAAACACCCAACAGCGCTACAAAATAATGTTCATGTGTGCCGTACATGATAAGAATCCTTATAAAGCACCTAGACTACACCAGGACACAACAACTCAAGTATAACACACTTCAGGAGATGAACAACCCCATCCTCCGTGGTGTAGTGGTAAGACACTCGCCTGGCGTTCCGCGAGCGCTATGTCATGGGTTCGTATCCTGGCCGGGGAGGATTTACTGGGCGCAATATTTAACTGTAGCCTCTGTTTAACGCAACAGTAAAATGTGTACTTGGATGAAAAAACGATTCTTCGCGGCGGGGGGATCGTATTCCAGGGACCTGCCCGAAACGCTACGCGTACTAGTGGCTGTACAAGAATGTAACAACTCTTGTATATATCTCAAAAAAAAACAATAACATACTAGCCACAAATATACATCACCATCGTAATACATTCATCTACACTCATATTTGACCAAGAGATACACTGGAAATTATTAACAATGTTAAAATTTAACAACAAAATATATATACAATGGATCAGATCAGCACACTCAGACACACAACATTGCATGATACACCTAACAACACCATAGTGTAGTTGACATATATACAATATATTGACAAAAAGTCCCCCAGAACACCTTGGCAACGCAAGGTTACAGTAAGCTTACATTACCAACAACATAAGATGCAATCTGCAAAGCAGTTTAGTCACAAATAAGGCTAAACAGAAAAAAATACATAAAAAAGAAGGTCCAATACATAGCACACCATTTTCCACAAATGTTGCATAACCGGCTGAAAAAAACAATGGTTATCTTGAAATTATTTCAGGGCTTAGCGTCCCCGCGGCCCGGTCCTCGACCAGGCCTCTCTATTTTGTTACCCCCCCCCCCGAGGAAGCAGCCCGTAGCAGCTGTCTAACTCCCAGGTACCTATTTACTGCTAAGTAACAGAAGCATCAGGGTTAAAGAAACTCTGCCCATTTGTTTCCGCCTCCACCGGGGATCGAACCCGGAACCTCAAGACTACGAATCCGAAGCGCTGTCCACTCAGCTGTCAGGCGCCAGAATTATCACGAAAATGTGATTTCTCTGTATATTGTAAACCTGTGTTCTTTTTAATTTTGGTTTTGTGCCACACAAAGTGCTTATTTCATGCCTGTTCTGTATATTCCAGTATTGGTCTAACACATGCTGTGTAGATTTTCTTGAATGAGTCCTGATTTAGGTTTAAAAAGCGATGACCTTATGTTGGCCAGAATTCCATATGCTGCCGATGTTACCTCGTTTGTGTGGTCTACGACGTTAGTGTTGGAATTATATCCACTTCCCATCTTTCTTCTAATTCCTGTAGTTGTTTTCCCCTTAAGGTGTAGATACTGCCTGGTCTCCTCTCTCCTTTCCCATATCATTGCCCTACGAATACTGGGGTTGAATTCTACCAACATTTGTTTACCCACTCCTGGAGTTTGTCAAAGTCCGCCTGTAACTCCTGCAGTCATCCTCTGTTTTTACATTCCTCATCAGCTTTTGCGTCACCTGCATAAATTGACGTTTGCGAACTCACTTCCTCAGTAAGTTGTTCACATGAACTAGGAAGGCAACCCAGCCAGGAGCAGAATACTTGTAGAAAAGCCTGTTGCAGAAAACAAGGGGATTCAGTCTGCTCATATAAGTTAAGATTTAGTAACTCATCTGGTAATATAAGTGTGGATAACTCTGTATCTGTGTATATAATTCCTGCTATGTGACTGACTCAACAATTTCAGTATCTGTATAATTAAAGTTACGAGTAAAAATATATAATCATCCCTGCAGAGGCCGGCCCCAAAGGGCAATTTTAACGTGCTGTGTATTCAAAATGGGTATTGTCTCATATTAGAGACAAGGACATTAGAGTTCGTTAATCCAGCCGCCATGCCACCTGCCTATGGATGAGAGCAACGCTTGACACACAACTCACAACTGACGGTGATCGAACATCTATGGAGTGGTTGTTGTTATTGTTTAAAATTCAGCTACTGGAAACAAAAAGTTTCAAGTAGCACGGCTTATAGTGCCAGCAGTGGACTTACCTGGCACAGGAGAGGGGCTGTAACTGTATGGAGTGGATTGATTTATTGATAAAGATTAAGCCACCCAAGAGGTGGCACGGGCATGAATAGCCCGTAATGTATGGAGTGGTAAAAAAAATGAAGATGGAGAGACATTATGGTTGTGGTGCTGACATCGTCTGTTATAGGCGGACCTCCGTCTACAGAACCCAAACACCTGTCCTAACCTAATTTTAACTTATACACAAAATTGTAAGTTATAGTTATATTAATCTATATATGATAAAATGCCGATTATGAATACACAATACAATTGATGAATGTGTCTTTGGGGTCCCTCGCTGCATGGACGAGCATAGTTTCAGAACAGGTTGATGGTTAACAAACATTTTCCCCAATGTGTATGAGAGCGGATTGCAATTATGAATTGAAATTGATGATACGGTTCAAATGTGTGTGGGGCTCGGGACGTAATGGAATGCGTGTGTTGTGTGTGTGTTGTGTGGATCTGATGTCTGGTTGGCTAGGCTCCTACACATTGCCCCGCGCATGCGCCAGACAACACCATCACGCGAAAACCAAAGTTGCTGTGGCGAGATACCTCTCAGTTGTCAACTGCTGGTGTGAGGTGCGACTACTGCTGTGGTATCCGCTCCTGCGCCTCACCCACCTCCCTCTACACCGCCTCCGTCGGTACACTGTGCCTTAGGTGAGTACTCTTGAATCGTAGCAAAATATAAGAATTTTGTGTGATCGAGAATTATGTTAATTTTCGGGCAGAAAAAAATGAGAATGATTAGACTGTGTTGTATGAACGCTATACTTTATATCGACGAGTTTGTGTAAATACAAGACCTATTCCAAGAGGATTAAAATATTTATACTGCATCTCCGAGTGTTCTTGACACTGAGTTCCACGGCGGCCACGTATTGATAATCGATGAATTCTGACTTATTGGAAAAGCATTGTTGTATATTAAACAGATTAATACATCACAATGGGAGTGCAACTATACGCTTCTCGCGTCAGATTTACGCAACGCTCCTAGGCGCTACGACCCTTATGTGCTATTTGTGCATGCAGCTCTTGGACCCCGCCTTTCTAACCATCGGTTGTCTTGTGCACTGACTCCCTACCCATTTTTACTCTATCATATCTACTACATATTTCGCATACACGCGCGCACACATCCTTAGGATGCAGCCTGTAGAAGCTGTCTAACTCTCAAGCATCAGGTGCAAGAAACTCTAACCATTTGTTTCTGCCTCGACCGGGGATCGAACCCGCGCACTTAAGGACTATTACCCCAAAACGTTGTCCGCTCGGCTGCGAGGACCTGCGTTTGTGACGTGTGCGTTTGTGATTCGAAGCCGCTACCTCCAGGAGGAAAAATTCAATGTCAACACATACCTCCTGAACGCAGGCGGTGCGGGGCCAGATTTATAAATAAAATTGGCATATTAATAACCTTGGTTTGAATGCCATAGTAATTCTTTAACTGTTTTTATAGAAAAGTCATAATTTGTGAGACGTCCTTGTTAATGGAGGCAGACAGACAGACAGACAGGGAGGGAGGGAGGGACGCGGATGGAGAGGGAGGGGGATAGAGAGCAAGAGAAGGAGGGAGTGAGGGAGAGAAGGAGGGAGGGACAGAGACAGTGAAAAAAGGAAAGATGGAGAGGGAGAGAGAAGAAATTAATATTTAGAAGGGGGTTTGAAATACATAAATAAGAGAAGAGAACATGAAGGAAGAGTAAGAGAGGAGAACATGAAGGAAGAGTAAGAGAGGAGAACATGAAGGAAGAGTAAGAGAGGAGAACATGAAGGAAGAGTAAGAGAAGAGAACATGAAGAAGAGTAAGAGAGGAGAACATGAAGGAAGAATAAGAGAGGAGAAACATGAAGGAAGAGTAAGAGAGGAGAACATGAAGGAAGGTAAGAGAGGAGGAACATGAAGGAAGAGTAAGAGAGGAGACATGAAGGAAGAGTAAGAGAGGAGAACATGAAGGAAGAGTAAGAGAAGAGAACATGAAGGAAGGTAGAGAGAAGAGAACATGAAGGAAGAGTAAGAGAGGAGAACATGAAGGAAGAGTAAGAGAAGAAACATGAAGAGTAAGAGAGAGGAGAACATGACGGAAGAGTAAGAGAAGAGAACATGAAGGAAGAGTAAGAGAGGATAGATATATACAATCTGTGAGAGGAAGATAGTAAATTGAAAAGATATAGAGGAAAAAAGAGACGCAATGAAATAAATAAAGAAGGAAGGAATGAGAAAAGAATTGGAGAGATGTAAAGAAAAAAGTGAAGAAGGTTTAGAGAGAGAGGTGAGAACGAAAGAGAGAGAACTGAAAGGAGATAACAAGAGAGGTGGGAATAGCTAAAGAGGGGGGTGGAAGAGAAGGAGAGAGATAAAAAGGAGGAATGGTTCAATGGCTCTCGTCTCTCTCGTTCACTGTTAGCGCAACATATTGAAGCTCTGACAACTCATCCTCATACTTCATACTACGCATTTTTAACGGTAAAGAATGTAGACCAATCTTTGGGTAATGACTTGTTCTATGCATCGGCCTCGATGGGTTAGGTGGGCTGCTTGGGTTCGAAGTAGTTTAGGACAAAAACAGGTGCAATTTTTTTTTTACGATGCGCCAGTTGGAGAGAGAGAGGGCGGGTGGGCGGACGAGCCCGTCCTAGTAAAACATAGATCAGCTTAACTAGTCCGACTTGCAAGGTCGGCCCTCTTGTGGGTTTTTTTCCCCGCTGGCCTACTCTGGAAACTGTGTATAGTAATGGTCTCCACTCCTTACACGGGTGCTCTGCTCTGCTCTCTCTCTCTCTCTCTCTCTCTCTCTCTCTCTCTCTCTCTCTCTCTCTCTCTCTCTCTCTCTCTCTCTCTCTCTCTCTCTCTCACTAGAACAACAATTATCCGTGTGATTCAAATTTTTCGTGACTATTTTTTTATTCATTCTTCCACGACCTCCCACTACGACTCTTATCACTTCATTCGCACTTGAAACTTTCCCGTTGTGAGTGTTTCTGTTGATGTGGTGTTTACAGTCGTGCCTGGAGAGGACGCATGCGAGTCTACGACCATCGTCGTCCCTAAATGCAAATCAACTTGTGGTATCTGTTAAGTTAATTAGATGAGTCAATGTGAGCAGAGACCATCTGGGAATCGTACGACCTCTGTGTGTAGCGCAGGATGTAGCTTCCTAATGGTTAGAGTAGAGGACGCGAGAGTCATCGATGGAGTCACGGAAACACATAATTTATTGTGAGTATTTTCAGGGTAACGCAAGCAGATTCTCCACGACCATCAGCTCTACTCACAACATCTCTCGTGTATTTAGTTTGTAGGTTAGATAGCATTTTTAAAGCACGACAATCACCTGTGGTTGATTGTTCAATATATTTCTAGCCCTGTCCATGGAGGACAGAAGGAAATGTATATATGCTGGTTAGCATTGTAAATGTGTGGCCACGTTCGTGGTAGAAAATAATAATAAAAAAAATCTCTCGTCCCTCTGAATTGCTTTCATGGTGATAATGACTATCCTGGCGGGGCCATCATAACCCACAGCAATAGCGTGTGTCATAAGTGTCGATTATCGCTTCACCAAGACTAACTTTCACTACACCTGGATGACTTCAGAAGTCACAGAAGTGTGTATGTGTGTGTGTGTGTGTGTGTGTGTGTGTGTGTGTGTGTGTGTGTGTGTGTGTGTGTGACATCTCGGGGACTCTTCTCACTCCATGATGTGTACCTGCCTTGGTGGCAGACTCAGCCCTGTGGTAGTCCCTACATCAACAAGATGACTAGATGTAAACTCGCACTAGGCAAACCGGAATTTCTAGTTGGTTTATAATTTGCTCGGTCCAGTTTTTCTTCGTATAAAGACTCTTTATTTTTTTCATATCTGTTTTTATTTCAGTGTGGTTCTATTTATACCCTTAACGACGCCTTGAATCAACAACGGTTAATCAAATGATCTGTGGAAATATGTCGAGGGAGGATTTTAAATAGTAATAGTGGAGATTATATATATTACGTGAGATGTAAACACAAGCCTCCTAAATTATATCTTTCAGACTAAGGTAAAACGGTCAGGATATAACTTGGCAACAGATGAAATATCTAACTGGAGAACAATGACCAATCTCGGCTGTTATTATCGCTACCTTATCTTTCGTAATTAGCACGGAGTTATTGTTGTTTGTTGTTATTAGATTGGGCTACTCGGAACGAAGTGTCCGTGTAGCACGGGGCTATGGTGAGCCCGTAATTGGGTTTGGTTATTCGCGGTAACCTTGTTATTGTGATATTTGGGTCAAAGTTAGCACTGAGTTTGTGAGTCTTAGAGGACTTTGCCTCTCTCCCGTTCACCACCTTCACCAAACCTCTCCTCCATAATCCCCCCCACCCCTATCCCCCCCCCTTCATTCCCCCCACTCCACTCCCTCCCCCCCCTCCTCCACAACTCCCTCTCCCACACTGCCCTTGCAACCTTCTGTTTCCTGGTAAAGTGAGCCTCCCGTCACACACACACATTAGTTGCGCAATGGTGGATCGAGGCGTGCTTTTATGCCCGGTACAGCGGGCAGCACTTGGATAGATTACAGCAGGCAGCACTTGGGGAGGTTACAGCAGGCAGCACTTGGGGAGGTTACAGCAGGCAGCACTTGGGGAGGTTACAGCAGGCAGCACTTGGGGAGGTTACAGCAGGCAGCACTTGGGGAGGTTACAGCAGGCGGCACTTGGGGAGGTTACAGCAGGCAGCACTTGGGGAGGTTACAGCAGGCAGCACTTGGGGAGGTTACAGCAGGCAGCACTTGGGGAGGTTACAGCAGGCAGCACTTGGGAGGTTACAGCAGGCAGCACTTGGGGAGGTTACAGCAGGCAGCACTTGGGGAGGTTACAGCAGGCAGCACTCTTTTTATTACTTGTCCTTTGATCTCTTCTACTATCTTGGCTTTCGCCTTCAGGTATCACGCTCTGTTCCCTCTAGTCATCTTTTCCTTGTTATTCCTTCCATTCAGTCTTTGACAAGACACGTGAATGTTCGAAAGTACTGAGACATAATAAAGTACACACACACACACACACAACACACACCACACACACACACACACACACACACACACACACACACACAACACACACCACACACAGGGCCCATCATGGAGTCCCCGCCTGAAGAAACACATAAGGAAAATGGAAAAGGTTCAGATGTTTGCGATGAGGCTCGTCCCAGAGTTACGAGGTATGAGATATGAAGAGCACATGGAGGAACTGAACCTGACGACACTAGAAAAAGGGAGAGGGGGATATGATAGGAACATATAAAATACTCAGGGGTATTAAATTAACAGTGGAAATAGACGAAATGTTCACACTAAATACTAACAGAACGAGAGGACATGGGTGAAAGCTGGAAACTCAGATGAGTCACAAATATGTTAGACCGTTTCTTTTAGCATGAAAGTAGTGGCAAAATTAAAGAACTTAGGAGCAGGTTGTGGAAGCAACTCTAATCATAATTTTAAACTATATATAAGAGGGAAATAGGACCGGAGTCGTCTTTTAATAATTACCGAGGAGACAAACGTGGAAGATAATGATAATGAGATATCATTAATTAGTCATTAATCAAACTAGTCATGAATCTCCAATAGAAAGGTGAACTTGAGCGGTAGTCAAGTGTCAGTCACGAGGCTGTATAGGGCCTCGCTGCAAGGATATGACCGTGGAGCAGCAGTTTAAACCTGTTGAAAGTCCAGGAAGCCGTAATTCACGGTAGGAAGTGTGGGAATCGCTCAGACTGTTCGTTCGCCAGCACAAATGATCGCCAGCGACTGTGTGTGTGTGTGCGTGTGTGTGTGTGTGTTACATAGATCTTTTTTTCGTTTGGGGAAATTTGACGTTAGCATTTATTCGTATTTTGTATTATGCCCACAGAGTGTCTCTAAGATCTTTCATCCTACATCAGATGGTGCGAAAATTGACCCCGACACACACGTGATCTGTATAAACGTTCCCTCACGTGACTTGTGAACGTTCCCTCACGTGACTTGTGAACGTTGCCTCATGTGATGGTCCAACATATGTTTACCCACATAAGCTACCAACATATTTGTCCTCGCATGAGCTGTCAACATGTGTTTCCACATGTTGAATCATGCAGCTAAGCTTACCTTGAGCTTTAAGCTTAATTAAACATTAGAACGACGACCAGTTATATTATGACTGGGTGACCATTAAGTATTATACTATTAGGAGTATAATGTGTGCTTGTATTATTGATGCAAGGAAATAGTTTCTAAAAAATATATCAAAGCCAGAAGTGAGTTGTTTCGTAATGAGGAAACGAAACGCCTGAAGTGCTATGCGAGCTTTACAAGAATGTAAAAACATCAATGCTATTTACTCTCATAAACCCAAAGTACCTTGTATAAATGAAAAAAAATATATATAAATGAACATAATCCACGTGTCAGGCAGTGTGTGCTGGTCTTCTGCAGCTTCTGGCAGTAGTTGTGCATTTTTCGCTCCTTAATGTCGTGCCAATTGCAACCGTAAAGGAACAGTTAATCTTCTCTCGCGGATAACTTATAGGAGGAAGGAGGATGGATCCTAGTTCCGGGTCCTATCTTTCAGGTCACTCTTCGCTAGAGGTACGGTCTCTCGTCTTGTAGGTCAGGCGTTCCATCCCCGATAGTTGGCCACTTTTCTGCGTCCTGGTATCCTGTTCCTTCCTCTTCCCTTCTATCCTATTGCTGCCTTGTCATGTTGGATTAGTGCTTTCTCCTCATAATTATCTTACCTTCTATTCTTGAACACTGCATTTTTTTTGGGCATTAAAATTTGTATCCTGGCCACCCTCACTGGTTTCCGTCAGTGGGCATTGATCAGGTTGCAACACGTCAGTGGGACCATGTTGGTTATTCGTTACAAAGAGTCTTCTCTCCAGATGTTTCTTTATTCTATTATTATTATAATGTAAAGTCACCTTGCAGGGGTTCAGGTACATGCATGCAGGTACCGTGAAGCTTAAGAGGCTTGACCCAAGAGCTGAAAATCGGCAACCAACCAACCAACCCACCCGTCCCGAGCAAGTTAAGCGATTACAAATAGGTGAATACACACACACACACACACACACAAACACACACACACCACACACACACAACACACACACACACCACACCACACACACACACACACACACACATAGTTGATATACCTTAATATCCACGTGACCTGAGGCGGGCGAGGAATGCCATCATGGTGCTCTAAATAACACAACACACACATAGTATCAATCCTCCTCGCGTGACGTCTAACTGGATACAACCGCTGGGTGGCCAAATATCTCGGAAGTCATCATGTGTGCTGTATTATATCACGCGACAGACACAATACACGAATACAAAGTTCTTAATGTGGGTTATGACAAAATGTATTGATTTAACGTTTGCAATCCAGCAGCACGAATTTTCACGACAAAAAAATTCCGGAATTTTAGTTTGTGGGGACGGCAGGGGTGGAGGGGGACGAGACGGCAGGGCTCAGAATTTAAGAAGGTTGACAGAAATGACCCATAAAAAAACCCCAGGAAGTATGCAAGACTCGTAGGCCTGGGCGTCCTCCATAACGACCCTCGTGGGAGAAACAGCAGCTTCCATACATGTGCAAATTAAACTTCTCATCACTTAACCTTGAGCCACTATCAAACTAAACTAGTGGCAGTATAAGTGCTTCAGATAACCCAAGGAGAGTCTCAAGTTCATCTAAGGGACCGATATTGATACGAACTCTCCAGTGCTAACTATAGAGTCTTGCCTGAATTAACAAGACAAATTGGTTCAGGTGGACCATACTGAACTGTCTTACTCCCCACACTGTGTGTCTTGCCATAAGGAGACACACAGCCCCTGGCTAATCTCAACGGACAGGTAAAGGAACACTTGGAGCTGCCCAGGGGTAGGAGCACATGGGTAGCCGTCCCTCGTCCCTCCCCCAACCTCTAAGAAGCACCTTTACTAACAAAAAATACTTGAAGACGGTAGCCGTGCGGGGAACACACAGGTGAAGTAAAGCCACATGTAAACACCTTGACCTGACTCCTCTTCTTCGTCCAGGAAAAAAAAAGCTTCATAAACCAACCTCGTCTATGTCTACAAGGCTCTAGTCCGGCAGCATCGCGAATTCCAAATTAGTGATGGCACTATCCAGTGTCACTACACACTACCGGGAAAGGTAAAATGCAAAAACTACAAGCAGCTCATTCTCCTGGGCACTAGGAGACTCGAACTGTGGACCCCAGGGGTGTGAAACCGTAGCTCTATCGACCGAGCATTTTACACTACAAGCAGTGTAAAACAAGGTGTTAAGAAGAGCTGGACCAGACAATTCAGGCGCTCCATGAAGCACCAGCAAGCCACCAGAGTGAGGAATGTGATCGAAATGTTAAAAAGACCCAATGCCAGAAAGAGCAATGAGACTCCCGCACTCCTATTGCTGGTGGCCCAAGAGCTTGGATCTACTCGATGGAAACCAAACCTCGCAATACATAATTCCAAGACGAAATACAAACCAGAGCCCTTCCCATTCACCCCCCCCCCCCCACCTGTCTTGGAATTCATACGAAACTTGTTCATCTTTCCTTAATCATCTCGACTTTGTTTACCACCCATGGTAAAAGGACCATTAAATAGAACATCGAAACGTGTGCATAAACATCTGTGTGTATGTAAGTGCAAGCACTCGCGGCGCCCCGTAATGGAGAGCAAACTTTGCTTAGCTAGCAAGCACACACGCACATCGTGTCAGCAAAGCGGACAGCCCCGCCTGATGTCGTAGCTCATACTATGTTTCCCATTTCTAAACTTAATCACCCGTACCTCTCCTCCTCTTCACTCAAAAAATACCCTACCTTTAGGTCGAGGGGGTTGACCCCCTCCCCACCCGTCCAAGGTAGAGTCAAGCTGATGTTCATGTGAGGAAGGAAGAGTTTTTAATACCCATCAAGGACAAACCCTTATTTTTACCCAATGTTTGGCTGGCCTCAAGTAGCGTGCACTGGCAAGAGACGTGCACTGGGAAGAGGCGTGCACTAAACTGAAACAATAGGACAAAATGGGACGCAGAGGGGCTCAGGTACTGTTCTCTGAGGACGAGGGGTTGGCACTGTACTGCTGTGATAAGAGGATAAGTATTGGGGGGTTTCCCGCGCTACGCTGGGGGACGGTGTCGGGGCTGGCGGAGACGCCGGTAGAGGGAGGGTGAGGTTCATCGCCCCAGGAAGGTGAGCGGGAGAACTGTTGGCACCCAGACAGGCACTGGCTGCCTTGAACCACTTCTGCGGTCAAGGACGGTAACGTGGGGGAGCCTAGTGGAGGGACAGTGGGTGGTGGAGCCTGGTGGAGGGGCAGTAGTGGGTGGCGGAGCTGGTGGAGGGGCAGTAGTGGGTGGTGGAGGGACAGTAGTGGGTGGTGGAGGGACAGTAGTGGGTGGTGGAGGGACAGTAGTGGGTGGCGGTACTAAACAGTGTCTGCAGGGGGACGGTAAGGTAAAATCAGGAGAAGCACTAAGGCATTGCAACCATACTGCACTTGGAAGGGATATGAGGATATGGGATAGGACGGAGGAAAGGAATGGTGCCCCGAGAATGATTGAAGCCGACCCGCAAGAAACGAATTCTAACGCTTTGCGTCGCGTCTACTAGAATTTGTTATACCTGTTGCTTATAATTTATCTAATCTCACGTTCAATTTTTTGTCGAATCTGGCCTTAAAGTTGTGGATGGAGGTGGTTTCCACAACTTCTTTCAGTGTATTCCACTTTGTTTACCACCAATATAGGGTACTGGGCTCTATCATATCTATATTTGAAAACTGTGTATGGAGTCAGCCTCCACCACATCACTGCCTAATGCATTCCATTTACTAACTACTCTAACACTGAAAAAATTATTTCTA
>WNGS01066681.1:8243753-8270428 GCA_020271785.1 Procambarus virginalis | reverse complement strand
ACGTATCTGTGACTCATGTGAGTACTCAGTTTCCACCTGTTCCCTTGTGCGTGGACTATCCATGGTAAATCATTTGTCTACCTTGTCAATTTTCCTGGGAATCTTGTAGATGGTAATCATATCTCCCTTGACTCTTTTGCCTTCTAGTGAAGTGAGGTTAATTCAAGTAATATTTCCTTGTAGCTCTTACCCCTCAGTTCGGGTACTAGTCTGGTGGCATACCTCTGAATTTTCACTACCTCGTCTTGTGCTTCACTAGGTACGGACTCTACGCTGGAGCTGTGTGTGTGGTGTGTGTGTGTGTGTGTGTGTGTGTGTACTTTCTCTCCAGTATGGTACTGCTCGTTCCTTATGTGGCACTTTCCTCTGCCTCGTACTATCCTCCCAGTTTGACATTGCCCTCTGCCTTGCATGATTGATTTCTCATTTGGTTACTATACACATAAGCTTGGTAGTGTTCCCTCGGCCTGATGCCGTTTTCCGTGCAATATAATCCTCTCTGAATTCAGTATCGACCTCGTGTATTCTGGGTGATGTTGTCGTAATAAGTCGCCGCCCGCAGCCGTCGAGGTCCTCTCGCTCTAGCAAACAGAGACTTGTATACATTAGACAAACACACAGGCGGACCGCGACCACCCAAGCCATGCACGTGGACAGACAGGATATAGTTTATTATAACCCTAGACAAGGAATCCTTCAGAAGGCTACTATACACAAACAGAGGTGAGACCAGACTGGAATATGCTGCGCCCAACCATGGAACTGTCTCCTTGCGAAACACAAAATGTAAATTCAAAAGAACCAGCAAAATCTAAGAAATGGTCTATCAAAAGGTGTTTACATCTGAGCTCTCGAGACAGTCTGAAAGAGTTGAAGGTGTAAGTATAGGAAGGTAAGTAATTGACTTACACAGTACTGAGAGACACAGTACACAAAGTTACTCCTCCACGTGAAGGGAGGCAAAACAAGAGACCACAGGTGGATACTCGGAGCCACATTGAGCCAGAGTATTAGGATAACCCAGATGAGCCACGAGATAGAGACATAACCAAGATTCCTCTCACAGATACATACAACGTGTGTGTGTCTGTGTGAAGCATTGTTCGAGAAATATTCAAACCTCAGTTGTGTAAGGCTTTTTTTTTTTTAATCCATAAACAGGGGGTTTGGCGACTGTATGGAATGAACTTTGGAGCTTTCTTGACGACGACGGGCTACGAGGTTTCCCAAGTCCAAAAATCGCTATACAAATACAGTAGTTTCAAAATGTCAAATATTCCTCAGAGATATTTGTTCTCCGTTTTCCAGCCGTGGCCTCCAAACAAAGACCCACAAGTGATTCCATCGCACCCGCCAAACCCCTGTTTATGAATGAAAACGGTTTACACACGACGGACCAACTGATGACGTCGAAAACTTCCGGAACAGAAGTGCTTCATTGTTGTGAATTTTGTTCGAACCACAAGGCTATAAATGCTTTCACCCACGTACTACAATACAAATAATCGCCAACAGAACCTAAACACCTAGACCTAACTTATGCCCTATATATGCACAATGTGCTAATATATTACAATATTAATTTATATATGAGAAAGTTCCTATTTTGAATGAACAGCATGTCAAACTTTATGAATGCGTCTGGTGGGGTCGACCGCTGGATGAAAAACTTGAGTCGAGGACGAGGTGCCGTTTTCGTGTTAGCGAGAGTGAGTTTCCCATGTTCTTGTGAAGAGGAAAACAGAACTGCCACGTATTGGGCCATATCCCTTCTGCACTTTTCTCAATTAAAAGCTATAATGCTGTAAAGAGAGATGGGGTGCCTCGCGGGGTAGAGCTTGAGTGAAGCACGCTTCAGTATGTCATTCGGCCATTGCCAGCACCATCATTCTTTTATCGTGTCATTGATTACTTTTCCTCTCTTCATTAGGTTTTGCTTGCAAACGCGAGGGCTTCTACCAGAACCCTGACAACTGCCACAAGTACTATTGGTGTCTCGACTCAGGACCCTCAGGGCTGGGCATCGTCGCCCACGCCTTCACCTGCCCCTCAGGTAGGTGGCATTCCCCTGGCCCACATGCAGGTGTCTTCTTCTCAGGTAAAGTAGCTATCTTTACATGCCCCCCCCCCTCAAGTGATGCTTATCTTCACCTCAAGTTTGGTAGCAGCCCAGGAAGGTGTTCCCTTATTGATTTAATGATGAGGAATGTACAAAACTCCCTTGACATACGCCCTGAGAGTTGGCTCTCCACCCGCAACCCATCAGGCAGCATCGAAGAAGAAGTAAAGTCTTACTTAACACTTCGACGTTTCCCTCCGCCAAAACAGATTTGGTCTTCAACAAGGTTATCGACGGCTGCGACCACCCGAGCCGGGCCAGGTGCAGTACGGATAAAAAGGGCAGAGGAGGGGCGGCGGCGACTACCACTACCCAAGGTCCAAGCACCCCGATCCCCACCACCACGGAGATCCCGACCGACTACTCCTACTACGACGACTACTACGGTGACGATGAATACTACTACGACGAGGAACCTGCCGTTGCCGAACTGCCCAAACCTGTGGAGGAGGTGTCCAACACCGTCAGTAGACAGTAAGCAACACTACGCCCGGGTCAGTTCTGTGTATGAGAGTAGCGGCTCTGTAGAGGAGTATATGATAATGGGATTGCACTGAATAGTTAAGACTTTCACCCAGTTGTGGGTATTGAGGATTGTTCGTAGTGAGGATCATGGGATTGTAACCAGGGTAAAGGTCGTGTACATTGTAGATCTGTTTGTGTAACTTTGTACCAAACACCTACTGAGAAAATGGAGGCTAGTCGATAGGTGAACTGCTTCCTCACGCCGGGGACGAATACAAATTGTATAACAATAAAATTTAGTTTTTGTTATGCATTAATTCCTCCTGCAGACTTCGGAGCTTCAGAATAACTAATTGGTTTTCTCTCCTGCAGGCTACAGAACTCTGGAGGCGCCCAGTTCACGAGGGGGTCAAGTAGTACCACTGAAGCCACCCTCGACGTTGAGACGACCTCAAGACCTCTCGGTGGCCGCACTAGGCCCCAGTACGCCAGCATATCCCGTGACAGGTGAGTTGCGCTCCCAGTCCCCCGATATTGTCCTCCCTACAGGACGGACCGAAACGTCGTCGTCTCTTCACTTTATAGTGTATGGGTTGGTCAGCACTGTTCCAGAGGTCAATTGAACATGGAAAAAGGGCGAGACAGACATTTTTGGTCTGGGATATAGTGTAGCCCTGAGCGTTAAGGCCATGCCGGGGGACCAGATAGGTAATGTTCACTCTTGTTATTAAACTACCTACACCCTCCTCCCTCCCACTCTCCCCTTCCCCCTCCCTTCCATCCATCCCCTCCACCCACCCACCTCCATCATCCCCCACTCCCCCTACCCCAGCCGACAATCTCGTGTTGTGTCTACTGTTGTCTTTCTCTTGTTCGTCTACTGCTTATGTGAGGCTCCTGTCGCCTCTATTACCTCCAACTCCCTTGAATATCATTAACTTCACCTAATTTTATTTCAGAGGAAATCTTGGAGACAAATAAATTAATAAATTGTCTGTAGAATATTTGTTTATTTAGTAAATTGATAGACGTTTGTATTTTTAGCAAATATATTTTCTGAAAAGTGCTGCCTTCTTGGAATAGAATTAATAAAAATATAGCAGGAGTTATTAATTTAAAGTCATAATGGTTATTTCGGTTTAGCGTGAGGCTCGTTAAATAAAAAAAAAATTTATCACTTGTAGAACGGAGGCTCCGGAACCTGCCGTCCAGGACGCCCCTAAGCGACGAGACTCAATAAACCCTCCCCTACGCGGCCGTCTACAGTATAGCGCTATTGAACGCCAGCGTCCAGGGCGCCCTACCGCCCAGTCCATTCCCGTCGAGGAGGAGGGCGAAGTTCGTGAGGCTGAACTTACAACAACAGGCGGCCGCCAGTATGTCACCCTCGACAGACGCCGACCAGTCGCCGACAGGAAAGATACTCCGGCTCTTGAGGCTGTGTCCCCAACCGAACCATCTCGCCAGTACGTGACTATTACCCGCTCTAGTGGCATCACAACACCTGGAACTCCTACCCCACCTACTCCTTCAGGCTCAGAGCCAACCGTTAGTCCGGCACTAGGATTAGTTCCTGCCGTATCCACAACACCAAGGTACCATACACTCAATAATTTTGCTGCTGCGGCTTCAGCGCTTGCTGAAAGGGCTCTGCTTAAGTGCTGCTCTCAACATTGTCTTTAGGGTTTGTCCCTCTTTAATTAACGATACAGATAAGGCTGTGGGGAGGTGTTTTCTCATCAACTAATGAGGGACGTTATGTACAGCATGAATTATGACGATTATATCTATCACTATGCGAGGTACTTCTACTCTTGCGCGTTCCTCATATTAATTTCATGATTATTAGTTATTCTGTTATTGTATTCTTCAGGTTAAAGGCTTCAGTCACCCTAAAAGAGTACACTAATGTTACCCTTATCGCTCTGTCGCTCCAATCTGAGCCATCTTTATATATCTGCCTCATAAGATCCTTGACCTCTTGGGAGTTTCCTTCTACTTCAAGTGGTGAAGCATTTGCTTAGTTGCATGTTGTATAAAATACTTTTAAGCTTCTCTGTGATTTGGGTAAAGTGATGTGCAAGATTCTTTGGCAATTTTTTCTAGAACTGACAATGAATTACCCATATATAATGAAGTACTCATTGAACGTCGTAGCACAAGATTTTATTTAAAATAAAGTAAGGTTCTCTCTAAGGTTCATTATTACCACTGTCTCATGTGGAGGTTTACGGGAGAAATGAGAATATTGATGTAAACATTAAAGTGCTTCCTACCCGTAGGTATGTGGTGCTAGAGCGAGGCCGCTTTACCACCCCCGCTGCAGAGGAAGAGACACCCGCCGTGTTCGAGGAGACGACTGTCACCAACGTGCCTGTAAGTGGGTCCGCGGTCAGGTACCGGCCACTTGTGGTGAGGCCAACAAGCCCGGTAACTCTCACAGAGGACATTCAGGATAATCTCTTGCATGATGGTTTGTCTAGTGTTCCGGCTGTCACGCCCCGTGTTCAGGCGGGTTCTTCTCTTCCACGTGTCGAGGCGCCCTTGGTGTCGAGGCCTAGGCAACCAGCTACAGGGGAAGTAGTGGCGGCTTTGGCTGACAAACCAGACGTAACTGTACTAACTAAAGCTGACGCTGTAACGCAAGTGCATGCTGGCGCTCAGGCCGAGGTCGTGTCCAAGGGGGACCTGGCAAAAGATCCCGACCTGACTCTCGATGTTAATACTGCTCCAGAGATCACCTTCAGGCCTCCGGTCGATTTCCCCGAGTACGTGGCTTACGCGGACAACTCGGATCGCACTGAGAACAATCTCGGACGTGCTAGAGTCGTTCACGGTCACAGACTTGTACCCATCAAGGTTGTCTCCGATAAAGACCTTGTTCCTGACAAAGTTGTTCCGGACAACGAAATAATACCCACTACAGCTGTTCCGGAGATTAAACCAATCCCAGTAAAGGTGCTTCCCGAAATCCGACCAGTGAAGATAGTCTCAGAGCTGAGGCCAGTACCGGTGGGAGACCTCGCCAGTAAGGACCAGGACACGCTGACTCCTGCTGGGGAGGTCATGCCTCTTCCGGAGATCCGCTCAGACGCCGAAGGAGCATCCAAACCCAAACTGGACAGTAATAACCTCGAGGAAGGTCATGGTCGGGGTCATAAGGTCAAATCATTGGCTGATGTTACCGATGAACCTCAGACTCGCCTCAGGTCAAAGGTCGTCATATTGGCGAATACTGATGACATAACCCAGGTACTAGACCCACAGACTAACTTCGTGTCAGGTCCTGACAGTGTGACACAGACCGACGACGTGTTACTAGATGAGAAGGAAATACAAGATGGCCACCTGACATCTCGAGCGCGAGTGTCACAGACTGACAAAGCAGCAAAAGATGACGATGAGGCACCTGTTGTCGATGGGATACAAACTGGACGGGTGTCACAGACTGACTCTGTGTCACAAAGTGGAACTGTGTCACAGGCAGGCCGTGTGTCACAGGCAGGCCGTGTGTCACAGGCAGGCCGTGTGTCACAGGCAGGCCGTGTGTCACAGGCAGGCCGTGTGTCACAGCAGGCCGTGTGTCACAGACTGGCCGCGGGTCACAGACTGGTCGTGTGTCACAAGACGACCAGGTGACACCTAGTATTCGTGTGTCACAGACTATTCGCGTGTCACAAGATGACCAGGTGACACCTAGCGTTCGTGTGTTACAAGATGACCTTGTGACACCTAGCGTTCGTGTGTCACAAGACGACCAGGTGACACCTAGCGTTCGTGTGTCACAGACTGGCCGTGTATCACAAGATGACCAGGTGGCACCTAGTGTTCGTGTGTCACAGACTGACAGTGTGACACAAGATGAACAGGTGACACCTAGTGTTCGTGTGTCACAGACTGAAAGTGTGACACAAGATGACCAGGTGACACCTAGCGTTCGTGTGTCACAAGATGACCGGTGACACCTAGCGTTCGTGTGTCACAAGATGACCAGGTGACACCTAGCGTTCGTGTGTCACAAGATGACCAGGTGACACCTAGCGTTCGTGTGTCACAAGATGACCAGGTGACACCTAGCGTTCGTGTGTCACAGCCTGGCCGTGTGTCACAAGATGAACAGGTGACACCTAGCGTTCGTGTGTCACAGACTGGCCGTGTGTCACAAGATGAACAGGTGACACCTAGTGTTCGTGTGTCACAGACTGGCCGTGTGTCACAAGATGAACAGGTGACACTAGTGTTCGTGTGTCACAGACTGGCCGTGTGTCACAAGATGACCAGGTGACACCTAGTGTTCGTGTGTCACAAGATGAACAGGTGACACCTAGCGTTCGTGTGTCACAGACTGGCCGTGTGTCACAAGATGAACAGGTGACACCTAGCGTTCGTGTGTCACAGACCGGCCGTGTGTCACAGGATGACCAGGTGACACCTAGCGTTCGTGTGTCACAGACTGGCCGTGTGTCACAAGATGAACAGGTGACACCTAGTGTTCGTGTGTCACAGACTGGCCGTGTGAACCTAGTGTTCGTGTGTCACAAGATGACCAGGTGACACCTAGCGTTCGTGTGTCACAGACCGGCCGTGCGTCGCAAGATGAACAGGTGACACCTAGTGTTCGTGTGTCACAGACTGGCCGTGTGTCACAAGATGACCAGGTGACACCTAGCGTTCGTGTGTCACAAGATGAACAGGTGACACCTAGCGTTCGTGTGTCACAGACTGGCCGTGTGTCACAAGATGAACAGGTGACACCTAGCGTTCGTGTATCACAAGATGAACAGGTGACACCTAGCGTTCGTGTATCACAAGATGAACAGGTGACACCTAGCGTTCGTGTGTCACAGACTAGCCGTGTGTCACAAGATGAACAGGTGACACCTAGCGTTCGTGTGTCACAGACTGGCCGTGTGTCACAAGATGAACAGGTGACACCTAGCGTTCGTGTGTCACAAGATGAACAGGTGACACCTAGCGTTCGTGTGTCACAGACTGGCCGTGTGTCACAAGATGAACAGGTGACACCTAGCGTTCGTGTGTCACAAGATGAACAGGTGACACCTAGCGTTCGTGTGTCACAGACTGGCCGTGTGTCACAAGATGAACAGGTGACACCTAGCGTTCGTGTGTCACAAGATGAACAGGTGACCCTAGCGTTCGTGTGTCACAAGATGAACAGGTGACACCTAGTGTTCGTGTGTCACAGACTGGCCGTGTGTCACAAGATGAACAGGTGACACCTAGTTCGTGTGTCACAGACTGGCCGTGTGTCACAAGATGAACAGGTGACACCTAGTGTTCGTGTGTCACAAGATGACCAGGTGACACCTAGTGTTCGTGTGTCACAGACTGGCCGTGTGTCACAAGATGACCAGGTGACACCTAGTGTTCGTGTGTCACAGACTGGCCGTGTGTCACAAGATGACCAGGTGACACCTAGTATTCGTGTGTCACAGACTGGCCGTGTGTCACAAGATGAACAGGTGACACCTAGTGTTCGTGTGTCACAAGATGACCAGGTGACACCTAGTGTTCGTGTGCCACAGACTGGCCGTGTGTCACAAGATGACCAGGTGACACCTAGAGTTCGTGTGTCACAGACCGGCCGTGTGTCACAAGATGAACAGGTGACCTAGTGTTCGTGTGTCACAGACTGGCCGTGTGTCACAAGACGACCAGGTGACACCTAGTGTTCGTGTGTCACAGACTGGCCGTGTGTCACAAGATGGCCAGGTGACACCTAGCGTTCGTGTGTCACAGACCGGCCGTGTGTCACAAAAAGACCAGGTGACACCTACTGTTCGTGAGTCACATAGTGACCAGGTGTCAGAAAATGATCTTGTGTCACAAACTGACCAGGTGCCAAAAGATGACCAAGTGACACCCACTGTTTTATTATCTAAAACTAAAACTATTTCACAAGGTGACCACCTGACACCTAGTGTACGTGTGTCACAAGATGACCACGTGACACCTAGTGTGAGTGTGTCACAGAATGAACTAGTGTCACCGACCACTTTGTCACAAGATGGCCGTGTGAAAACTATCATACTTTTGCCACAGAGTGACCAAGTCTTCCACCAGGACAAAGTGACATCTAGTGTGACTGGGTCAGAGACTGGACGTGTGTCACAGACTGGACGTGTGTCAGAGACTGGACGTGTGTCACAGACTGGACGTGTGTCACAGACTGGACGTGTGTCACAGACTGGACGTGTGTCGGAGACTGGACGAGTGTCGGAGACTGGACGTGTGTCAGAGACTGGACGTGTGTCAGAGACTGGACGTGTGTCACAGACTGGACGAGTGTCAGAGACTGGACGTGTGTCGCAGACTGGACATGCAACACACGATGACCACATTACGTCTAGTGGACGTAAGTCGCAAACTGGTCGTGCGTCACAGACCGACGGTCTTCCACAGACGGTTGGTACACTAGTAGGTACCATAGATGACACAGCAGAGGACGTGACACTGGTACCACATGTAGCTAGTGATCCTTCCCCTGACACCCCAGCAGCCTCCTCCCCCCACACAGCTCTGACACCCCCACAACAGAGTCCTCAGGCGGGCTTCTTGTAGACGAGGTTGTGCAGCACATCTCTGGGCTTGATTCTGCACCCCCTACACACACCCCAACCCCCAGACTAGTGCCACAGACGCCTCACCCTCCCAGACTAGTGCCACAGACTCTCCACCCTCCCAGACTAGTGTCACAGACTCTCCACCCTCCCAGACTAGTGCCACAGACCCCTCACCCCCCAGCCCGCAGCCTCTCACCCCCACTCATCACTCTCTTCATCTAACGGTGCATGGTACTGGAGGCATTCTTCACCCCCAGACATCCCAGGGAGATCTTTTGCATGACCCACCTCCCCCTCTCGTGGACCCCAGGGAGAAGGAAGCTCCCCCTGTAGTGCATGACTCACAGCATGGCGGCGGTCGTGGCGCACCGGAGGGCACGACGCACGTGGTGGTGGTGACGGGGCATGCGTCGTCGCACAGCCAGCCGGGGGCGACTGAGGCCGGAGGAAGCCAGCATGATGCTCTCTCTCCTCAGGCTGCAGCCGAAGATTACAGTTACTACGACGACGACGGCATCTACGGTGCTGTAGGGTCGTCTGGCCTTGACCTCCCAGGCTCTTCTACACCGCCGTCAGTACCACAGACATCAACCACTACTACAACAACTACAACCACAACACCTCCACCTACTACTACTACTACAACCACCACCACCACAACCCCCTCCTCCACCACCACCCCCACTACAACAACTGAGTCTACAACAAGTACAACAGCTGACACCACCAGAGGACCAACACGAACCCGCACCCGCGTGAAAGGTCGTCCCGAAGGGGCGTCACCAACCTCACGCTTGGGACCATCTGCAGGCGGTGGGCGTCGAAGGACCTCCGCAGAGTCCCGCCCTCCCTCCACACCTAGCCAGGACCCAGCACTGGAGGAGGCGAGGGCTGGGGGAAGGGAGAAGGAGGAGGAGGAGGGTCCTGAGTCGGCGCCCAGCGTCGTCAGACAGCCCTCAGCCCCCACACCTAGCGGGTCTCCCCAGCACCCCCGGAGAAGAGTTGTAGTGAGGAAGAGAGTCGAGAAGAAAGCAGCCTCTGGTCAAGTAATTATTTTCTCTCTTCTTTGGTGGTGGGTGTAGTGTGAGTGTACGTAGTCAGACTGTGGACTGTATATACCTTCTTTCCCTGTCAAATTAACAACCCAAAATCCCATGGTATAAAAACGGTATTTTCCTGTATTAGTCTGCATTCACCTGAATATGCACGATCAATCCCCCGGGCAAACCCGACCAAACGACGTTGATTTAATGTTTATCCAAAGTTGATTCAACGTCACTCGAGGATGGTTTGCCCGCTGTGATATTAGAGAGTAAGTGGATGATGTGCATCAGGCAGTAGCGTAGAGGAGCAACTTCACATGTTAACCTGGTCACGGGCACATTGAATGACTTGAATCTACTCGTATGATATAGTATTGCTCATGAAACCATAGCATGTCATAACCAACTTAATATCTTGGTCCTGACGCCTGACGGACACACCATGGACTGGGAACGACCCAAATCCTGACCTGAAAAAATAATGACAGCTCGACTTGGACGGACTTCGTCTCTGTTTCAGAACTTGATGTTGGAGGATAAGAGTCAGAGGTCAACAGGACAGACTTTAGCCACAAGTTTGCTTCTCCTGTGTACACTGATCGTTCTCCAGCTTGTTTGGTATAAATGACAATCTCTTCCAGATCGAAAATGACGCAGTGTGGGTAAGAGAAAGATCCATTGTTGTTCAGCCTACGTTTTATCTTTTTTTTTCGACACAACCAACCCAAACCTTAAATATAAACACAACCACTACAACCCATAAATTACCACATTCCCTGGAATCCTCTGAGAATCCTTCCTGGTGAACTACGACTTGCGGGTGACTGGTTTCTGCCACCTGGGAACTTTCCCTTCCCTGTGAAAGGCACTAAGCTACGTTCTGACTTCCTCGACTCCGATATTCTCTGACTCTACCTGTGGCAGCTTCCTTGGTGACCTGACTCTGGAATGTGTGCTTCCATCTGCTGTCACTGATGTGTGGGTGATGTTTCTGTATCAGTTCACAAATAAGACAATATAGATGGAGTAGTTATTGTATTTGCAGATAAGTAGTTTCTTCTATAACCTCACAAATATAATTGTCAGATCTCGCAGATAGGCTAACATTTCTTACCTAATATAAATATTATACCTTAAAATATTGAATAAATTTCACTTTAATAGGGGCATAATTTATTTAGAAAAAAAGTATAAGTAATGTTTCATAGTAGACATGGATGTGTGTGCCAGTAATTCTTTGTTATTGTGTCAACTCAGGAACAGACCAACAGACCGTCGAGGAACAAGCTGCGCTCACCGACTTCCACCCACAACCTCCCAACCAGATCCTTCACCCGCCCTCGGCCCACCCCACAGCTTGAAGCCAGTGAACAGCCTGAAGCTCGTGAGCGCCCAACCCGCCCACTGGTCGGGATCAGTCCACGTCCAACTCTCTCAATTAAAGACAGACCAAGACCAACTCGGCCATCTGATGACACTCCAAAGCTCACCCGTCCCCTCGTTCAGATCACTCCGCGAATATCGCGCCCTCTCTCCCAGCTGGATGATGCAAGTCCACACCCATTCCTGCAGGAGGAAGACTCACGTCCACTTAACCCTCTGATCAGCATCCCTGCCCCTGTGACGAGCCCCACGACTCTGGCGCCCACACTTGCCGAGGAGGAAAGTATCACTGTGTTCCATCAAGACTTTCCGGAAACAACGCTTTTCCCGGAGACCTCGGTAAGACCCACCTTCTCGTCTCTATTCTCTCGACCCGCGGCCACCTCACCTGCTCCCACCACGCCCACGCCCACAACAATTTCGACTCCACGCTCACGCGGCAGCCCACGTCCACGCCCTAGTCTACGCCCCACCTTCAGCTCCACGCCACGCACAACCACCACGCCTCCACCACCAAGAAGCCCACGCCCAGTACGCCTAAGCCCTGAAAGAGTACCCCTAGCTCCTGTGGCCACTCCCGGCCCAGCGCAATCGGCCATCAAAGACGGCAACGACTACTATGATTACTACTACGACGACCTGGGCGGCGCCCTCACCGGGACACTGGGGCAGTTGGCGACGACGCTGACAGAAAAGGCGGTACTCATGGCTGACGGCTCTGTCCAGTGCAACGACACTGGATACTTCGCCCACCCTGACTCGTGCAAGAAGTTTATATCGTGTTCGAAGACTGTTCGAGGACTGGTGCGTGGCTGGGTGTACACCTGCCCCCAGCACCTTGTTTTTGATCCTGTCGGCGGAATGTGTAACTGGGCAGAGACCGTCGACTGTGAGGGACGAAAATAGAAAATTGGGCAAGTTGAGAAACGGCTACAAAAAATATATAGCTAATCTAAAGAACAGTAGAAGGAACTTGGTCAAGTTCACGTCCACTGGAAGGAACTTCCATGGGTCAAGTTCACGTCCACTGCAAAAACTTGATTAAGTTCACGTCCACTGCAAAGAACTTGGTTAAGTTCACGTCCACTGGAAGGAACTTCGCCAAATAGAGTACTAGCGGTAGAAAAAGTCGCTAAGTTGGAGAACAGGATCCTTGAGTTTCCAGACTTCGGACATAACAGAAAGAAATCGTCAAGTAACAAGAACGTGTTGGCTATGTTCGGCAGCTGATGGTGAACTGCGACAGGAAAATATAAATAAAAATCCTTTTTTTTCAAGATAGGAAGAAAAAAGTTAGATTTTTTTTCCAATATTTATGTCTTTTCACATATAATTTCACACATTTTTTTGCATCAGAAATGTACAAGTGTCTCGCTTATTTCTCATCACTGTTTCCAAAATATGGATTATTTTACACGAGAGGTTGATTCTATTGTTTGTATTTTCAGTGATAAATATAAACTGCATGGAAGCCTCACTATATAATTGTAAACACTCAGAGAAGACATTTATTCATTCTAAAAGCGATGAAGGTACAATGTCGTGTTGCCTTCACGTCAGTTGTTCATGCCAAATCTCTTGAATCCCTGATGTCTCACTGTAAATGTTCTATCGCTATCTCTCGCTGGAAGAACATACAATGTTTTAATGTTTTCCTTTTTTTTACCACTCTTGTTTATGTGTGGGTGAACGTGCTTGGCTTAGGCTCCGTTGTGATGTACTGCGCAGGATGGTGGTAGAGTGAGTGTGTGTGTGTGTGTGCGTGTGAGGGGTGAACTGCTAGAGAGTGTGTGTGTGTGTGTGTGTATATGTATGTGCGCGCGCGCGCGTGCATGTGTGCCTGAGTTCTCGCTGGAAAATAAAGCATTGTAATCTAAATTATGTTAGTGACGAGTGTGACAGCATTAACATTCATGTTTGAGAAAGCATTCATGTTTATTATGTACATAGCATTTTATAATTAAAGTTGTCAATGAAAATCCTCGTTTGAGTGTTTGTTTATACCAGCCATTTTAGGATTCTGCGTTTTCTTGACGGCGTTTTTGTACTTTGGCGATAAATTTTGTTCTGCTTGCAAGGCTATTGGCCATATATTGGCAATAGTGAGGAAAATATCTACGTTCCCTTGCTATCCTCTTCTATTCCTATTACTATCTCCTCATTCGGTGGTAAATAGGAGCTGCCTCGCATGGGCCAATAGGCCCTCTGCAGTTCGTTTTCCTACTATCCCCTCTACTACACCTTTGCTTCTCACCCCTCTCTTGTCTATTTATTGCCTGTCTCTACTTCCTCCTCATTATGACCGCTCCTGTGCCAGGTAAGTCCACCACAGGCTACCATAGCCCGTGCTACTTGCCCCGCTCCTGTGCCAGGTAAGTTACGGGCTCACTGTGAGATTTTTCTCTACGCCTACCTCCCTTAGGAGGTGGACTACAAGTTTAAAGGCTGCTCTTGGCAGTTAAGCATGAGTCCAGTAGAAAAAGGAGAAGCGGGAGCAAACCGCCAGGCTTCCACCAGCAGGGGTGGAAACCTGTCCACAATAGGCCGCTGGTTCCTCCTAGTTAAACATGACGTTAAAACCAATAAAGGGTAACCGACGGGTTCTCACAATCAAATTTTATATTGTTGTGTGGCGCTATGAATTGGAATTCGAATTCCCAAGAGCGCAGCCGTCATATCAAAGATTTAAAACAACAATATCAAATATATATCAGAACAATGGGAGTGGTACAGAATAGTTGAAGGTTGACATCAAAGACTGTTAACAAATAACAATTTATTATAACAAGAGACTAGACTACTACATTAAAACAAAAGAATGTCAATGACGTTACTCGAACATAAGCGTGCCCACAGAGGAATCAACACGCAAGCAAGAACTAACAGATCTATAATCACAATTACAACAAATGACACAGTGAGTTCTGGAACACGTCTCCAGTAACCTCCTAACTGTTCTACGCCTCAGTGCAGTCTACACCTGCAATAGCGGTTGCAATGCAATCAAATCAGTAGCCTTTCAATGACATCAATAACTAATGGGTTCACTGGCAACTCCAGCACCCTTCCTCAAATTAATCTTTACGTTAATGTCCATCCAGTGGCACCATAACCAACAGCTAAATAGCAACCCTTGCTGTGTGGCTGCATACTGAACTAACCTGAACACAGGTGTGCCCACTGATGACGCAATATTGCAAACTCAAAGAAAATATCACAGACTAAGTTACACCACAGCGTGTGATTTAATTACGTTACAGTCCAACCAGTGGCATTTGCAACACAGCTATTCAACAGCCCCTCGAGAAATGACAGCAGGCTCCATCCTGCTGACACTTCGGGCTGACAACATGAACTAACTGAACAATTCATCCACTGATGACACAAGCAAGCAATCAATAGTGACACGACTTCCTAGTGGCAACTACTCTAATCACAAGCTTAAGGCCCTCCCTCCAACAGGAGCGACCCCCGTAATCAGGTGGGTAGTCTAACAGTGACTCCCCCTATCACAACTAAAGTGAACACAGTCAGGCAAGGTGGGATTCTGGGACACAGCTCCACTCATCCCTAAGTTACTTTACCCTCGTCACTAGACGATAACCAAAAGAAATTGCCTTAATCAATTGCAACATTGATTATGTGAATAATGATGGAAATTGACTGATCACAGCAGTCAGCAACAAGTACTACTTTAATCACAACAAGTGTCTCACTCTAGACAACAACATGATAGTACTCTACGTTAACACAAGTCCTCTTGTCACAATAACTCAAACTCTTAAATTACATCACACTTGACTCCTTGCAAGTATTCAGTGAGTAATTCTTAATTAAGGTCAAACGGACCACTAATTACATCCCATTGAGTTACGTTAACTAAGCCTACCCCAAGTGGGTGGCTTCTCAACAGTCTGTGTATCACTAATTACGTTTACTTACTAATGAGTGCTAATTACCCTAATTAGCCTTGAGCAATTAATTAACTGTCACCAGGACCGATAATTAATCATACATAAATACGTCTCACTCCGCACTGCCTAAGCAGGTCTCATCAAACACTGTGAATTCACGGAAGAGGAGTTAATTACCCTAATTAACAATGAGTGCAACTTAATCCACTGTCACCAGACAGAATATGATTAATATAACGTATTATGCTAACCCCATGACCTCGCTTTACCGAGTCATCTGAGTCCTCAAGACTCCAGACGTTAATTACTCCACTAATTATCATGAGCCACTAATTGCCCCAACCCTGAAAGGCAGTTAGTCTCGAGCAACTGACGTTAGCACTATCACTGACAGACTCTGACAGATCCTCTCCCACTACGTGAATTCATGATGAGAATGCTAATTACATAATTAGCTAGAGTGGTCAATTAATTGTCACACGGACAATTAATTGCACCGGACACGTATTCCCACAAGCTCAAGTTCAACACTGTTCTCCCATAACAGCACTCACTCATTCAACAACTTCAAGTGTGCACCCCCTTATCCAGTTAATTACCCCTAATTAACTCACTGAATCCTTAAGTACTCAACACAACTTAAAGAAACAAAGTAACCCTAAGGTTACATAGGTCACACATATAATGGCATGCAAAACATAAAATAGCACTGCCCACATACAGTTGCGACTACTGCAACTCGTTAATTACTATGCCCACACAGTAATGACACACGGTTTTGCAACAATCAAGGTATACCAATCTTACTGTCCCTCTAATCTTGCAAACGTTGCAAAAGATCGCCCGATCCCGGTGGCTTCAGCAAGACAATTAACGTTAATATAAGACACCGTCGCTCTACGCGGACAGCTGGCACTAATTCTCCCATAATTAGGCAAATTAACTAATTGCTCGCTCTCATTAAGTGACTGAGAATTTCCCTGAATACTCAAAGGGTCCCTTTAAATCCTCAACACAGTTCCTAGGACAGTAATATCGTATACCTGATAACACTGCACAAACCTGCACATAATGATACCGTCAGCATGCCCCCCATGCTAATGACATCATTAGGCAATCAGTCAGCGATCACATCTACTGACTCACCACACAACACAGTACAACAATCATGCAAATGAAACACATGGAAATGCCTTACATAAACAATGTAAATTAATCACCAGGACATATACAGACCTCAGGATATCCACTAATAACCCTGCCCCACGGGCCTGCTTAATTAACTCTAACCTGGCCTAATTACATAATGAGGTACCATGGCACTAACCAAGGCTGGACGATTATACAGAATCGCCAGACTGGATCATTTATATGATGATTTCTCTACACTGACTGGTCCCAAACTCTAGTCAGTCTACACACAACATATCTACAGATATATATTATAACACTACGTGATTTACAGTGACAATTTCCCTCTCCAGGTACTGCCCCACAGTCACCTGGGCATGCCACAGACGGGCGTCTCAGCTACCTCCCTAGCCTGGCCGGGCTAGGGGCCCACACAACTTTTCTCTATCTCTCTTTTAACTGAGACCATTTTATACACTGATAAAGTACTCACGTTTCCGTCCACACATTTCCTCATTTCCCAGGTCCTTACCACCTGGCTGTCAACACTTAGCTTGCTCCTCGTGCGTCGACAAGATGTGGCCTTAGGCTGTCCTGGGAATGTGGCCAAGGGGTGGCCAAAGGTGGTGGCCAACATGTGGCCACTGCGTGGCCTTCAGGAGGGTGGCCACGGGTGGCGCGTGACGTCACAGCACCCCACCCCACCCGGGCTACTCGCGCGCGCGGGGTAAGGTGGCCGGGCCGGCCGGGCCGGGCCGGGCGGGCCGGGCCGGCCGGCTGGGCCGGGCCGCACGGGTGGCCAGGGGTTGGCCACGTGGCGCCTGGGGTTATACACACATGAGGATGGGGGATCACTAACAACCCCATCATACCAGAGCATGACTCGCTCTTACACTGGGGTGACAGGGTGACACTGGCCGGCGTCACCTACCACATGGACGACGTCGGGCGGAATTCAAAGTCCAAGTCCCAGTTTCTCGCAAATTTGGGCTTCGACACACCCAGGGTGGCTGGAGTGCCATGCAATATGAGTAAACAGAACGACAGGAGCGATAACGGTGGGGGGGTGGCAGGCCCGCCACCCCGCACCTAGACACTACTCACACCCTGGCTGCCCAATTCAAACTAAACTCTCTTGGCGGCTAGAGAGGCTCACATGCCCATATTTCTCCCCCTACCTTGTCTTGACCAATCAGCAGGAAGCCGGCACTGGTCCTGATGCCGCTTCCAATGACAGCTTTTCGCGCCAAAACTCGGCATAGGAGTAGGGGTGCTTAGACCAATCACACGGGCCCCTCGCCTGTGGCGTGGCGTGACGTCACAAGGAGGTGAGGCCTAACACAACGTCTCAATGTCTCCCTTGGTGGGGGGAGGCAGCGTTCGCCCCACTGTCCCCCCTCCACCTCTAACGGTTTTTGTTATACTACCCTCTCTGTTTCACAGAACAGGCAAATTTTGCTGTAATTCTCTCTACAGAGCAATCACAGACCTCTCATTAGTTTTAACTGCAGCATTTAACATAAGCTTTCATATGACACCCAACAAGTATATGTAAATTTGAAAGCTTCAGTTTCTAGAGTCCCTAGAGCGACTAGCCTATTCTAGAAACTAGGAAAACTAGCTGAGGAGATTCTACATCTCCTCACACTACCTCCACTAAAGAATATATTTCCTGCAAGGAAAATCATTCAAAACACCAGCTAGTTTTTTTCTGCACACACCTGCCCAACAGGTGTACTAGCTAAAACAAGTGTGAAGTGTGTAACNTCAGGACACGCTCGCAGAATAGTCTGTCCTCGCGCCTCCAGAATCGCCGCGACTCTCCACCACAACGCCTGCCCTGACTACCACCACCCCAGGTACGACCCCACCCCCCACTCAAGGAATTACCCCCCCCCCTTCCATCCCCAGTAGAGAATAGGTTCAGAAACAACTCTTTGTCGAGGTACTTGTTGGTAAATCTTTTGTGAAACCTATTTCTTAACTTAAAAAAATCAAATCTTGCTACAGTTCTTTTAAATGTGAGCATCAGCAAAACTTGGGGCACGTCTTGAAGAAAGTCAAAGACGGCAAATATGAACAGTTACAACCCTCTGACAGTAGCGCTCTCAAAAGGTAGTTTCATCGTTGCAGCTTATTTCATGCTTGTCCCCGTTTAATTATTTCATGTCGTGTACAGCTGACTAGAGCTCGCCTGGGAGCACACAGCGCACAGGTTCGAACCCTCATCAAGACTCCTGTGGATTTATTTATAAGTTAGTTGTTACCGTAGAGGTTCCCCGACAAGGTGTGAGTAAGCTGGCGAGGTGATGTGATGTCACCTGCAGTTTCCCCTTCCTTAATGGTCGAGCTGGTGACTGTAGCAGCTGGAGCAGCGTGTGTAGCAACCTTGCATCTTCCCCTGGGCCTTCGTTGTTAAAACAACGGAGTCGTATTATAGAGGTCCAAGTTCAATCCCCCCATGCACCCAACTATACTGTCAGTCCGCACAATACAACTCTCCCCTCCCTACTGCCTCCACAGGCCCACCACCCCGCCCACCACCACCACCACCACCACCACAAAAGCCGGCCAGCCGCCCTGGGGCCAGCGGCGACGTCCTGGAACCCGTCAACGCCCACAACAGCAACAGAGAACCACGACTATAGATCCCCTGAACACTCCTGCGCCTCCCACCACCCCTAGACCCGTCTCCAGTGAGTTTTACCGAGGGATGTGCGGGGTGAGAGAGAAGAGTGGAGGATGGGTAGGGTCAAAATGATGAGTTTAGTCAGACATAAACAGAACTGCCACGTATTGGGCCATATCCCTTCTGCACTTTTCTCAATTAAAATGCTATAATGCTGTAAAGAGAGATGGGTGTGCCTCGCGGGGTAGAGCTTGAGTGAAGCACGCTTCAGTATGTCATTCGTCCATTGCCAGCACCATCATTCTTTTATCGTGTCATTGATTACTTGTTCCTCTCTTCATTAGGTTTTGCTTGCAAACGCGAGGGCTTCTACCAGAACCCTGACAACTGCCACAAGTACTATTGGTGTCTCGACTCAGGACCCTCAGGGCTGGGCATCGTCGCCCACGCCTTCACCTGCCCCTCAGGTAGGTGGCATTCCCCTGGCCCCCATGCAGGTGTCTTTCTTCTCAGGTAAAGTAGCTATCTTTACATGCCCCCCCCCCCCTCAAGTGATGCTTATCTTCACCTCAAGTTTGGTAGCAGCCCAGGAAGGTGTTCCCTTATTGATTTAATGATGAGGAATGTACAAACTCCCTTGACATACGCCCTGAGAGTTGGCTCTCCACCCGCAACCCATCAGGCAGCATCGAAGAAGAAGTAAAGTCTTACTTAACACTTCGACGTTTCCCTCCGCCAAAACAGATTTGGTCTTCAACAAGGTTATCGACGGCTGCGACACACCCGAGCCGGGCCAGGTGCAGTACGGATAAAAAGGGCAGAGGAGGGCGGCGGCGACTACCACTACCCAAGGTCCAAGCACCCCGATCCCCACCACCACGGAGATCCCGACCGACTACTCCTACTACGACGACTACTACGGTGACGATGAATACTACTACGACGAGGAACCTGCCGTTGCCGAACTGCCCAAACCTGTGGAGGAGGTGTCCAACACCGTCAGTAGACAGTAAGCAACACTACGCCCGGGTCAGTTCTGTGTATGAGAGTAGCGGCTCTGTAGAGGAGTATATGATAATGGGATTGCACTGAATAGTTAAGACTTTCACCCAGTGTGGGGTATTGAGGATTGTTCGTAGTGAGGATCATGGATTGTAACCAGGGTAAAGGTCGTGTACATTGTAGATCTGTTTGTGTAACTTTGTACCAAACACCTACTGAGAAAATGGAGGCTAGTCGATAGGTGAACTGCTTCCTCACGCCGGGGACGAATACAAATTGTATAACAATAAAATTTAGTTTTTGTTATGCATTAATTCCTCCTGCAGACTTCGGAGCTTCAGAATAACTAATTGGTTTTCTCTCCTGCAGGCTACAGAACTCTGGAGGCGCCCAGTTCACGAGGGGGTCAAGTAGTACCACTGAAGCCACCCTCGACGTTGAGACGACCTCAAGACCTCTCGGTGGCCGCACTAGGCCCAGTACGCCAGCATATCCCGTGACAGGTGAGTTGCGCTCCCAGTCCCCCGATATTGTCCTCCCTACAGGACGGACCGAAACGTCGTCGTCTCTTCACTTTATAGTGTATGGGTTGGTCAGCACTGTTCCAGAGGTCAATTGAACATGGAAAAAGGGCGAGACAGACATTTTTGGTCTGGGATATAGTGTAGCCCTGAGCGTTAAGGCCATGCCGGGGGACCAGATAGGTAATGTTCACTCTTGTTATTAAACTACCTACACCCTCCTCCCTCCCACTCTCCCCTTCCCCCTCCCTTCCATCCATCCCCTCCACCCACCCACCTCCATCATCCCCCACTCCCCCTACCCCAGCCGACAATCTCGTGTTGTGTCTACTGTTGTCTTTCTCTTGTTCGTCTACTGCTTATGTGAGGCTCCTGTCGCCTCTATTACCTCCAACTCCCTTGAATATCATTAACTTCACCTAATTTTATTTCAGAGGAAATCTTGGAGACAAATAAATTAATAAATTGTCTGTAGAATATTTGTTTATTTAGTAAATTGATAGACGTTTGTATTTTTAGCAAATATATTTTCTGAAAAGTGCTGCCTTCTTGGAATAGAATTAATAAAATATAGCAGGAGTTATTAATTTAAAGTCATAATGGTTATTTCGGTTTAGCGTGAGGCTCGTTAAATAAAAAAAAAAATTTATCACTTGTAGAACGGAGGCTCCGGAACCTGCCGTCCAGGACGCCCCTAAGCGACGAGACTCAATAAACCCTCCCCTACGCGGCCGTCTACAGTATAGCGCTATTGAACGCCAGCGTCCAGGGCGCCCTACCGCCCAGTCCATTCCCGTCGAGGAGGAGGGCGAAGTTCGTGAGGCTGAACTTACAACACAGGCGGCCGCCAGTATGTCACCCTCGACAGACGCCGACCAGTCGCCGACAGGAAAGATACTCCGGCTCTTGAGGCTGTGTCCCCAACCGAACCATCTCGCCAGTACGTGACTATTACCCGCTCTAGTGGCATCACAACACCTGGAACTCCTACCCCACCTACTCCTTCAGGCTCAGAGCCAACCGTTAGTCCGGCACTAGGATTAGTTCCTGCCGTATCCACAACACCAAGGTACCATACACTCAATAATTTTGCTGCTGCGGCTTCAGCGCTTGCTGAAAGGGCTCTGCTTAAGTGCTGCTCTCAACATTGTCTTTAGGGTTTGTCCCTCTTTAATTAACGATACAGATAAGGCTGTGGGGAGGTGTTTTCTCATCAACTAATGAGGGACGTTATGTACAGCATGAATTATGACGATTATATCTATCACTATGCGAGGTACTTCTACTCTTGCGCGTTCCTCATATTAATTTCATGATTATTAGTTATTCTGTTATTGTATTCTTCAGGTTAAGGCTTCAGTCACCCTAAAAGAGTACACTAATGTTACCCTTATCGCTCTGTCGCTCCAATCTGAGCCATCTTTATATATCTGCCTCATAAGATCCTTGACCTCTTGGGAGTTTCCTTCTACTTCAAGTGGTGAAGCATTTGCTTAGTTGCATGTTGTATAAAATACTTTTAAGCTTCTCTGTGATTTGGGTAAAGTGATGTGCAAGATTCTTTGGCAATTTTTTCTAGAACTGACAATGAATTACCCATATATAATGAAGTACTCATTGAACGTCGTAGCACAAGATTTTATTTAAAATAAAGTAAGTTTCTCTCTAAGGTTCATTATTACCACTGTCTCATGTGGAGGTTTACGGGAGAAATGAGAATATTGATGTAAACATTAAAGTGCTTCCTACCCGTAGGTATGTGGTGCTAGAGCGAGGCCGCTTTACCACCCCCGCTGCAGAGGAAGAGACACCCGCCGTGTTCGAGGAGACGACTGTCACCAACGTGCCTGTAAGTGGGTCCGCGGTCAGGTACCGGCCACTTGTGGTGAGGCCAACAAGCCCGGTAACTCTCACAGAGGACATTCAGGATAATCTCTTGCATGATGGTTTGTCTAGTGTTCCGGCTGTCACGCCCCGTGTTCAGGCGGGTTCTTCTCTTCCACGTGTCGAGGCGCCCTTGGTGTCGAGGCCTAGGCAACCAGCTACAGGGGAAGTAGTGGCGGCTTTGGCTGACAAACCAGACGTAACTGTACTAACTAAAGCTGACGCTGTAACGCAAGTGCATGCTGGCGCTCAGGCCGAGGTCGTGTCCAAGGGGGACCTGGCAAAAGATCCCGACCTGACTCTCGATGTTAATACTGCTCCAGAGATCACCTTCAGGCCTCCGGTCGATTTCCCCGAGTACGTGGCTTACGCGGACAACTCGGATCGCACTGAGAACAATCTCGGACGTGCTAGAGTCGTTCACGGTCACAGACTTGTACCCATCAAGGTTGTCTCCGATAAAGACCTTGTTCCTGACAAAGTTGTTCCGGACAACGAAATAATACCCACTACAGCTGTTCCGGAGATTAAACCAATCCCAGTAAAGGTGCTTCCCGAAATCCGACCAGTGAAGATAGTCTCAGAGCTGAGGCCAGTACCGGTGGGAGACCTCGCCAGTAAGGACCAGGACACGCTGACTCCTGCTGGGGAGGTCATGCCTCTTCCGGAGATCCGCTCAGACGCCGAAGGAGCATCCAAACCCAAACTGGACAGTAATAACCTCGAGGAGGTCATGGTCGGGGTCATAAGGTCAAATCATTGGCTGATGTTACCGATGAACCTCAGACTCGCCTCAGGTCAAAGGTCGTCATATTGGCGAATACTGATGACATAACCCAGGTACTAGACCCACAGACTACTTCGTGTCAGGTCCTGACAGTGTGACACAGACCGACGACGTGTTACTAGATGAGAAGAAATACAAGATGGCCACCTGACATCTCGAGCGCGAGTGTCACAGACTGACAAAGCAGCAAAAGATGACGATGAGGCACCTGTTGTCGATGGGATACAACTGGACGGGTGTCACAGACTGACTCTGTGTCACAAAGTGGAACTGTGTCACAGCAGGCCGTGTGTCACAGGCAGGCCGTGTGTCACAGGCAGGCCGTGTGTCACAGGCAGGCCGTGTGTCACAGGCAGGCCGTGTGTCACAGGCAGGCCGTGTGTCACAGACTGGCCGCGGGTCACAGACTGGTCGTGTGTCACAAGACGACCAGGTGACACCTAGTATTCGCGTGTCACAGACTATTCGCGTGTCACAAGATGACCAGGTGACACCTAGCGTTCGTGTGTTACAAGATGACCTTGTGACACCTAGCGTTCGTGTGTCACAAGACGACCAGGTGACACCTAGCGTTCGTGTGTCACAGACTGGCCGTGTATCACAAGATGACCAGGTGGCACCTAGTGTTCGTGTGTCACAGACTGACAGTGTGACACAAGATGAACAGGTGACACCTAGTGTTCGTGTGTCACAGACTGAAAGTGTGACACAAGATGACCAGGTGACACCTAGCGTTCGTGTGTCACAAGATGACCAGGTGACACCTAGCGTTCGTGTGTCACAAGATGACCAGGTGACACCTAGCGTTCGTGTGTCACAATGCCAGGTGACACCTAGCGTTCGTGTGTCACAAGATGACAGGTGACACCTAGCGTTCGTGTGTCACAGCTGGCCGTGTGTCACAAGATGAACAGGTGACACCTAGCGTTCGTGTGTCACAGACTGGCCGTGTGTCACAAGATGAACAGGTGACACCTAGTGTTCGTGTGTCACAGACTGGCCGTGTGTCACAAGATGAACAGGTGACATCTAGTGTTCGTGTGTCACAGACTGGCCGTGTGTCACAAGATGACCAGGTGACACCTAGTGTTCGTGTGTCACAAGATGAACAGGTGACACCTAGCGTTCGTGTGTCACAGACTGGCCGTGTGTCACAAGATGAACAGGTGACACCTAGCGTTCGTGTGTCACAGACCGGCCGTGTGTCACAGGATGACCAGGTGACACCTAGCGTTCGTGTGTCACAGACTGGCCGTGTGTCACAAGATGAACAGGTGACACCTAGTGTTCGTGTGTCACAGACTGGCCGTGTGACACCTAGTGTTCGTGTGTCACAAGATGACCAGGTGACACCTAGCGTTCGTGTGTCACAGACCGGCCGTGCGTCGCAAGATGAACAGGTGACACCTAGTGTTCGTGTGTCACAGACTGGCCGTGTGTCACAAGATGACCAGGTGACACCTAGCGTTCGTGTGTCACAAGATGAACAGGTGACACCTAGCGTTCGTGTGTCACAGACTGGCCGTGTGTCACAAGATGAACAGGTGACACCTAGCGTTCGTGTATCACAAGATGAACAGGTGACACCTAGCGTTCGTGTATCACAAGATGAACAGGTGACACCTAGCGTTCGTGTGTCACAGACTAGCCGTGTGTCACAAGATGAACAGGTGACACCTAGCGTTCGTGTGTCACAGACTGGCCGTGTGTCACAAGATGAACAGGTGACACCTAGCGTTCGTGTGTCACAAGATGAACAGGTGACACCTAGCGTTCGTGTGTCACAGACTGGCCGTGTGTCACAAGATGAACAGGTGACACCTAGCGTTCGTGTGTCACAAGATGAACAGGTGACACCTAGCGTTCGTGTGTCACAGACTGGCCGTGTGTCACAAGATGAACAGGTGACACCTAGCGTTCGTGTGTCACAGATGACAGGTGACCCTAGCGTGTGTATCACAAGATGAACAGGTGACACCTAGTGTTCGTGTGTCACAGACTGGCCGTGTGTCACAAGATGACCAGGTGACACCTAGTATTCGTGTGTCACAGACTGACCGTGTGTCACAAGATGAACAGGAGACACCTAGTGTTCGTGTGTCACAGATGACCAGGTGACACCTAGTTCGTGTGTGTCACAGACTGGCCGTGTGTCACAAGATGACCAGGTGACACCTAGTATTCGTGTGTCACAGACTGACCGTGTGTCACAAGATGACAGGTGACACCTAGCGTTCGTGTGTCACAGACTGGCCGTGTGTCACAAGATGAACAGGTGACACCTAGTGTTCGTGTGTCACAAGATGACCAGGTGACACCTAGTGTTCGTGTGTCACAGACTGGCCGTGTGTCACAAGATGACCAGGTGACACCTAGAGTTCGTGTGTCACAGACCGGCCGTGTGTCACAAGATGAACAGGTGACTCCTAGTGTTCGTGTGTCACAGACTGGCCGTGTGTCACAAGACGACCAGGTGACACCTAGTGTTCGTGTGTCACAGACTGGCCGTGTGTCACAAGATGGCCAGGTGACACCTAGCGTTCGTGTGTCACAGACCGGCCGTGTGTCACAAAAACCAGGTGACACCTACTGTTCGTGAGTCACATAGTGACCAGGTGTCAGAAAATGATCTTGTGTCACAAACTGACCAGGTGCCAAAAGATGACCAGTGACACCCACTGTTTTATTATCTAAAACTAAAACTATTTCACAAGGTGACCACCTGACACCTAGTGTACGTGGTCACAAGATGACCACGTGACACCTAGTGTGAGTGTGTCACAGAATGAGCTAGTGTCACCGACCACTTTGTCACAAGATGGCCGTGTGAAAACTATCATACTTTTGCCACAGAGTGACCAAGTCTTCCACCAGGACAAAGTGACATCTAGTGTGACTGGGTCAGAGACTGGACGTGTGTCACAGACTGGACGTGTGTCAGAGACTGGACGTGTGTCACAGACTGGACGTGTGTCACAGACTGGACGTGTGTCACAGACTGGACGTGTGTCGGAGACTGGACGAGTGTCGGAGACTGGACGTGTGTCAGAGACTGGACGTGTGTCAGAGACTGGACGTGTGTCACAGACTGGACGAGTGTCAGAGACTGGACGTGTGTCGCAGACTGGACATGCAACACACGATGACCACATTACGTCTAGTGGACGTAAGTCGCAAACTGGTCGTGCGTCACAGACCGACGGTCTTCCACAG
>WNGS01066681.1:8200684-8211576 GCA_020271785.1 Procambarus virginalis | reverse complement strand
CGTTTTATCGTCTTTCCCATTTCAATGTAGCTTTTCCGCATGTCTATATATATATAAATATATATATATATATATATATATATATATATATAATATATAATATATATATATATATATATATATATACACACACACACACACACACCACACACGACAGAGAAGCAGAAAAAAGAGAGGATAGAGAGAGAGAGAGAGAGAGAGAGAGAGAGAGAGAGAGAGAGAGAGAGAGAGAGAGCAGGAGAGGAGAGAGAAGAGAGGACAATTTGAAGTGTCAACGTGAGTGGAAGGGATAAGTGAGGGTAGGTGTGGAATGGAAGTGGTGGTGAGGTGTGCGAGTGAGGGGTGAGGTGTGGAAGGGAAGAGAGTGAGTGGTGAGGTGTGCGAGTGAAAGGCAGGTAGTGTGAGGTGGCAGGTAAGGGAGTGTGAGGTCCCGTTAATCCCGGGTGTGTTCGTAGGTGTTTGTCAAGGCTAGTTGGATCAAGTCCTCGTCTTGCATGTTCACATCTTAGGTGGCACCTCCAACCGGTATCTCCACCTGGTACCACCAACCGGTACCTCTAGCCGGCAGCTTCATCCAGCACCCTCAGACGGTATACCGAGCTGGTACCTTCAGCTGGTAGCTTCATCCGGTACTATACTAGGAAGCAAAAACTGCCCTTCCAAGCCAACTGTCCCAAGCTGGTACTGCGCAGCTGGTTCCCTTACTCCCTGCACCCTCTGCCGGTATCAGTATTACCAAAGGGCACCACCTGCTCTAGAGGACTTTAGGAGTTTTAAGCAAGATGTGTCAGAAAAGTTACCACAGGGATAACTGGCTTGTGGCGGCCAAGCGTTCATAATAAAACGTTCATAATAAAACTCAAACAACTGACCCATCACCCTCCTACATGTGGCCCGGGCCACATGTAGGAGAGTGAACACCTAACACAATGTATTAAAAGCAGTCCAAAACGTATTACCAAAATCACTGAGTTGTGTACACTGAAAGCGATTGTGCTTGCGTTCGTTCCGAGTAACCCGCCGGATGAATTTTAAGTCATCCTCGAAGAGAAAGTATTTGTTGCACTTTGTACTGCAATTGATGAAAGTATAGATGTAATCGTTGCAACACAACTTGCAATTGTTATGCTTGGTGCTGATCAAAGTTTGCATCCAACAGAAGAGTTTGTGGAATTGATATCAATAACAAGAACAAGAGTAAATGATGAATACGTGATGAGTTGGCAGGAATGCTGGCCAAATTAAGCGTTTATTGGACAAAAACAGAGAGTCTGGCTAGAATGGAACACCGCAAATTATAGATAGAAAAGCTGACACTTTTCAATCGGTCAAGGTCGTTATCAGTAACTAGACTAGGACCTTGACCTCGGTTTTACAATCAAGTCTCCAATTACTGCGGGGTGAAGAGGTGCAAACAGTTAAGTAATGGTGCCCAGACAATCTTCCTTCGGTGCCTTCTCCTGATAAGTACCTTACCATCATGATGGCAGCAAGATATCAAGCCACATCTCCCTCGTCTGGCTGAACATTTGCCAAATTTCGAAGATTCTGGTCCCAAGGAATACCGCATCAACACGACCTTGTGGCTAAATGAGGGACAGCTCGAAAACCTGTTTGTTGACTTAGCAAATAAGTGCTCGATAATAATATTAATAATAATAAGTGCTCAATAACACAAATAGCATCAAATCTGCCCGAAACGCTATGCCTGTTTGTGGCTTTGCAAGAATGTAAGAACACCAATGTTATGTACTCTTACAACCTAATGTACTTCTTATTATAAATAAATAAGTAATTTGTAATATTTGATGTTAGGGTTTAAAACGATTTTGTTTCTTTTTAAAGCACTTGTCTCGATCGTCGATAATGTCAGAGGTCTGAATATCGCTGTGAAGCAGAAGCACTGATCATCACCCAGGCTCTGGCTGGCAGGTATTCTTTATTAAGTTTCCATGCTTGGATATGAGGGAGGAATATTCCTTGATGCCCCCGGGTGTTTCATAGCATTGAACTAAGGTATAGCTTGTAGGGTCGGTGACCTTGCTTGTAGGGTCGGTGACCTTGCTTGTAGGGTCGGTGACCTTGCTTGTAGGGTCGGTGACCTTGCTTGTAGGGTCGGTGACCTTGCTTGTAGGGTCGGTGGTCACACTTGCAGTGTCATTAACCATGCTCAGAGGACTGAAGGTCCTGTCCACAGGGTCAGATGCCGAACTGAATGGCTTGAAAGCCAGGGCCGAGAGGTCACTCGGCCGAGCAGATGAAGCTGCCTCATCAGATCAAGGTCACTACCCTCGATTTAGGAACTTTTCCATTTGTGGATAGATTGGTGGAAGGCCTTCCTTTATGAACACAATATTCTTGGACTGATTGGTTGAACAATGGCCTTGCATCTTGCAGGATCAGCGTTCGAAGCCCAATTGTCCATATGATTGCCCACCGTTCGTTTCTCCGGGTCATGATGTTGCGTAGATCCTTATCCTCGTATCCTTTCCAGGTACTCAGGTGTTGTATATTTATCCTGGCTTAGAGCTCTCGCCTCAAGATGTATCACTAAGTAGGTATAACTAATGAATTTTCCTCCATCTTGCAGATGCGGTTTCTACTAGCGGCGGCTGCCGTGTTGGCAGCTCTCACACATGGACGTGAGTACCTTGAGTTTTTTTTTGCATCACGGTAAATCTTTAAAATATATATCCTGGAACACTGGAGACAGATGGGCCGTGAGGAGGATTTGTTTGTCTTCGTGGTGGGGAAGGTGCGAAAATGATGATGGCTAGATAAACAGGAAGGCAAGTGAGCGCAAGTGACTTGTGGGAGTGTGTCGGTATCCACCTGCATGTGTACTCACCGCTATTTGTATTCACCGTTGTGTGTTTACCTGTGTGTATTCAGTGATTTTTCATGCGAGCTTCCATGCTAGGGCTGCACACTCAATTATTTGCCTCTCGTATGTTATCCTAAGCCATTGGAAGCCTCCTTTAAATAAGTTCCTGAAGGCTTACCGGATGTTTGATATTTTAGCATCGTACACTGCCGTCGTTATTCTGCTAATGTGTGCCTCTGGCGTCATGTATACTCCTAGGTGATTCACTCCACACCCTTTTGGGTCTTCACTCCTGCTACTAGTCTCAGCCCTGCCCCACCCCACTGCTCCGCCCCACCCCCACTGCCCTTCGCCTTGCCCTGCCCCGTCCGGCACCTTACCCCATGCCCCCACTCACTTCATCACGCCCTGCCCTAGATGGCCAGACACCTTCACAGTGAAATGCCTCCGGCCACCACTTTCACTCTTGTGGTCCGCTGGTGGGACTCTGTGGACACCTCAGACTTTGTATTCAGTCCCTCCACCTCCTGTCTGTGTAAAAAGAAGACCATGAATACAGAAGAAGATGGATGACGGAGATGTAAAAAAATTTTGTTTTGTTTCTGACGGTGCCTGTAGAGCCCCGCTGTTTATTTTATAATCCCTTGCCTGGTAGTTGATTTTCGTTTTTTATGATTATAAGAGCCTGCGGCATTTTTTGAAGGGGAAGCTATCTTCTTGTATTCGAGGTCCTCTCTGTTTTGTTGGAGGGGTGTCATGTTTTCGAGTATGCCTCTGCTCATCTTCTCCATCTTCATATTCTTCTTCCACTTCCCCTCTCCGGCCTCCTCCTCCTCCTCCTCTTCCGTCTCTAGGCAGATAATAGGCAAGAGAAAGGGATTGGGTGTTTAGGTGGGAAAGGTAATTGGTATACAGAGTTGAAAACGTGATTAGAGTACATACCTAAAGGACTGAAGTCACGTCAATTGATGGAAAGTCACGTGTTGTGTTGTAGCGTTAGGAAAGGAATTAGAATGAGGGAAAAAAGTTATAATTTTTGGAACAGATTCCGTTGTAGATGAAAAGGTTGGATTGTACGGATGGTTGATGTGGTGTGAGGGGGGAGGGGGTGAGGTTTGTTGCTCTGGGAAGCGGGTTGCGACAAATGAGATTCCGGTGTGCGGAAAAAGACGTGGATGTGGAGGAGAGCTTTGAATTGTGGGAAAAGCGACTGTGATGTTAGAGTGGACTTGAGGACACAATGAGATATGCTGAGGAAGTTCAGGTGTAAAAAAAAAAAAGGTAGAACACACGCTCCTGTAGCTCCCCCGGACACATACTCCTGTAGCCTCCGGACACACCCTAATGTAGCCCCAAGACACAAGACCAAGTACCTACTGTATACACACACACACTAATACATCCCCCACAAACATTTCCACAACACAAATACCTGATAAAATGATACTAAATACACAGTATTAAGCCCCCGAAAGATACAACGGCAGATAATTTATTATATTTAGTAACGCAAAGATCTCTCCCTGGAACGTCGCAGACGTTATTATGGCTCGTGCGTTAGCGGCTGTTGTTGCGGTTTCCAGGAAGTTACGACTTCACCAGCTCTTTCCTAATGGGTCTGGATAGCCTTTTTCCTGTCTGAGTACTTACCTAGTACGTAGACACCTTCGTGTGCCTGGCAGGGTGGAGCGTCAGCTCTCTAGCCACGCCTTTTGAGCATATTTTGAGTTTAATTCAATTGCGTTGTTCTCTCGTTTTTATAGATTTGTATTTAAAATTATGAATTGAATAACCTTGAAGAGGTTTTCCATCTATTTCATTTATTTATGACACTTACGCTCATGAACCTCAGACCCACATTTTTGTGACTCATTTGTGTCTCCAGTTTTCATCTCTGACCCATCGTTCTCCTGGTCTTCACTTTGAACATTTCTGTAATGTCTACTTAGTCAATTCCACCTAGAATTTTGTACGTTGTTACCATGCTTCACCTCTTCTCCCTTGTTCTCCAATCTGAATGGTATATTCACTATTTGTATTTACTATTGTACCCGAGAATCGCGATATTAGCTCTTGGACCCCGCCTTTCTAACCAATCTATTGTTCCTCTATTATATTACTATATATATTTTTCTCTAACACGCACATCCTCAGAAAGCAGTTGTCTAACTCCCAGATACCTATTTACTGCTTGTGAACAGCGCATCAGGGTGAAAGAAAATTTGCCCATTTGTTTCCGCCTCCACCGGGAATCAAACCCTTCACATTGTGTGTGTTTACAACCCTCGAGTGCTATCCACTCAGCCGTGAACCCCCTTCCCTACCCTGTTGTGTGTGTGCATACATGTTGTTGTTATAGATTCAGCTACTCGGAACAAGTTCCAAGTAGCACAGGTTATGGTGAGCCCGTAACTTACCTGGCACAGGAGCGGGGCAAGAAGCACGGGCTATAGTTAGCTGTGTGTGCATACAGTAAGCTCATGAATACAAGTATGCACCAGTGAGGTGAGTGTATCCATGGATACACACACAGGAGCGGGGCAAGAAGCACGGCTATGGTTAGCCTGTGTGCATACAGTATGCTCATGAATANCTCTCTAGCCACGCCTTTTGAGCATATTTTGAGTTTAATTCAATGCGTTGTTCTCTCGTTTTTATAGATTTGTATTTAAAATTATGAATTGAATAACCTTGAAGAGGTTTTCCATCTATTTCATTTATTTATGACACTTACGCTCATGAACCTCAGACCCAATTTTTGTGACTCATTGTGTCTCCAGTTTTCATCTCTGACCCATCGTTCTCCTGGTCTTCACTTTGAACATTTCTGTAATGTCTACTTAGTCAATTCCACCTAGAATTTTGTACGTTGTTACCATGCTTCCCTCTTCTCCCTTGTTCTCCAATCTGAATGGTTATTCACTATTTGTATTTACTATTTGTACCCAGAGAATCGCGATATTAGCTCTTGGACCCCGCCTTTCTAACCAATCTATTGTTCCTCTATTATATTACTATATATATTTTTCTCTAACACGCACATCCTCAGAAAGCAGTTGTCTAACTCCCAGATACCTATTTACTGCTTGTGAACAGGCGCATCAGGGTGAAAGAAAAATTTGCCCATTTGTTTCCGCCTCCACCGGAATCAAACCCTTCACATTGTGTGTGTTTACAACCTCGAGTGCTATCCACTCAGCCGTGAACCCCCTTTCCCTACCCCTGTTGTGTGTGTGCATACATGTTGTTGTTATAGATTCAGCTACTCGGAACAAGTTCCAAGTAGCACAGGTTATGGTGAGCCCGTAACTTACCTGGCACAGGAGCGGGGCAAGAAGCACGGGCTATAGTTAGCCTGTGTGCATACAGTAAGCTCATGAATACAAGTATGCACCAGTGAGGTGAGTGTATCCAGGGATACACACACAGGAGCGGGGCAAGAAGCACGGGCTATGGTTAGCCTGTGTGCATACAGTATGCTCATGAATACAAGTATGCACCAGTGAGGTGAGTGTATCCATGGATACACACACAGGAGCGGGGCAAGAAGCACGGGCTATGGTTAGCCTGTGTGCATACAGTATGCTCATGAATACAAGCATGCACCAGTGAGGTGAGTGTATCCATGGATCCGGCCAGGCTCCTGTAGCCTGATCACATGCCCTGAGACAGAGCGTACACTGACCCCCGTGCACACTAGGGGCGTACACTGACCCCCGTGCACACTAGGGGCGTACACTGACCCATGGATACTAGGGGCGTACACTGACCTCCCCCCCATGGACACTAGGGGTGTACACTGAGCCCCATGGTTGATTCCACCCATGATCCCTCCCACCCAACCTTCCACCCACACTCCCCCAACCTTCCAACAATCCTGCTTTGTCTTTAACGCGCCCTTGTACTGTCAACATGTGACGTCACGGTCGACACACACTCCAAGGGAGCCGGAACATTATGTTGTAACGGAGAGTGTGGGAGAGGGTGGGAGGGGAATGTGTACAAAAGCGGTTGTTGAATGTGGGAGAGGGTGGGAGGGTAATACATATATTTACATGACGTATGAAATCACTTTCATGCAAACAAATGACGACTTGAATGCGAGCTGTTGTTTACAAGAGCCAAGTGGCGCGCTTTGACCTCTGGTGTAACACTGAAGATTATTGAGGAGATTAATGCGAAATTAATAAATGATTTAAAATGAACACATTCTTCATGTTAATGTTTTTTATAATGATGCAATACTATAATGAGAAGCAAAACGTTGAAGTATTGGGATACATTGTAAAATTAGACAGAAGCAACCCAGAGGTGGTCTGAAATGTGGTTTCACATATAATTCAGACAAGTATAAATTTACGCTCGATCCTTGTCTTCACGGCCCCACTGTTCCAGGATCCCCGTCTTCACGGCCCCTCCTTTCCAGGAACCCCGTCTTCACGGCCCCTCCTTTCCAGGAACCCCGTCTTCACAGCCCCTCTGTTCCAGGATCCCCGTCTTCACGGCCCCTCTGTTCCAGGAACCCCGTCTTCACGGCCCCTCTGTTCCAGGATCCCCGTCTTCACGGCCCCTCTGTTCCAGGATCCCCGTCTTCACGGCCCCTCTGTTCCAGAAACCTCGTCTTCCCGGCCCCATTGTTCCAGAAACCTCGTCTTCACGGCCCCTCCTTTCCAGGAACCCCGTCTTCACGCCCCACTGTTCCAGGATCCCCGTCTTCACGCCCCACTGTTCCAGGAACCTCGTCTTCCCGGCCCCTCCTTTCCAGGATCCCCGTCTTCACGCCCCACTGTTCCAGGAACCCCGTCTTCACGCCCCACTGTTCCAGGATCCACGTCTTCACGCCCCACTGTTCCAGGAACCCCGTCTTCCCGGCCCCATTGTTCCAGAAACCTCGTCTTCACGGCCCCTCCTTTCCTGGAACCCCGTCTTCACGCCCCACTGTTCCAGGATCCCCGTCTTCACGCCCCACTGTTCCAGGAACCTCGTCTTCCCGGCCCCTCCTTTCCAGGAACCCCGTCTTCACGCCCCACTGTTCCAGGATCCACGTCTTCACGGCCCCACTGTTCCAGGATCCACGTCTTCACGGTCCCACTGTTCCAGGATCCCCGTCTTCACGCCCCACTGTTCCAGGATCCCCGTCTTCACGGCCCCACTGTTCCAGGACCCCCTCGTCTTCAAGGCCCCACCTTCGCCTGGGGGCGACACACAAGAGTGTCAGTAGCGATGACGACATTAGTAACACACATTTGTCATGACCCACTCGGAGCGGTTATTTTACACCACCAAATAATGTTAAACATCTTTTGTCCTTTTCTATTTGTCGGTAAGTAGCTGAGTGTGTGGAGTCGCAGCACGTGATGAATCAGCACGTGGTAAAGCTGCACGTGATGAATCAGCACGTGGTAAAGCTGCACGTGATGAATCAGCACGTGGTGAAGTAGATTGAAAAACGAATCGATGCGTCGGTGACTCAAAAAGAGAGAGGACGATCGCCAAAAATTGTGATATACAAACTCAAAAACCCACTCCTTGTTCTTTTTAGTGTGCTCGAAACAGATATGAAAGAAAACAAATCATCATCACAGTGAAATGGAAGAGAAAGATAAACAAATATTATTGCAACAATGCAAAAGAAGAAAGAGAGAACTAGTAACAAATAAACAAACAGTATTGCAACCACGTGAGGGAAGAGAATCAACACTCACGTCGACAGCCGCAACATCTTGAGTAAATCTCAACATCGTATTAAGTTTTTGTCAAGATTGGGCTAGACTTTGTTGACGTTTGGTGAACGGTTATATACTGGTAGCCAGATATTTCATTTTGTACACCAAAAGTGTTCTTGTCGTTCCTTGTATACACAACAAGTGTTCTTATTTTTTATTTGATATACTATAAGTGTTCTTATTGTTCATTTTATACACCAAAGGTGCTCTCATTGTTCATTTTATGAACTAAGTGTTCTTGGGGAACATCCGGTTCTCGGGTAACTTGAGAACAAGATGAATAACATGAGATGGTCCTTTTACATTGAAAACAAATTCTAATGCCATTTTTAAACTGTTGGAAAATCCTCAATTTTTGTTGTTGATGAATCGGAATGATCATGTGATCAGCAAGAGTCGTACGGGGCCCAGGAACGTTCTCGAGCGTCCCAAAATACGTAATCATGTCAAATTTATGAGAAGTTTGTAAAAATAAGTAATTTAGAATGAAGAAGAAACAAAGATTTTACCTCTCGGTAAACTATCATTTTATTTTGCCCAGTATGCGCCAAAAATCTAATTATCATCTGAGAAAATCAACTGGAGTAATGCTGAGATTCGAGCCAGAGACCTGAGGACTCCTAGACACAGTTCTTAACCGACTGGACCATGTGTGGCCGGCAGGTTATCTTGTGAGGTTATCTTGATTTCGGGGCTTAGTGTCCCCGCGGCCCAGTCCTCGATCAGGCCTCCACCCCCAGGAAGCAGCCCGCAACAGCTGTCTAACTCCCAGGTACCTATTTACTGATAGGTAACAGGGGCATCAGGATGAAAGAAACGTGCTGACCATTTGTCTCCGCCTGCATCGGGAATCGAACCCGGAACCTCAGGACTACGAATCCGAAGCGCTGTCCACGCAGCTGTCAGGGGTACCCAGGTCGCTGCGTCGAATCCCTGCCTTTGCTCCAATTGATTTTCCTCGTTGATTTATCATAGTAATGTGACTTCCTTGTGATAAATTATCTTCTATGCTTAAGTAATGGGAATATATTAATCAGAATTTGCCAAACTCTTCAAGTGCTGCTCTGATAACAGCCTCGACTGTACAGGAAGGACTGACGCAACAGTTGATAAGTATTTTGAAATGCTTAAAACTTATTTATATCTTTAGTTCAAACTTTGTTTTGAAAAATAACATTACACGGGATTAACGATTTGAAAGTCTGGTATTAGGTATAAAGAATATTTGTAAAACATCATCAGGCTATGCTCGACGAAGCTGCAGTCAATTCCATAGACACATTCATAAACTTTAATGTAGTGTATTCATATCGGTATTTGCTCAAATAATAATTAATATTGTTTTATATTATTTTTTTGTGTATAATTAATCCTATTCTAGTTTTGGTTAGGTGTTTTGGTTCTGTTAGCAATTATTTGTATTTTCCTTTTGTAGATTCTTGGGAAGCGAGCAAAGAACAGTTCGATAAAACATTTAGCGACGTAATTTGTGTTGTGTGTAAAGTGTTCTCATTCATAAACGGGTGGTTTGGCAGCTGGGTTAACGCGAGCCAATGTTTATGAGGCCAAACTGTGAAAAAAAAACGTGCTCCGAGACAGTTTCGAAGCAATCCAAAACACGCGTGCAAGGAATGTAGCCAACAAACTCGAGACAGTTTCGTGAATGTATCATCGGCGTCAGATAAATTCAAGCCAAACATGCAAAGGGTGCGTAAATCAACGTATCTAGCAGTTAAAGGGTTAGGGCGCTTGATTCATGCACTCGACCATGAACATTCCAACTCCGACTTGGACTACCGCTACGATTTTATTATTTTTCAGCTTCACGGCATTTCTCACCTTGCCATGCACTGTGTGTCGTCGTAGACCAGTTCCTGTGTACCACGGGCGTTTCATCACAGTGTAAGGCCGTTCCTTCGTGCATGTTCAGGTACTGATTCACACGGCATATGGAACACGGCCAGTTTTTGTTATTAGTGCCATGGGTGACCACACCCCTCGACTCCACCCTGGCGACCTTGTCTAGCTGAGGCACCCTCCGGGGTCCCCTCCTCCTCCTCCTCCTTCTGTGGCGACGTCGTCTGTCTACTTATCCGGAGCTTCCTTCCAAGGACACAGCCGGGCCAGACCAGCCACCCTCCACCCCCAGACCCTGCCACACTTCCGACCAACCCCGCCCATGCGGGGCACTTCCCTGGCATTACTTCCCTGTTATCGCGTCCCATGTCATCCTCTCCCTGCCATGCCCATTCTCTCTCCTCTCTCTCTCTCTCTCTCCTCCTCTCTCTCTCCTCTCTCCTCCTCTCCTCCCTCTCTTCTCCCTCCTCTCTCTCTCTCTCTCT
>WNGS01066681.1:8153552-8164999 GCA_020271785.1 Procambarus virginalis | reverse complement strand
TCTCTCTCTCTCTCTCTCTCTCACACACACAGATCAGCTTTTTCGTCACTGGGAGACAGATGCAGTTTGATGTTACTCAATAGATCATAAATTTATCTATTTATCAATTTATAATAGATGCAAGGCTGTTCGGTAGAGTGACAGCCTTGCATCTTGCAAGATCTATCTTCGATCCCCGATGATCCAAGTGGTTGGGCACCATTTCTTCACTCCGTCCAAATTATCCATGCTCCTTATCTTTATCCCTTTCAAGTGTTTTATAATCATACTGGCTTAGCGCTTTATCCTGATCAGATAATGCTTATTTAATCTTACCTGAATTTTCCTGCGGACTACCATCTCTCTAGTGACCTCGAAGGGAACATTGTTCCTCATGATTTTTTCCAACTGGATTTTATACCGAAGTATTGCTCTGGTATTTACGGCTTCGGCAGGTAGGCGGTTCCATGGGTTTATAACCCTATGGTGAAAAAGTGTCTCCTGTTTTCTGTAGCTTCCCCCACCGTACGTCCAGCTCTTCTCCAGGTAAACCGGAGCCTCCAAGCAACTGCACCGTGGGGCGAGGAACGTCCACCTCCGTCAGGGTAGTTTGCTTAGCTGGTGGCAGCGGAGGCCTTCCACAACATTTCCTCCTACAGGCACGCCTCCACCAGGAACATCAAACCCTAAATTTCACCGCCAACGCCCTCCCGATCTTTCAGGTGAGCGGGTTAATTGTGCCTTGCTAAGCCATTATGTACCTCACTGACCTGCAATTAAACTAGTCACCCCTACGACAGTACCCTCACCAACACCGCTGAATGTGTGTAATTCGTGTCCTAAACAAAGTTTACAGTCACTGTACCGTAATTTTGCAACCCGGTTGTGTACAATATTTTAGTCTTTTTATTAATGCTTACCACCAATAAAAGTTTTTCTTTAAAAATATCTACTGAAGAAAACGTTAAATGTTTTTTTAGGTGTAACTACTGTATTATATCGGTACTGATTCCTCACAGGTGGAGGGGCTGAAGGTGTGTAAGACGTACCACCTTACCATAATGGCCGTCAACTCCAAGGGCTCCAGCGAGTCTGTCCTTCTCACCGTTACCAGCTGTCAAACCAACGGCTCCGTCTATCAGTTGTATGGTTAGTGGTAGACAATTTTGTGTGATAATCACACAATCCCTTGTGTGATTCATTTGGGTTACCTGAATTTACCTGACTTTACACAGACTTTACACCAATTGAAGCCACTTTACAACTAGTTGCTTCAATCGGGACAGGATGCCGGTAGCTTGTGGAAGTCTGTGTGTGGTTAATAGGATTCCCTTGTAGATGGATGTACCTTTGCTGTGTTTATTTAGTTATTAGAGGTTATGTGATGATTATTGAATACAAATTTAACGATAAAATATATAAAAGATATTCTAAGAGAATTGATTTCCTTCGGCTTATTGAGAGAGAGAGAGAGAGAGAGAGAGAGAGAGAGAGAGAGAGAGAGAGAGAGAGAGAGAGAGAGAGTAAATATTAACGAAGGGGAGACAGGCTTAAACAAATAATAAGCAAACATTTGTTTCCAGACGGTCCCTCTGAGGCCGAAGTCCGTGACGGAGGTAAGATTGGCGCTACAGAGACCAAGGATCCTGAAGAAGGTAACGACGACGCCGACGACGAAAAGGTTGTCGACGATAAGGCCCTTGGAAGCCTGGCACTGCCGTCCCTCCTGCTGGTGGCGCTCGGTGTTGGCTCCGGTCTGGTGTTCCTGGTGATCCTACTGCTGCTCTTCCTCACCTTCCGCCGGAGAAGGGCGCCCCAACTTCTCTCCCTCGCTGATACTCATCGCCACAAGAAGATGGTTGATCATCACGACAGGTCTACAAGAAGCAGTCGTACCTCCTCCATCCTGACGCCGGAACATGATAGCGCCTGTCTGGAGAGAGAGATGCAGGTTGGTGAGAGAGAGAGACAGAGAGACAGAGACACAGAGAGGGAGAGATAGAGACAGAGACAGCGAGAGAGAGACAGAAACAGAGCAGCAGACAAGCAATCACACAGACATAGAAAGAATTAAATAAAGTAGCTATATACCAAGAACACACCTAAAACATGTTCACTCACGTGATGGCTGATCTTATTTAAACTGTTATTCCAAAGTTATTCAAAGTTATTTCCTCTCGTCGACGTAACGGCCTTTGTAGGGAAAATGCTTTATATAAGTCTTTATTTAGTCAAATCAAACTAATTTCAACGTAGGAGAAAATCTTAGGAGCTGGCCGGTAGAATCGAACCCGTGTCTTGGAGATATATTACGCTATTGTGATTCCAATGTGTATGCGAGTAACCAAGACACATTTGCATGCATTGGTGAAGGTGAACAAGAAAATACAGCACTCTATTTCTTGCACGTTTCTATCATTTTATTACGTGTTATCATTTCCTTCGTAATTTCTATCATTTCCTAGTCTGATCATATCCCTTTGAGTTCTATAACGTCCTAGTTTGCTTGTTTCCCTCGTAGTTCTATAACTTCCTAGTTTGATCATATGCCGTCATAACACAACACCTGGTGCCAGCAATCGGTCATTACCATAACACGAGCCATGCCTAATAGCACAGTAGTCTGCGTCATCGGCTCTCATCTAAAGGACCCGGATTAAGTCCACGGGTAGGGCAGAAGCGGTTGGATACGCTTCCTTTCACCCGATGCCTCTGTTCACCTAGAAGTAAATAAGTAACCGGGAGATAGACAATTGGGGTGGATTTCATCCTGGGGAAGGTCGATAGTAGGTCTAGGGTGAAGGATGAGAGGGACCTCAATAAGCCAAAGTGCAAGGCGTCCTGTTCCGGACAACGAGAATTACTATGACTAATCCTGCAACTATTTCTGCAACTATGTCTGCAACAACTTCTGCTGGGGTGCTGAAGTCTTCCTCGTCCCCCTCCCCCAAGCAGGTGGACACGGAAAGCGACGCAGATCCGGACGTTGTTCCCCAACACCAGTGTCGTGTTGGAGGGGGAGAGGTGGTGGGGAGGGGACTTGCTCCACCACCCCCAGCAACGTTACTTCCCGTAGACGGCTACAAGTATCCCTCCTACGTTACTTCCCAGGTGCGTTGTTGCTCAATGTGCTTTTTTCTGTTATATAGTTACTGCATTGGTAGGGTTTGTTCTATGCATTGTAGTGCTGTACTGCTTTGATGTAGCCACTGTAGTGCTGTTCTGCATTGATGTAGCCACTGTAGTGCTGTTCTGCTTTGATGTAGCCACTGTAGTGATGTACTGCTTTGATGTAGCCACTGTAGTGATGTACTGCATTGATGTATCCACTGTAGTGCTGTACCATCGTGATGTATCCAATGTAGTGCTGTACCATCGTGATGTATCCACTGTAGTGGTAATCTTCATTGATTTATCCCCTGTGGTGCTATTCTGCATTGATTTATATACTGTAGTCCAATACTGCTTTGATATAGCTATTGTAAGCCTATACTGTATTGATGTATCCACTGTAGTGCTATACTGCTTTCATGTAGCCTTGTAGTTCTATAGTGTACGGATGTATACAGTGTAGTTCTGCACTGCCCTGCTCTGCACACTACTCAAATCATAGTAGCATAGCCACTTTCTCGTGATAAATAGCGTAAGGTCATTATTGTTTTGGCATTTGCATATGGATCTATCATATCGCGCTGCATGAATATTTAAATGAAACAATAACAGTGAGAATCACCATCCAATTTGGCCTTCAGTGTAAACATTGATGGCGTGTTGGCAATGGTTCTCGAAAGCTGATTGAGGTCTCGCAGGTGCATTAAGTCATCACGTTATTGTGATGGTGTTGGGATTTCCTTCTGTAAATCTTTCCACGTTCCTTGCGTTAAATAGACGTCTAATCCCCTATGTCTTTCTTCCCCGTCACACCGACATGCGCCCACCTATACCACTTACACCCACCTACACCACTTACACCTTCATACATGTGTTTAAACCCACTTTCTGCGACCTATATTAACCTACGTTCACTTACATGCACCTACACCCGTTTAACCATCGACATTCATTCACCTTCACATGCATCCTCTTACACTTTTCATGCACATATCTAAACCCATATACTCCCATGAACACCACCTACATCCACTTACATGTACACGTAAACCAACCTACACACACACTTATACCCCACGTGCACCCCTCTAAACCCACTTACACCACGAACACCTACTTACACCCACCTACACACCTTAGAGCGCGGGCAAGTACAGCGGGGCCGAGGCTACTAACCCGTCCTCATCAGCTTCTGGGCTTGTAGAGGACCCCCCTGGCTGCTACGCCACCAGGGGGTACCTCCATCACAACGCTGCTTACCTCCAAGACGCCCCACCTGCCTCCACATTACCTCCAAGAGCCTCTGCCCTACCTCCGCTTCCCGCGACCTCCGGCTGCCACTTCGTGCTGGGCCCCCAGCAGTTGTCATGTCCGGAGGTGGAGGAGAGCAGCCAGCTACCGCCTCCTACAGGTTACCACAACACCGACAGGAAGAGGGTGTCCTTCGCCAGACACCTGAGTTGTGAGGACGATGCCCCCAGCACCCCGCTCCTGAAGAAGGGGGAGAGTTGTGTATGATACTGGTCCGTGTTCCCCTGCCAAGAGACCGCTGACTGTAGGAATAGATTTTTTGTACCTGTGCATTTGGTTATATTCTACTTTTATATCGCTGGGTATACCCAGAGTGTTTAGAGAGAGAGAGAATGATGATACATATGTAGATATATTTAATGAAATATGTCGTGAGTGAGGAAGTGTGTGAGTGTGAGTGAGAGAGGGAGGGGGCGAAGAGGGACTCATTTCTTGTTTGATCCTCTGATAAAAGCGTGAGAGCAATGAACTGTAATTAGACTGTATTAAAGACTGTCAAAGCAACAGTCGTTGCTTACACTCCAATTTACATTCATGTGTGAATTTATTTACATTCATTCCATAGTGTTTTTGATTGTTTTTCACACATAAAATCCTATTTTATAAACAAACACAAAAGAATCGTAATGTGTAAAAACCAAACCCCTGGTGTTAAAAAAAATATAATACATTTTTGACGGGTAAAAAAAATCACTGTAACAGTCCCGTTAAAAAAATAAACTTCTAAATTGATGTGTGTTTTGGTTCTCAATGTTCCTCGTTCACTTGTAGTTAATCTAAGATGATAGTCGTAGAAGAACTACCGGCCTGCACTAAAATTACCGCCCTGTGCTAGACGTGCACATACACATTGCTATTTGGCCCATTGTTTGTTTATTAAAAGCAAAAAATATAAATAAATAATATAAAAAGATTTGGAATAAGTAATTTAGTTAGTCATTAGTATACGTATTTACATTTTCTTTAACTATTTGTCAAAGAAAACTGTTCAAATAAATGGGAGGCTTATGAAGATTTTTATCGCTTTATTTTAATAATAAAAATAATAAAAATCATTTTATTCACAAGAAGGTACAATGGGTTGGTGAGATTACATAAGACTGGTATCTTTACATTCTTACAAAGCCACTAACACGCATAGCGTTTCGGGCTATGCGTGTTAGTGGTGTGGATTAGTGGAACTAGCTATTTTGCAATTAGTGGAAATTGCAAAATAGAATTTTTCTATTTTAGTACACACCTGATGCAGCTGATTGTTGTTGAATGTTTGTGGTGCATCCATAATACTTCTCCGAATTAGTGCTATTTAAAATTATAATGCTTCAAAAAAATCCAGCAATTCCTCGTTGGAATATCCACGATTAATGTTAATTCAACGCAAAATTAACAACGATGACGTTGAATTAACGTTGATAACGTTAATTATAGTTAATCAACGATGGTATAGATGGTAATCAATTACGGTGGCAGTATTGATGGTGGTAGTACACAGCTATACTATAGTCGGGGACAAATAGCCTACTATAGGTTCATAGATGTTTGACCAAGCCAAGGACAAGACTGTCCGCATCGTCACCCATCCGGTGACTGGCCAGAACAAACAGTAGCTAAGGTTAAGTGAGCGAGTATGGTGACCTTTCCTCTTGCTGCCGGAGAGATACAGCATCTGGCTCTCCTCCCTAACATAAAGGATTAGCACCATTGTATTGTGTATTGAACTCTCTATTGTGTTCCCCGGTAGGCCTTCATATAGGCCTACCTTCAACACACCTAAGAGTCGATACAAGTAGGCCTATGTGATTGCACAATATATTACCCTCAAGTGAGCTATTATCATACTGGCAACATTCATAAACGTTATTGAACAACAAATTATTGGATTGAAGATGTGGCACCAGCGCAGATCCTGGTTAAAAACGGATTGTTGATAGGCTGGGTCCGAAGCATTATTATGGGCATTAGTGTTTAAATACTATGTATTAATAATTACTTTTCCATACATTTATTTTTAATTTTAGATATTTTTATGAAGCTGCATATTATTCACGAACGCTGGTGAACGCATTTACTGAATCAATTTGCACAAGGTTAAGAGTAAATGCTAAAAATGTATGGCCACCCAGGCCGTCGTGGTACGAGACTAGGCTGTGAGACTCATTGAGAGTTGAGGCGTCGTGGGTTTCCCAGCTAAAGTGGTGCTCCAGGCGTCAGGTAAGCGGGTTAACACTGCTTTTCAGCTCCGCTTGTGTAGTACGGCATCTGTCAATGTCAGAAGTTATTTTTTTCCATAGTTGTTTTTACAGTGTCGAAAATGAGGATTTAGATAAAAGTATTAGAACTGAGAAGACCCGGACTCAGGGAAACACAACAGGTGACGCTCGTCTTCATAAACAACGGTCAGATACTCGCCATTCAGCCGTCACTCCCCCAATTTATAATTGTAAAGCACTATACAAAACACATCCTCAGGTCATGGTTGTTCAACCATGACCTTTGGCGGCTTGACAAAGGTCCCCCCCCCCCTCCCATTTGTCCTGCGTCAAGATCATGATTTAGATCAACACAACTCAATCGATTACGGGCTATTCATGCCCGTGCCACCTCTTGGGTGGCTTAATCTTTAGCAATCAATCAATTGAGTCAGTCGAAGCTTCAAGGCCCAGGAGATTGAGACCAACTTTCGTAAACAAACATATACGAATTATTGTACAACTCTTATATTACAAAACACAAAATATCTCGATTGTACCTTCAGTATAGAACTTGACCTTGTGGGCTGTGGTTGCGCCATCTGTCGAGGCGCGGCGTAACTAAGGGACGGCCTGGAGGGTTCCTGGGAATGTTGGGGAAGTTTCACCTCCGGGAAGTTATGTGGAGCCTCCACCCGCCCCCTCACCTCCCCCCCCCCCCCCCTACACCTGCTGGGTGTGTACATGTCTGCTTACCTCAACCCGTCCTCCGAATTGACAGTACGATTGGGCTTACCTATACACGTCTTACGCACACTCGGTTCCAACTTCAGGGCCCCGCCTAGATGTTAAAGAAGTTAGTTTTCCTTCATTTGCATTTGAACCCTTACGGGGACTTCGTCTGCGCCAATCCCTTCTCTAGTGCGTTACTCTATCATTTCACGTCCAACCACTTGAACTGGACGGTAAAACGACAGTCTCGCTTCATGCAGGTCGGAGTTGAATCCCCGACCGTCCAAGTGGATAGGCATCATTCCTTCTCCTCCCCCCCCGCCGTACCATCCAAAATTCCTATCCTGATCCCTCCCCAGTGCTATATAGTCGTAATGGCTTGGCAGTTTCCCCTGATAACTCCCTTTATCATTGAACCGAAAAGTTTGTTCTGATCTATCTAGCTAAATTTGGCGATCAGTTCCATGTATTACCTCTTATTATTCATTCCATCCCTTCTGAACATATTTTCTCTATTGGTCATATACAAATACACCCAGATAACTTGTACATCGTAATCATGTCTCTTCCGCTCAGTAACTTCTTTTAAACCGTCATTGTATAGCTCTCTTTAGCCGATCTCCACAACTTGGTTCATATGTCCAGGGACTATCCTAGTGCCAAAGGTAGAATTGTTCAAGCGTAAGTTCTGGGCTCAATGCTACGCGGAACATGAGTGGTGTTCTGGGGGCACTCCTGGCTGACACCGCCCTCAACATACTGACCAACAACCTGGCGTCTTGTGTAAGCATTAGGATCTCTAGGTGTCCAACCACCGCTGCCTTCATACTAAGTTCCCAGCGTCAGTTCCTGTTGTTGTTTTAGATTTAGCTACTCTGAACGAAATATCCATGTAGCACGGGCTATGGTGAGCCCGTAACTTACCTGGCACAGGAGCGGGTCAGTTCCTACAATCGGCGGGTTTTATATTGACGAGGACAGTCTCCTGACGTCCGAACAAATGTCGAGTGAGCAGTCCTTCTCACTATAGTACCTTTCATCTATTCGGTCAAGAGGACAGCAGTCCTCGCTTTGGCGCCCCGACTCCCCGCCTAGCCGGCCAGGTGGTGGAAAGCCTCAAATACGCCTTGCAGCTGGGTTTTGAACAGTTACAGCCCCGCTCCTGTGCCAGGTAAGTCCACTACGGGCTCACTATACCCCGTACTACTTGAAACGTTTTGTTCCGAGCGGCTGAATCTTAAACAACAACAACATGGGTTTGCCCTGGCTCTGTCTCTCCAACTTCGACATTTCCTCTCGCCGGCTATTCTTCAGCTGTACCCACTTCAAAGCTCACCCGAAGGGTACCTGGTCCTATATTTAATTCATTCATTCAGATCTGGTTATCGATCTTGTATACTTGTCCATTATGGAGATAATGTAAGAACTTTTGGACCCAACCTTGACTCTCTTGTCGGTCGCAGAGTTCTGTTAAATTAGATAGACATGACTGACCAGGAATAATTTCATGAGGTTTCTGTTGTAAAGACTGGGAGTGTATTTTTTTTTTACAATTTGTACCGACAGAATCGAACTGTTAGCTCTCGGGCCCCGCCTTCCTAACTGTCAGCTGCCTAATACACTGTTGACCAGATCACACACTAGAAAGTGAAGGGACGACGACGTTTCGGTCCGTCCTGGACCATTCTCAAGTCGATAATACACTGACTCCCATACTATTTTCCTCTATCATATCTACTAAATATTCCTCTCACACACACTCATCCCCAACACAAGTTACAGCCCCGCTCCTGTGCCAGGCAAGTTCACTACGGGCTCACCATAGCCCGTGCTACTTGCAACTTTTTATTCCCAGTAGCTGAATCGAAAACAACAACAATAACTCATCCCCAAGATGCAGTCCGGAGCAGCTGTCCAACTCCCAGGTGCGTAGTTGCTGTTAGGTGAACAGAAGAATCTGGTGAAAGAATCTCTGCCCATTTGTTTCTGCCTAGGCCGGGAATCGAACCCTGGCCCTTGCTGTGTGTGTGTGTGTGTGTGTGTGTGTGTGTGTGTGTGTGTGTGTGTGTGTGTGTGTGTGTGTGTGTGTGTGTGTGTGTGTGTGTGGAGAAAGTTGGCTATCACCACCTGCACACCCTTAGCACTCTCCACCTTACACACACACACACACACACACACACACACACACAATACCGAGCGGACAGCGCTCTAGGGTCGTGGGTCTCAGAGCCCGGGTTCGATTCCCGGTCGAGGCAGAAACAAATGAGCAGAGATTCATTCATCTTATGCTCTGTACGCCTAGCAGTAAATAGGTACCTGGGAATTAGACAGCTGCTACGGGCTGCATTCTGGTAATCTGTGAGTTAGAGAGAATTACATGTAGTACTGTTGACGTAAACAGTACATGTAGGTACTGTTTATCTAAACAGTACATGTAGGTACTGTTTATCTAAACAGCTGTGAGATAAAATTCTCTCAGAGAGAGAGAGAGAGAGTTATCAACCTACCCAGGCTTTGTGCCCTGGAGAGGCCACTCCAGACCAACAACCAGAGCGCAACTCCATAGTCTCCTGAGACTGATTGATGCCTAATGTGAGTAAAGTCTTAACCCTTCGTCTTGAAACACGAAGAGAGCGAGAGTCCAGCTGCAAAATGACGCAATTTTACGCCCTTTGCTTCCCTTACCTTTGCCTTGAGGTTATCCATACGTCATCGCTGTAAATTCTTGCTATCCCGGTACTTTGGACTTCTCGGGACGATATCAGAGCGAGGATCAGCAAGCCGCGCCTCTCCCAAGAGTGATAATTTAAGCTTGTCATCTGATATCGAGTATGCTTGGCATGTTGGGCATGTATATTACCTCGTGAGGCGTGGCTTTATAGTGAAATGTGTGGGAATGGTTTTTTTGTTTTTTTTTTTTTAGATTGCTCCTGCACGCTTGTCTGTTTGGAAATTAAGTTTCTTCTCTTAGGTTATTGGGCGCCGGATGAGATGGTTGTTTGTTTTATAGACACGTTTGAATGGTGGATGGGTAAGTGGATGCTATTAGAATACACAGGGAAAAAAGAAGTCGTAAAAGCCACCTCCATCCCCACCTTAAGGAAAATTAACGTTAATTATAGGAAAATGGCTTGAATCGATTATCGTAAAATTCTTTCGATAGTATGTTAGACACAGATTAATAACGAATTCACCACATGGTTTTGTTCAGGCCGATCGTGTGTGTAACAGATCGTGTGTGTAACAGATCGTGTGTGTAACAGATCGTGTGTGAAACAGATCGTGTGTGAAACAGATCGTGTGTGAAACAGATCGTGTGTGTAACAGATCGTGTGTGAAACAGATCGTGTGTGTAACAGATCGTGTGTGAACAGATCGTGTGTGAAACAGATCGTGTGTGAAACAGATCGTGTGTGTAACAGATCGTGTGTGTAACAGATCGTGTGTGTAACAGATCGTGTGTGAAACAGATCGTGTGTGAAACAGATCGTGTGTGAACAGATCGTGTGTGAAACAGATCGTGTGTGAAACAGATCGTGTGTGAAACAGATCGTGTGTGAAACAGATCGTGTGTGTAACAGATCGTGTGTGTAACAGATCGTGTGTGTAACAGATCGTGTGTGTAACAGATCGTGTGTGTAACAGATCGTGTGTGTAACAGATCGTTGTGTTGTGTAACAGATAGTGTGTGTAACAGATCGTGTGTAACAGATCGTTTGTGTAACAGATAGTGTGTGTAACAGATCGTGTGTAACAGATCGTTTGTGTAACAGATCGTGTGTGTAACAGATTAACTTAAACTGTTATCAGCTTGTTTCATACCTTTGTCAGTGTGAAAGATTACGACGTTATATATCCTGATTTTAGCCAAACTTTTGATACTGTGAACCAGCAGGAAGATCGAATAGACAAAGTTAGAGGCTTATGGTACTGGGAGGAGGAGGGTTACATGCGTAAGTTGGGATTAGGAGGTGGGAGTGGACTTGTGGAAGTAGTTGGTAGATGGGTAGATTTGTGGTTGAGGACTGTGGATAAGTGGAAGTGGCCCAAAGCTCTCTGCTGATTTCAGTATATTATAGATCTATAATAGTAATAATGATATATCCCCGAAAACAAAAAGAAATA
>WNGS01066681.1:8108121-8127281 GCA_020271785.1 Procambarus virginalis | reverse complement strand
CTACATGATCTTTATGTGACGCACTCCCAAAATTGTGCAAAGCTGAGCTTCATCAAGTATGGATATTGAGTTTCCAGGTTCTCACCTGTACTTAATAACCCTTAACACAAGTACATAAACCTTCTTGAGCTGGTTATACATAAATCAATGACCAGTGCATGTGGCTCACACTAGACTGGATAGATTGTTTGACTTCTGGGCAAGGAAAGATGTTTGGTATATTTTACACGCGCTTGATGTCTCTGTTCATCCAGCAGTTGGTACCTTGATGAACAAGGTCCCTGGTACAAGGTTCATCAAGGTACCCAGGTACCTTCATGAACAAGGTACCTGGGTTATCTGTGGCTCGCAGGGATGACAGTCAGTGGCTTGTGGAAAATTCTGGCCCGTGGCTTGTGGGGACGCCAGTCAGTGGCTTGTGGGGAAATACCGGTCAGTGGCTTCAGAGGAAATCTGGATAACCCTATCTGGCTATCTGTCTGCGACAATGAGAAACTAAAATACTGTACTTCGTTATCACTTTATTTCACTTCTAACCTAGTAGAATATATAATATATTATAATATATATATATATATCTATATATATATATATATTCTCTAATATATATATATATATATATGGATATATATATATAATATTAATATATATCTCTATATATATATATATATATATATATATTATATATATAATTGTTCTTACATCGTTGTATTCCAGGCACCTTAACTGCTTTATTCTATCAAAAACTACAATACCTGTAAAGTATTGTGCTGTTTCTGCTCCTTCACGATACTTGAGGTGTCTTCAGAGTTGAGAATTAATTGTGGCTTCAGGTCTAGTAATCTCTGAGGGGTTCTTAAGGCCACCACAGAAGCTTACCCACCATCCAGCAAGTCTTACGACCATCCAGCAAGTATACTTTAGTCCTGAACATGTTCAGGACATTGTAAACCCCAAATGGTCCGCGTGAGGGTTTACAGTCACCGCCTCACAATAACAAATGACACCATCCGGGATCAGGGTTGCCAGATCCCAATTGCTGAAAGTAGCGAGCTGACGGTCAAAAAGTAGCGAATTTGCAAGTAGAGTAGCCCAATTTTTTGTTTAGTCAAATCGAATCAAATCAAATGTTTATTCAGGTAAAAAGTACATACATACAAGATGAGTTACAAACATAATGTTAGATTTCTAAATAGCGACAGTACATACAGACAGACGACATTCAAATTTAGTAAGTTTATCTTCCTTCTTTGATAGAACAGACTTGATGCTCATCTGCTGATGACTTACCTCCGATATATTTTGTCTGTGTTTTAATGTCTTACTGTGTTTCTTTAAACCACTTCGATGAGCTCTTATCTCAGTTCTACAAACTTTACAATATGCCTTATTTCCATCTTCTTTCACTTCAGCCAACCACTTTTCAAACACGGGATCCTTAAGAAGGACATCTGAAACGCCTTGTGGAGATAATGGGTCCTATTACATCTGTCCAGGGAGAGTTTCAGAGCAGGATTTACTTCTTTATCTTACCACTTAAGCAAATTCTAAAAGTAACAGCGGTAATTTCTTTTCTATATGCGGTAACTTGTGTCGAACTATCCTTCTAGAGCCACACTAACAATGACAGCACAGATGAAGCTGCCAAGTTCACTGTATGCTAATCCGCTCTAACGACAGTCATTTGATTCTTGGAAACACCTAAAGAGAAACCTAATATTTACAGTAGGCAACAGTGGGAGGTCACTTAACATAGACAGTACCCGGGATGAAGTATTAATGACAATTAAGGTTGGGAGATCTATAGCCCCTGGGGAGGATTATCTTGCCTTGCGGTTACTTTTTCTTTGGGAAGTTCCTAGGATCAACGTCCCCAGGGGGCCGGTCTCTGACCTGGCCTCCTATGGTAAGTGGTCTATTCAATCAAGCTGTTGGACGCGGCTGTGATTTGTACACATGACATTATAAAAAGCATAAAAATCATCATTGAGTTTCTTAACATTAATAGCCCAACTTGTTTTTAAAGTAGCCCAAAAAGTCGCAAGTAGCGAAATTAAAAATTTGGGAGCGCGGGGCTTTGAAAAGTAGCGCAATTCGCTACTTGTAGCCCAATCTGGCATCCCTGTTCAGGATCCCTCCCTAAATGTTCTTGGTATAAAACTTTTTTTTATAGTATTTTCTTGCGTAAAAAAAATGTAATATGCTCCAAAGCCGGTCATAAAATAATTTTGGATTTAATGCCAAATTTGTACACATTACATACCTTCTCTCGTGCCACTTGTGTCATTTACATTTACAATGACCTGGGGCCAGATTTACGAAGCAGTTACGCAAGGACTTACGGACGTGTACATCTTTCCTCAATCTTTAACGGCTTTGGTTACATTTATTAAACAGTTTACAAGCATGAAAACTTTCCCAATCAACTGTTGTTATTGTTATAAGCAGCCTCCTGGTGCTTCGGAGCTCACTAACTGTTAAATAATTGTAAGCAAAGCCGCCAAAGATTGAGAAAAGATGTACAGGTTTGTAAGTGCTTGCGTAACTAGTTCGTGAATCTGGCCTCTAGTGTATAGGGGCTTACCCCGGACCCCTCTACTACACACACCCGCACCACTCACAAGGGGCCCTCTTGAGCCTTGATGGATGAAGATTAAGCCACCACAAGAGGTGACATGAGGCATGAGTACCCCCGTAGTATTAAGATTGCTGCCCCACGTCATTAAAGCCCTCATAGTAGCATTCCTAGCTCTGACGTGCTTCATAGCAGGGGCGCTTTATTCTATAATGCGAGGTTCATGTAAGAACATAAGACATAGAAAAAAGTAACTGCAGAAGGCCTATTGGCCCATACGAGGCAGCTCCTATCTATAACCACCCAATCCCACTACATACAATGTATTTCTTCCCTCGCTGGCATCTTTATTTGCACCATATTTGCCGCTAACTGTTTATATCATCTTTATGCTTATTCCNCACTTCAAACTTACCTTGATACGAGAAACTGCCTCTTCAGCTTGCATCATCCGTGTGGTTTTGGTGGGCTGACCTTCCGAGACGAGCTGCGTTGAGCCAAGGTAGCGTGCACGGAATAGTACACCCTCAATCAACACTGCAGGTTCATGATCATCACTGTAGAGTAAATACAAATTATTTTTAGAGTGCTATATTATGAGGGTCTGTTCATATGCAATGACATCTTTAACAAAACAAATTTGTAATACAAAAAATAAATCAATCAATTAAAAAAGAAAATTAAAGAAATTTTTGGATTAAGATGAACAGGATTTACAGCACATAATAAAACCAGGAATGCGTATGATCTTCCTGTAATTATAAAATCACAACATTTACCACATTTAATTGAAATACCGTCAGCACTTCTATAATTGAGTAAGTGGTAACTACACAATGGAGGAAATCAATGTAAATGAACTAATTTGAGTTCCCCATATATACCAATCCCAGTTATCACACACACACACACACACTCATATTTCATTCTATACACACATACATATACATAGGTTTTTTTTTATAATGTTGCTCTAATTACTGCTGAAAATTCATCATATAATGTTCCTTCTTGCATTTTCTGCACATAGAAACCTTCATTAACACATTCCTTCTATTTTGACTGATGTGGTGGCCCAATGATCCAAACTTGAAACAAAATCTAAAGAAATGTAAGTTGAGGAAATTCTTTGATGTTCATGCTAAAGAAAAAATGAAGCTCAATCAGTGGCGACTCACGCACCCCGTAAGAAAAACATTATTTCTCACAATTGAGGCTATGTACAGATGTGCAATACACAACCAAATAGCTGGCTTATCCAAATAGAAAGCAGTAGGGAAATGCTATACTACTATAGACATAAAGAAATATTATTTGACGAAGTAGCACCACGAGTCTTATTGGAATGTGCAGATGAGCTATGTTATTTTTTTTTTACCCAAGTGTAGTTACAGGATGAGAGTTACACTCATGGTGTCCCATCTTCCCAGCACTCTTTGTCATATAATGCTTTGAAACTACAGTACTGACAGTTTTGGCCTCCACCAGCTTTTCACTTATGGTAACTTTTTATAGCCGTCTACCACTCCATTTGAGAAAGAGAATTTTCTTAATGCTAATGAGCTCGTACTAGGATCGAGAGACTGATCGTTTATTTACATCGTATGGGGAAGTTCCTTTGGCAACTTCGAAAATTTGACTTCTGAGCTCAGTAGTTGTCTATACTGGTTCACTGACTGTCAGGATACTTTCTCGATGGGTTGGAGAAGTGTCACCCGCTCTCTGCACCTCCGAGTGTGGGGGCAGGTTATGGCTCTGGTCCTCAGTAGGCCAAATGGAACTCCTTATGTTATGTAATGTGGTACAGTAGCACTGTAGCATTTATTTTTATTGTGTTTATGTTTGACTATTTTCCTAGCTTACATATGTAAATACGTACTGTAAGTAGTACAGTCGGTTTTGTTCTCTACTCACAACCGAGAATTCTGGGTTTGAATTCCAAGTCAGAAATGGTTGGGCACTTTTCCCCATCACCTAATGCCCCTGTTCACCTACCAATAAATAGGTATCCAGGAATTAATTAGCTTGTTGCGAGGGTTGCATCCTGCGGAGGGTTAGTAGCTCGACATTGAAGGGGACCTCAATATAAACCTAACATTATATACACACTAGCTGCCTGTCCCAACACATTGAGCTATTTTTATTATACAGTTCTGTTTTTGTTTAATAGTCTGTTAGTCTGCGATGTATTTTATTACTGTAGATAGAAAGAGGTAAAGGGGAGAGCATTGCCTCTTATCCCAAACACAGGCTTCCTAAAACATTGCTTTAAGAATATTTATGATTTTCACAATCAATTTTGCATTTACTGTATTCTACATTTTCTTTATAATGAAATGGGTAAGATGACTGCATAATCAACACAAAATAGAAGATGAAGCAATCAATATAAACTGAATGAGTTTGGATTCGGAAAAGACCAGGTTATGCGAGCTTGGGTGGATGTGAACGGCAGCAGCTTGGTATAGGCCAGAGGAGTTCTACAGTTTCCGTGGTTCTTGAGTGTAACAGAGTACCGTATTAAGACTACTGTACTGTGTTCAGGGGGTGAAGAGGGCAGATGGGACACCACTGATTTTCTACCATCCTCTCATTACTGTCAGACAACTTTTAATATTATTTGTTTTTTTACACGACAAACATCTGTACGTTTTCTTTAGTTACAATTAAACAAAAATTAGCATAGGGTTGCTAAATACAGTATGCTTAGAGGAGAAGACTGCCACTTGACAGTTTGCCCTAAACCTCACATCAAGGGGGCCAAATGTCACTCCCATCCATACTTCACAATTTGTATTCCGTATTGTATTTTCATCCATAAATACATACAGTAATAATATTAAACAAGAAAACTAATTTCTTAATATACTTACATAATTTAACAAATAAATCACTTTAAACAACACAAAAATTAAATGCATGTTAGCATTTGTAAGGTTACACAACATTAGGCTAACATAGGGGCAACGTATCTAAAATAGAAACAAATTGGCAAATCCACAATGGGCTTGGCCTGGACCATTTTAGATTTGTTATGTTTTTCTATCATATGTGAAGCCGATCATCATCAACAAGGAGTGGGAGGCATGCAATATATTTTTTACAAAACCATGCACCAAATTGGACATATTGCACTGTACACATAAATTATACAGTATTATTATTCTCAATGTAAAATATCAAAACAGACAAAAATACTGTATTTAATGTGTGTACTGTACTTCTGTAAACAATATTTAATAATAATACCTATGAAATGGTAGCTATATGCAGAATTGTAGATGAACTGCACAACAGAATCCAATTTTAATAAAAATTCTATGGCAAGCTATTATGCTACATTATTATTATTATTATTATTATTATTATTACTACTACACTGAGAGTAATCACACTAACATGATGCATCAATGACTACTGTACAGTATATCCATAGTAGCCGTGATGAGGATTCAAGCCTATGTGCTGGGTGTTCTCAGGTACATGCTCCAGACAACTTGGCCACATGGTCAAAAGGATTGCAACCTGGGCTACTACTGCACCCCATGAGGATTCCTGAGGCATCCACTGCAGGTGAACCAGAGTTCCACACAATCCCCCCATGCACTCTGTCATCTAGAAATGTTCTACCTCTGACACTCCTCTTTCAATACACAGAGAGAAATCACACTAACGTGATGCATCAATGAGAACATCCGTAGGAGCCGTGATGAGGATTTCAACCTATGCACTGGCTGTTCCCAGGCACACGCTCCAGGACAACTAGGCCACGACATGGCTTCAGTGAAAGCCTCAGGAATCCTAATGGGTGCAGTAGTACCCTGGGTTGCAATCTTTCTACGTCGTGGCCTAGTTGTATGGAGCGGGTGCCTGGGGAACAGCCAGCGCGTAGGTTCGAATCCTCATCACGGCTCCTACGGATTTTCTCATTCTTATTATTAACTAGATGTGTAGCTGGTGAGCCTGGGGTAGAACTGCAACTTATACATGCTGTACACTAATTGACTGTCAACTTTTAAGTTTAAGTAAACAGCATGCTTTTCTTTTTAGTCCACTAAGTTTAATTCTAAAATTTTACTTATTAACTGCAAACCAAATCTGAAACTTTCCTTCATTTTTGAGTGGAATAAACATGCTTTCAAACTAAATAGTTTAGCATTACAAAATGAGTGGCCTTGACGAGTCCACAACACACAGTATAAGCATCCACATTGTATCTCATTATCAAGATATCTAGCATCACCACATAAAATAAAAAGAGAGGTGACTAATAAGGATTTATTATTCTTTGATAAAGTAATAACATTATGTTAGTGTTAAATCTAATGTTACTTATTTGTATCAGTTTAATGTTACTTATTGTATAATGTTGAGTTTCAACATTATCAAAGGCAAAAAATGTGAAATAAATTCTGACCAGATGAGGCTGAACTCCATCTAAAACACAGGGATTATAAACAAGAACTAATTAACAATACTGTAGTTGCTTTTACACAAATAGAAATCATGCTGAATAATTTTGCAATTAAGATGGTAACATTTCTTTGGGATTATATCCTTGCAGGAATGCTATATACGATGCAAAAATAACCATTCACATCAAATGTTCAATGCTGTAAATATTTTACTAATAAATAATGGTACCCATCTTCAATAAAATATAAAAACAGAACATGATAATCTAATTAGGGACTACTGTACACTATTTCAATTCTATGGGATTTAGAAATCATTTAATGATAATCTTTTTCACAGGCAATCAGAAACCGTTTCATTCCGAAGAGCTACACACACACACACACACACACGTCACGTCACGTCACCAGGCAAGACATGCACCAGCTTACTCAGACTCACCCCAAGGTGGTGCCAGATGATGTGAACAACCACCACCACCACCATTGTGCAATAGGGGAGGGAAGGTGCTTTAGTTAGTCATAATCACTTTATATGTGCTTAACCAATAATAAAAACTGAATCTTGAGAGCTAGGCAGTTTTTATACTAACAGTACCTACCTTATACAGTCATAATATACACCAGCCAATAAGATATATATATATATATTTCCTTATGAAAAATATAAATAATAATAATTTAGTTTCAGGCCATCCACCTGTTATCTGGAAGTAAAGTTACCTATAAAAAAGATGAGTTATAAGCCAATTACAGAAAGTGCATATACAGTATGCTAGAATGTGCAAGTGCTAGAATGTGAAAGGTGTGGGGACAGAGCTGGTCACGATTGAGGATTCAAGAGGCAGCTCTCTTTACAACCAAATACTCGTCTTTGTTTCATTAATGGACAAAAAGATTTTGTGTAGGACTCGCTATAATAAACAAAATAGAACTTATCTATTACAAATTAAAAACCTAATTAATATAAGATGTGTATTCCAGAATTTTTAATAGATTGATGTCTAAAAGTTAAGAGATAAAATTGTTGGAAATATATCATGTCTTGTTCAATGCTTAAAAGCTTTGTAGAGCTGTGTCGCAAGCATATATTAAGTAAAGAAAGTAGGAGATAAGCGACTTTAATTTTGGAAAGCTACATGACTACGTATAGTCAAACATTACTACCGACTGAAGACCAGACACATAGCTAAATGGAACATGTTTAGCAAAAGACAAAAATAGAGAAAAACATGACAGTACAAAGGATTTTAAGAAGACAGGAAGTATTCAAATGATGAGTATGTTGTTGTTTAAGATTCAGCCACTCGTAACAAAAGTTCCAAGCAGCACAGGCTATGGTGAGCCGTAGTGGACATTTTTACCCCACACAATAATGAGTAGTGTTTACTTCTCCTACAAGCACTGTACTATAATGATATAACAAGTGCAGGGAGTAAAGAAGAAATGGAATACCAAATGAAACCGTAATGCATGATAAACATGCATGATAATGAATCGGACACCAAAAGATGATCAATGTACAGTACCAGTATACATGATGCAACTGAAGAGGACTTGATTGACTTAAAGATTGAGGACAACATTTTTACAACAAACTGTGCTGTGGCCATTAGGGATGTAGAATTGAAAAAAAAGGACAGGCATCAACAATAAAAAATATATTAAATAGACTACAAAGGATTGTAAGTACCTGAACAATTTTCTCTTTACTGTTCATGCATAAGAAATGTTTTTCATCTGTGTTTCTCATTACAAGAAAGAAGCCTTATGATAACCATTTATCTGCCTAACACACAGTGAATGTTGGATGTAAAACATTATGTACAATATAGTAAACTAGTACTGAATTGTAGAAATGTAACTAATGAATTCAACAGAATTTTAAAAGGCCATTACCAGTGTATACTCTCTTATACAAATATTCATAACAAATTAGCAGCCAAACATCCTGGAACCCCACAGAGCAGCTTGCAAGTAAGCTTTAAGGAATTCCACAGACTGGCTATCCCCATATATAGGTTATCTTGAGATGATTTCGGGGCTTAGCGTCCCTGCGGCCCGGTCCTTGACCAGGCCTCCTTTTTGTTACACCCCCCAGGAAGCAGCCCGTAGCAGCTGTCTAACTCCCAGGTACCTATTTACTGCTAGGTAACAGGGGCATTAGGGCAAGAGAAACATTTTGCCCATTTTTCTCCACCTGCACCAGGGATCAAACCCGGAACCTAAGGACTACGAATCCGAAGCACTGTCCACTCAGCTGTCAGGCACCCCAGGCGTCTACCTGAAGCTATCACACTGAATCAATGTCAAATTACTATATGCCATTGGTCGTGGAATTCTATTAGCCTACCAGGGACCATAAGCCCCCCTTAGAGAGGCACAAGGAGTGATGGCCTATGAACACTACATCTAAAATTAATCATAATTGCCACCACCAGGGAAAGCACCCAGAAAGTCAATGAAACAAAACAGGCCATTGCATGATGAAAATCAGTGGATTCATTGTGGGGTTGATCCGGTTTCCCTGGTTTCCTGTTCTGGACTCTTTTATTTCTCTAGTCGTCCGCAATGTCATTAAATCTAGCCAGCCTGCAGTCTACTCTCGTGCCCATGATATCCGGAAGTATGCAGCTCTGACAGCAGTATCTGCTAATATGTCTTGGACCAATATTCGGGTGCAGGAGGTTTTAAATGTCTAACACGGGCTTGGTGACCAGATATCTTATGAATATTCCTGGTCCTCAGAGGCCTTGTGTGGCTTTAAGTCATCTGTCGCAGCCGATGGTCTTTTCTTCGCTTTGATACCTTTGGTGCTGCCTCCTCCCTGGTAAGTGTCCTATTTTCTCCTCCTCTATGGGTCACCTGCCTCCTATCACCACCTATTTTCACCTGCCTCCTTCCTTCCCCAAGACGAGGGGGAAGGAGGAGGGGCAAACTAGCTCATGCTAATTTCACAAAATTTGGTTGTTTGTTTTCATAGCTAGGGGGAGTTTTTTTTGGCAGTTATGAGGCTGAAGTCTTGGTTTTAACCATGCAGTGGCCTGTTTTGTTCCACTGACTTTCTGGCTCTTGGTCCCTAGTAGGCCAATAGAATCCATGACCGATGGCACCTAGTAGTTTGGCATTGAATCTGTGTGATAGCTTCAGGAAGCCTCAAGGAGCTCCCCCCAGAAAAACAGTTTAATATAATGAAATGCCTGTTTCTGGAAGATCCTTGGTGGCTCCATGGTACATGCTACCCACTTCAATCCCTTGTGAGTCATTGTAAACCTACAGGGGACCAAAGGCCAAAACCTGGTTCCTCTAAAGAGGCCCAAGGAGTGGTGGATCCGAGATCATCCTAACCGAGAAAAGGCCACCAGAAAGGTGGGCAAACCGAAACATACAAACTAAAAGGTTAACAAAGCATAAAAAATAAGACAGCAAAGTCCCAAGATGAACAGGTAAGGCAGAGTCCCAAGGAACCACCAAGAACCCACCAGAAAGAGATTTCATTACATTCAACACTGAATATCTGGGAGAGCTCAGGTTAGTGATTCGTTATTGCTATGTCACCATGGAGAAAAAACAAAAGGGGCTACTCACTAGGGATGGAAAAAGAGCCATACAAAGCAACCTCGGTTAAGGGGAAATTAGTGACTAATTAATCACCACCCAAAACCACCAGTATGTAGCCTCTCCTCTCAAGTTATCACATCACAAAAAGATGCACTAACTGAATTATTTTGGAAATAGAAGAGGCAGTAACCAGAGAAGGACCTAACACACAACTAAAATATTAGAACCACCAAGATTCCAAAATTCTTAGATGCTTCATAACTAGGAGCAAGGGGAGAAGCCCCTGAGCCTGCTGAACACCACCTTCCAGACCCATTGAAGGAGATGGAAGAGCAAATTTGGAGTAACTAGGAAACACCAACTGCCTCAAGATCAGATCCTAAAAGACAAAGGGAGCAACTTTGGGGCAACCATATCAACCTTAAATTGCAACCTACATATGTGAGCAAACCTGGCCCATAAAGTGGCAATCACCTGATAAGCAGAGTCCCTAGAGGAAGGCTTGGCTAAAACACACACACAATGACTACACATGTCACGGTTCTCAGGGTGGAACACATCCCCTCCCCCCATTGAATAGGTGGCATGATGGAGGTAGTATGAATGGCCATTGGAATACTGTACATCAAACCCAAGACATATCCTTCAAACTTACACCCTGTGAGGCAGAATCCATAATAACCCCCCCCCCCAAAAAAAATGCAAGGGACTTGCCAGGTCCCAAAAGGTAGACTGAACAGGAAACAAAACACTGGACATGGGCTACTCACCAAATATTACAAGAACCAAAAACAACCTAGTGGCAAATGCAGCTGTTAAGGGTGCAAACAGTGTGCTATATAACGAGCAAAGAAATCCTCTATGTGACCCTTATATGAAAATCCAGTGTCTCCCCATCGACAAAGCCTCACAGAGGAATCAAAGACTCGTGTATACTGCTATGAGCGAGGCACCTTCCACTTGAAGTTGGCCTTTCAGACACAGTCACTCAAACCCACCAGAGAAGGCAACTCTGGCTGGGCATGGGCAACACCCGGGAACACCTGAAATGATCACTCTAGGCATGGGCAGTCCGAGGTGAACAGACACACAAGAAACGAGGTATAAATATACATATATGCATCACGAAGAAAACACTAAAAACAGAACAAATGCATTAGCAAATGGCCCCCACAGAACAAAAACAATGACCAAGATGGCAAATACTTGCCTGAACAACTATGCTCTCGAGAGCACTGGGGCAGATAGAGGAGCATAATAACATCAGTGACATTCCACTATGCAAAATGACTAAGGTTTATGGCTATGGGTTTAAGGAATTAGGCATAAATTCCTCTGGTGGTTCTCAGGTGGAACTAACAAGATAACCGAGTCACCACGGGGCGATATGTTTATCTTGGGGCTTTGCCGTCTTGTTTTATAGGTTTTTTACCTTACTTTTTGTACATTCTCGTTTGTCTACCTTTCTGACGGCCTTTTCTTAGGGTGATCTAGAATCCCTTGGTCTTTGTGTCTCTTTAGAGGGGAGGGACAAGGCTTTGGCTTCTGGTACCAGGTAAGCTTAAATGACTTGCAAGGCCTGGCATGGATTACATTGGGTGGAGCTTGTCAGGTAACAATCACCAAGGAGCCAATAATAGGAGTCCTCCGAGAAAAGTGATTTTACTCACTTCATTCAATAGAACAGTAATGTTATGCAAGCTCATTCAAAATTGCTCATTTAAAAGGAATTCTATTATGACATATTAGTTCATTTCACAAATTAGAGTACAATACTGTACTTTTTATCTATTGATACTGAAAGCCAAATTCCTTGATACTGAAAATAGTACCAAATTCCTTGATACAGTACTATTGACAGTGAAAAAATTAATGCATATCAATGTGAATATTTGTTAAATTAAATGGTTCACTTAATATAGTGTACAATATAATACAAAATGTCTTCAGCTTTCTGCAAACATGTGATAATGCATCTTTTTTGTTAATTTGTAATGATAAATAATCTCACTGGAAATTCATATTAATATATATAGTAGTGTAGTCAAATTGAAGTTATACCAGTACTGTACGTAGTGACTGAGCTTATCAAAAAAAATTTGGATATGTAGGAAAATATGAAATTTTGAGAAGAATAATGTTTTGTGCAATGCTCATTATTGCAACCTGTGTACCATTCAAGTAAGCAAAGTGTGCTCTGTGCAAAAACTCGCACTACTTCAACCAGTTCGTCTTGAAGGGTTCATGCATTACCTTCTTTGGAGCGGCCTTTCTTCTTGTTGGCTTCCTTTTCCTGAAAAAATAAAAATATTCAATAAGTATCCTGGGCTTCTGGGCTCTAATTTCCTCAATATCAAATGCTATTATTAAGATCTGAACATAAACCAGTCTGCTCAGCTATGAATTTTTCATTGAAATACTTACAAATATTATATAACATATGACTAACGCAGGAAGTAGAAAATTTAACAAAAAATAACTAACCAATACTAACAAATGATTTAAATAAAGTATTACTCTGATAGCAAAGGCAATTACTGTATAATTTTCCACTAAAAAATATACCACATACAGTATGTGCTCCAAACCATTTTGAAAAGTGGATTACATTGAAAGGTGTTTGCAACATGAATGTTTACCTAGCCTTAGGAGTGTGGACATGTTGCATAAAGGCCTAAATGTCTTGGCACTATACAGTAGTACTTAGATCCACACACATGGGGAAACAGTATTACTTGAATACGCAAGACAATGATCACTGGCCTGTTTAAACAATACCAGTTATATCATCCTAAATTATATTGTACTCAAATACAGCACTGTATTAGTTCAAGGACCTGTAATTAAATAGCACAGAGCCCCATACATGTATCCACAACAAATCCACAATTCACATCATAAACTGCTAAATTTCCAAGTTACGTACAGTATTTTACTCAAAAGTTCTGTGCATTTCAAATATAGTTCACTTTCCAAAATGGCATTGCACATATGTATCACCTAAAAATACAGCAAACTGTTAATTTTCATTGGAAATAGCATACAATGAGTTTCCATGTGCATAAAAATCTGATACAGAATTTGGGAAACAATTAAATTTTGCTACAACCATGCTTAGTAGAGCACAGTAGAATAAGTACTCTGTACTGTACACTGAAGTACAGATATGTACAATTGCTTGGAGGCTTCCATATTAACACAAACATGCTTTTCCCCATAGTGGCTAATTGTATGTCATTTGTTTCATACAAGTTATCATATGCAGGCGATGAATCACATTAACGTGGCTCAAGAATGTTGACCTGACCGCACACTAGAAGGTGAAGGGACAACGTTTCGGTCCGTCCTGGACCATTCTCAAGTCGATTGTGACTGGAGAATGGTCCAGGACGGACCGAAACGTCGTTGTCCCTTCACCTTCTAGTGTGCGGTCTGGTCTACAAGTTATCATTTAAGTACCCATAACATCCCTACTCAAGATAAACTACCCTCAGCAACCTACTCTGCATTAAATCACACCAAACTAAAAGTTATTACAGGTGTATCAAGCACCCATACGTCACTTATGCAGTAAACATGCTTTTCACACTGGCTTACATCACTACTGACATGATTATTTCTTCATAACCACAGTACAGTACAGTACAAACAAAATTTAGTGTCAAAAGTACTAAATGGTAATAACCTCAAACCCAACTCCACTAACACTTTAGTGTTCTAATAATGCTAAAAAGACGTCATTCGTACTTTGATAGCAAGTGTTTCGATGACATATTTCACCTCAATTTTAATTTTTTTAGCACAGTAGCCAGAGCTGTTCAGGGGAGCAAATAAAGTAAAGTATCAGAAGACCATCCAAATATCAGTTTGGCCAACTGTCCATCACGCAAGATGTTATTGCTCAACTTATGTATATACAGGTATTCCTTTTTTACAGCAACATGAACTGGTTATTGTGGAAATTTTCAAAACATCCATTTATTCACTACTGTCATTATCTATTATCAATACACCTTTTGTTGCATATGCATACTCTAGAAAATTGCTTTGAGAACATTTTGACACCAAATTTATAGTTATAGCCCCCCCAAAATTGAGAAAATGTAGAAAGAGAATGAACATTTTTGGCATCCTATAGGGGGACCTTGAGATGCCAGTAAGCTTTACGGTCGAGCAGCCAGCAGGTACCGAGGGGTCGGAACAGATAGATATTAATGAAATGTGTACTAAACCGTTGTCACGTATGACAGTGTACAAGAAACCCTTGTAAATGTGATATATTCTACACTAAACTCTTGCTAATAAGTGAATAGCCTACAGCTTTACACTAAACCTTTGCTTATACAGTACTACACAGGGTGTGGGATATTTCCTACCCAAATGCATAATTAACTAAATAATTAAACAACACTAGAGGGGTCAAATTTGGTTAAATTTTCATAACATGTCAGAGAAACTGATGTTATTTAGGGATTAAATTAGTATGTACAGTAATAAGTAATACATGTTTACTTATATGATCCCTCTTTATGCATCATATATTTTTAATGAAATTCTGTAATAAAATATTAATTAAACTGACATATAGTACTGTATATACATTAATATTTTCTTAATAATTGCCACAAAGAACACTAATACACAAAGTTTTATGTAATAGTCAAATAGTTAATAGTCAAAGATAATCGTGTACATCTAGCACACCTGTAATAATATTTAATAAAAAGTCATTAATGCTAATTTATTAAAATGGATGTTAACTCATAACTTCTGGATGTCATCGTGATGCAGCTGATAAATGCTTGCTTGCTTGCTTGTTTTCTTTCCCTCTCATCATCATTGTCCTTAATGCAAGCAATAAGACTAACCCGTTGTACCAAAGCCCTGCGATAATGTGCTATATTATACCTGGATTGTACCTGGAGGGGGTTCTGGGAGTCCTTCTACTCCTACTTGATTTGTGAGAGCTTGCTCCAATATAGGCATAGACTTATGAGTTACATACAATATGGTGCGGTTCTCCAGTCATATTATAGAACAATGTACAGTAACACTATTCAGAGACTTTACCCTAAGTTCATTTTACAGTTAATATTTAGTAAAAGCTTCCTACACATCTAAATTTGTAGGAAGTAAAGAGATTTATGTTTCTAAACAATTCACACTTTAGTTACTATACATGTATTCAGAAAAAAAATATGAACAAACATTTATGAGTATGTACTGTATTCTGATGTAAAGAAACATGAGAAGTAATTTATGGAAAATTATGGAAGAGTGCTATGTATTATATCCTTTAAAATATTCATATACTGTACTATATAGCAAAGAATATACAAAATTCTTCCTCTCTAAAGTTAGATTAGCACTCTGGCAATGTGTATACAGTACTTTTCAAATACAAAGTAGAGTAATGTGCAATACCGTACAGTACTTAATACAAATCTAAAGCTATAGCTTGTATTGCCTATGACTAGAATATTAATATACTGTACTGTACAGTATGTATATACTCATTTGATTTTAAATGTATATTAAAGTAAGACTCGAGTAATCAACAATACTGTATATGTATGGTTATATATTTAACCCAACTGCTTTGAAAGGCATTAGTAAGCATTTTTTAGGTTTCTGGGGTATGCAAACCATTCCTGTGAGTGCTGCAAATTCTTGGTTGTGGATTTAATCATCAGAGGCCTTTGGGGACAGTTCTTTGATATGATAAACTTCGGAAGCAATCAGTACCCAACTAACCTCTGCGAGGGTAACGTGTTACCTGCTCCCAAAATGAATTTGTTGATAAAATCGGACTACATAATGACGGTGGTGGGATACAGTATATTCGTCAAATGTGGGGAATGCATTTGTTAAAGCTGGAAGTGAGCATGCAGGAATGGGGTCTAGTGGGGTAAATTTATTTACCTCTATGTATTTATATACATACACAATCATGGCTAGACTACTTTTTGTAATCATCCCATAATTTGCAAATGGTTATTTTTCTCATTTTTTTTATTTTCTATATATTTTTAATATAGTACAGTATATACATTACAGTAACTTTACTTTATTAATTTGGAGAATGGAGGTGAGCACCAACAAAGGGCACAACACCCAAAGACAGGCAAATACAAATTTGTACTACAGTAATTTCTATGTAATCTCCATGCCTTTTTGTTTTAGAATCATTATTATTTTATAAAGAGCTACACTGTATTGGAAGCTAAATCCCATTTTCAGTCCCCTCACACCTACATTATGATGACTAATATTTAACATTTTTTGTATAACTTTATTGCTAACCATTTTTTTTTTAGTACTCTAAATGATGTACAGTATTTTCCTTTTTTAATTTTGTTGTACAGACATTTTGTGGCCTACATGTTCAAACTATAGTACTTACATAGATATTTTTGCTTATTTTTCCCAAACTTCATCATCATTTCTAATTTCAAGCTCAATTATTCATCGAATTTAAAAACAGAGTTGACAGCTTCAAAATAAATGCAGCATTGAAAGGGTTAAAAGAAAATCAATGCATTTAGAGCATTTACTGATACAATATTGTATTAAAAAGGCAAGCGCATTCCTTCAACTACAGTATTGTAACAAAATTGGAGTAAAAATAACTCGGCTACACTTTTAACATTTTACTTTTCTGACACATCTGGCTTCCCAGAACCTAAAGAAAATCTAGAGTGCCTCCACTAGTGTATTTAACAAAACCACAAGGAAGCCAGTTGTTCAAATATACTGCAATATAATAAAACATTAAAGTTTTCTAAAATGAAAATTTGTTAAAGAAATGCTACATTCGATGTTCTATTCATATGTGCATGCTTTTTACATACAGTATATGATAATTGTTTTTTTTCATCTCTAAATGTACATATATTTAATTAGTTCTCTTATGTTATTAAAGTGGTGATGCAAATTGTGTTGAAATGAAGAGGTGGTAATAATACACAACATAATGTGGTAATACCTACACACTCTCCCAAATAGCTGATATCTAGGTGTCTGGATATTTAAACGCAGGGTAGGAGAGCCAGATGCTTGGAAGTGCTATACCTTTTACCACTTACAGTGTTTGAAGTTGTATAATGATCCCAGATATCCACAACTTTACCCGAGGTCTGTATCCAACATAACCACAATCATCATAAATTGGATTTTCCCTTTTCAACTATTCTTAAATACTCTTGACGAGAAGCTACATGATCTTTTATGTGACGCACTCCCCCAAATTTGTCAAAGCTGAGCTCTCAAGTATGGATATTGAGTTTCCAGGTTCTCACCTGTCTTAATAACCCTTAACACAAGTACATAAACCTTCTTGAGCTGGTATAACATAAATCAAGGTTCTCACCTGTACTTAATAACCCTTAACACAAGACATAAACCTTCTTGAGCTGTTATACATAATCAATGACCAGTGCATGTGGCTCACACTAGACTGGATAGATTGGTTTGACTTCTTGGCAAGGAAAGATGTTTGGTATATTTTACATGCACTTGATGTCTCTGTTCATCCAGCAGTTGGTACCTGATGACCAAGGTACCTGGTACAAGGTTCATCAAGGTACCCAGGTCCTTGATGAACAAGGTACCTGGTACAAGGTTCATCAAGGTACCCAGGTACCTTGATGAAACAGGTACCTGGGTTAGTCTGTGGCTCGCAGGGATGAATCAGTCAGTGGCTTTGTGGAAAATGCTTGCCAGTGGCATGTGGGGAAATACCGTCAGTGGCTTCAGAGGAAATCTGGATAACCCTATCTGGCTATCTGTCTGCGACAATGAGAAACTAAAATCTGTACTTCGTTATCACTTTATTCACTTCTAACCTTAGATATATATACTATATATATAATATATAATATATATATATATATATATATATATATAATATATAATATAATATATATATATATTATTATATAATGTTCTTACATCGTTGTATTCCAGGCACCTTAACTGCTTTATTCTATCAAAAACCAATACCTGTAAAGTATTGTGCTGTTTCTGCTCCTTCACGATACTGAGGTGTCTTCAAGTTGAGAATTAATTGTGGCTTCAGGCCTAGTAATCTCTGAAGGGGTTCTTAAGGCCACCACAGAAGCTTACCCACCATCCAGCAAGTCTTACCGACCATCCAGCAAGTATACTTTAGTCCTGAACATTGTTCAGGACATAGTAAACCCCTAATGGTCGCGTGAGGGTTTACAGTCACCGCCTCACAATAACAATGACACCATTCAGGATCAGGGTTGCCAGATCCCAATTGCTGAAAGTAGCGAGCTGACGGTCAAAAAGTAGCGAATTTGCAAGTAGAGTACCCAATTTTTGTTTAGTCAAATCGAATCAAATCAAATGTTTATTCAGGTAAAAAGTACATACATACAAGATGAGTTACAAACATAATGTTGGATTTCTAAATAGCGACAGTACATACAGACAGACGACATTCAAATTTAGTAAGTTTATCTTCCTTCTTTGATAGAACAGACTTGATGCTCATCTGCTGATGACTTACCGCCGATATATTTTGTCTGTGTTTTAATGTTTCACTGTGTTTCTTTTCTGGGAGCCACTTAGTGGCATGTCTTTGC
>WNGS01066681.1:8092862-8104596 GCA_020271785.1 Procambarus virginalis | reverse complement strand
ACTGAAGGACAAGAGCTACAAGGAGAGGTTAGAGCATTAAATATGCCAAAACTAGAAGATAGAAGAAAGAGAGGCAATATGATTGCTACGTACAAAATAGTAACAAGAATCGCTAAAATTAATAGGCAGAATTCCTGGAACGTCAAGAAAAAGAAGTCATATTTAAACTAACTAAACACAGATGCCGAAGAAATATAAGAAAATTCACTTTCGCAAACAAGAGTGGTAGACGGTTGGAACAAGTTAGGTGAGAAGGTGGTGGAGGCCAAAACCATCAGTAATTTCAAAGCGTTATATGACAAAGAGTGCTAGGAAGACGGGACACCACGAGCGTCGCTCTCATCCTGTAATTATACACTCACTGTATAATTCTGTTTTTGAGACCTACACAAGACACAGGAGTTTCAGAAAATATTTACATTGTCAAGAGTGTAGTGGAGGGTAAGTGACGTAAAAAAGTAGAGTCCCAAAGTATCATAATTAAGTACTGTACACAGAGAATGGTAGTAGGGGGTCGAGAGGAACAACTATTGGAAACAAATGAGAAAAATCAGAGATAAATGAGGGTTGGTGAATGGAAGAAGATGGAACCAAAACAACAACGATGATGATGATGATATCAGCAAGCATAACAGTATCTTGGACAACACAGTATGATATATTTCATGGGCTTTTCAAAGGCAGAAATAAGCATGGGGAAGCATTTTTGTTGGGTCAGCAAAAGTGGAAGAGATGCTAAAAAATCATTAGCAAAAACTTTAACATTTGGGAAGGAAAATGAAGAACTAAATAAAAAAAATATTCTTGGAGGAAATCATTTTGGAAAGCGATAAGATAGTCATTAGCCTATCAGGTACTCTAATGATACAGGAGGTAGTTCTGAAGATAAATGTTGCTGCAATCCAGTCTCTGACCAAGGGCCAAATTCACCAAGCAGTTATCCAAGTACTTACAAACGTGTACATCTTTCCTCAATCTTTGACGGCTTTGGTTACATTTATTTAACAGTTTACAAGCATGACAACTTCCCAATCAACTGTTGTTATTGTTATACACAGCTTCCTGGTGCTTCGGAGCTCATTAACTCTTTAATAATTGTAAATAAAGCTGCCAAAGATTGAGAAAAGATGTACAGGTTCATAAGTGCTTGCATAACTGCTTTGTGAATCTGGTTCCAGGCCTCCTGGTTGGTGGTCTGGTCAACCAGGCTGTTAGATGCAACTACTCACAGTCTGCAGTGTGACTCACAGCTCGGATAATCACATATTCTTTAGAGATGTTTAGAGGTGTTTATCGAGCTCTCTTTTGAACACTCTGAGCGGTCGGCTAGTTATACCCTTTGTTTCGAGGGAGAGTGCTGAAAAGTCTTAGGCCTTCATGTTGATAAAATGATGGAGTAGGTTACTAAAAGGTTAGAACAGTGCAAGAAGGAAATATAAGAACCCTACATGCAAGTAGTCAGAGAAAAAGAACAATCAAAGTGTGTAAGGAAGTCAAGAACAGAAGTGAACAGTTAAGAATAGACAAGAAAATTAGAAGAGAACTACCATCCAGCAGTGACTTAGCACAAAATACAGTGGACAGAAGTAAGGCCATGATATTCCATGGGTGTAAAGAAAACAAGATACCATTTAGGCTAGACAGAGGCACAGAAGAGGCAGAGATGACTGATAAAGTTTTTGATTAGTACAAGGCCTCACAGACAATGAATCATCAGGCAGCAGTTGGAAAGGAGCTGAAAAACAGAGCCAGAGGAAGAGGAAGCCTGCCAAAGAGTAAGCCACATTTCCACAAAATTCATAAAGGGTACTGTGTACTCAAAGAAGGGGATCAACCCATTGACCTTAAGAAGCTTTGTAAACACTGTTCACAAAGCACAAACACGAGTGAGGCATCCGTATACAATAAGTGATGGAGGACAAAGGCGTTGTGGAATAAAATCCAGGAAAAGCCTAAGCAGAAAAAAAAGTGAACCAAAATCTGGTGAAGTCAATAGAGCTCATGCTGACAATCCAGGCAATGACAAAAAGGAGAGTACAGCACTGGAGAAACCAGAACAATGCCTGGAACCAAAACCAGCCCACAGGGGGACACTACAAGGGCAAAAAGTCAAGCTCTTAATCAACCACTCTACCAACAGCTGAGAAATCTGGGGGCCACACCAACACTAGACAGAGACGAGCCTGCATGCAGAGCAACCTCTGGCTACCCATCCACATTGAGCTGGGAAAGAATGTCCACAAGTCTGCAATCCCTGGCTTGCAGACATGAGAACTGGCTGGGAGCCCAAACCATCCAGATGTTGAGGTAGGCCAAAATACAGACATCTAAAAAGATACTGCTGTGTAAAAAATTAATCAGACTAACCTGGGAAGAACGAAGGAGCCATGCCAAAAAAAAAAAGAGAAACCAAATCAATATGCCTGTAGCTTTGCAACACACACTAACCAGTCCTTGAACCTCAAATGAAACAGGATGTGCCAGAATGCATCATGGAAGTGCAGGGACACCAAGAAACTGCCTGCTACACCAGGTTGACCTGAGCTGAAGTGGTCATTGAAAGACCAGACTTTGAAGGGGGAAAAAAAAAAAAAGAGCCAAATCCGAGATGGTGAGAATACACCGGAGGGCTGTTGTGTTCCACAGAGATACTGGGAATAACCAGAACACCCAGCAAAAAGATGGGGAACCCAACCTACCCAGAGTACAACTAAGACACAATGATCAAAAAGAGCAGCATAGAAGAAACAGACCAAGTGTAAACAAGGGGCATTTTTAAATGCCTCTTCCATTGAAAAAGTGTACATACAGCTATGCATATTTTGGTGGTGTGAGAGGTACTGATTTCCTGTGATGCCAGCATTACAATAAGTATCCCTATTATGAAAAATGGGAAGCAGTACAGGTGTACAGCTTTCCACTTTCACCAGGCAGAAAGTGATGCTAGCAAAAGTGAATATTATTATGCAAGGATTTACTGTCTTCAAAATCTTATATATTATAATCTGAATGTATTTATACAGTATATTTGAATAGTTTAGTGTTTGTTTTATGTTATATTTAACCCCTGTTTTGTCAAAACTTTTTTCATTCTTTTAAGGAACTACCTCCCCACCCCATGAAAATGAGAAGCAAGGTAATTATGAGGCGACGAGTCACAATAACGTGGCTGAAGTAGGTTGACCAGACTACACACTAGAAGGTGAAGGGACAACGACGTTTCGGTCCGTCCTGGACCATTCTCAAGTCGATTGTGACAATCGACTCGAGAATGGTCCAGGACGGATCGAAACGTCGTCGTCCCTTCACCTTCTAGTGTGTGGTCTAGTCAACAAGTATGATGCTAACTAGACAAAATACCATAAACAATAGCAGCTGATAAACAAATGAGAGAGAGCACTGCAAGGGTCATTACAATTCAACACAATGGATACAGGACGAGATTTGATAAAAAATGAAGGTGAAGAGAGACACGAAGTTGTGTGTAGACACAACATATTGTCTGTAAGACAAGAGGAAAAACATATTATCTGTAAGGACTACGTACATCAAATCCAATATAGATTTTATAAGATTTAATTAAAATCAGACAAATGACATTTTCAATAACATTTTCACTTAACATGGCGAGACAGACCAGGGTTTTGTGTGGAAGAGCAGTGTATGATGGACAAATGAATATTTAAGAACAAAATCTCACATATGCCGAGAAAATGGTACATACATATATACATGAAGGGGGGGGGAGTTACTGCATGGTAAACAATGCTAATGATTTATTCAAATGAAAATGAACTTCCAAAATATATACTTCTCTATTGCATCCAAACACACTATATTGTACTTCCTTCTCCTTATTAGCTTCTACATTCATACAAAAAATATCCATGCAAAAATACTTATAACTCTTGTATTCATCCAATGACAAAATTTTTAAGCATTTAAACCAAAATAATTTCTTAGTTATACCTGGTCTCAATAACTGAAGCATAACTAAAATGCATATGGAGGAATATACAGTATAAAGGCATGAGCCGTCTGCCATATAAACACAGTATCTCGGAGAACTTGCTTGGACATCCTTGCACTGTGTGGAAGGCAGCAATAACTCACAATTGATTTGAAAAGATTGCTGATGTATGTTTGTAAATTACTACAATAATTTTATTTCTAGGGAGAAGCATATGTAGTGTTCTCACAAAATGCACAAAATATCTAATAAAATGTTATTAACTTATTAAGTCTATCAGCCATTTTCTATGAAGTCAAACTCAATAGATCACGTTTAAAAATGTTTGTTTAAAGATAAATATTGTATATTGATTAAAACATGTTAAGTATAGCAATAAAAATACTGAATGTGGCAATAAGCTCATAAAAAGGGAGGGTTAACAAACTGACCAATTGAATTACATTAATTACAAAACTGATATTTGTTTCAATTTTATTTTAATCATTTCTTATTATTACGAAGTATGTAAAATCCAGTCACTTGAATAAGACCAGATGTGACCCACCTTTAGATGAGATACAGCCTCCATAACCATATCCTTCTTGGGCCGCTTACATGTGGTTGTCTTCCGAACAGGTGCTTTACCTGACTCCTCCGCAACATCCACGGACCCCACCAGACGAAGGTGGAACACAGTGCCAGCAGGCCCAAGCCCTGGTCCCCCACCCTCCTCCGAGACCCAGTCCAAGTTCCCTCCACCTCCATCAATCTCCAGCACTTCTCTATTCTCTTGAGCAGTCACACTTGTTCCTGGGATGACTGTAAGGACCTCAATGCACTGATCTTCACTATCAAGGCTTACATTTTTGCCTCCCTCACCATCATCATCATCGTCTTCATCGTCGTCGTCGTCCTCCTCCTCCTCCTCAACATCATCATCCTCCTCACCATCATCATCTTCCTCATTTTCTGCTGTAATAACTTGTTGCCGCTCCTCTCTTTCGTCTTCCTCTTCAATTTCATCCTCCTCTTCCTCTTCATAATCATCATCATCTCCATCAACATTTAATGGCTCATCACTCGATTCCATGATGTTTAATATATTATCTCGAATTCCAATTGGTTCCTCTAATACACCAGGTGGCAATGGTGACACAATAGGAACACTAGAATGTACCAGATTTAAATCAGCCATATAAGGGCATGCAGGAACCCCTTGGCTCATTCTATGTAATTGTTTCCATGCATTATTATGTGCAGGTTGGCTATCAGGAGAAGTGTGGGAGCACCCATGTCCTCGGCGGGGTGAATGAACAACTCGAGGTGAAGCTGCAGCCGATTCATGAGCCAATGGAGAGCCAAGGGACTTGGATATGTTGGGTTCTTTAGGAGAATTCAAGGTTCTTGGCGAATTCTGACTCCTGGGTGAATGTTCCCTAGGTGAGCAAAAGCCATTGGACGATTCTAACTCCCTTGGCATATGTAGAGAATTAATAGAGTGATGGGGAAGAGGTGAATGTTTGGGGCTTGGGGAGAGTGGGGGCTCTGGGGATGGCTCTGGATCGTTACATTCCGCCAGCAGTTCCTTATCATCATCTGCATCCTGACAGGGGAATGTTGTTTTGGTTGGTTCTCTAGCTACTGTACACACTCTCTAGGTAGCGAGAATCATTATTATGTAACAACAGTTGAGAGGTAACTTTAGGGGGTAAAGTAATTCTTAACATGTTTGGAAACAGTTTCATAAGAACAAATTGTATATAGCTTGTAGGAGGATGAATCGAATTGATAGAGAGTTATTACTGCATCTACTGCTGAGGAGGGGTTAACTGGGGACTTGGTACATATCTTTTGGAACACAATGGGACAGGTCAAATCATATATTTTCTTAAAGCAAGGCAAAAATAAAATAAATAACCAAACACATGTACAAGATGCGGACCTTAATAATCAATTAACAACTTTATGATAAAGCCTTAGGCTTATTGATAAAGCTGGCTTTATAGGAATCAGCCAAAATATAACACAAGGTCTGAAAGGGAGGTCAAATTGCCCTCTTTCAAAAAGCTAGTTACTGATACACTTTGCAGCAACGACACACATGCAGCGACGTTAGCCAGCACCGAACCAACCACTTTGGGAATGACATGACAATTATAACTATCAAAACTGTAGTCTTTGATGAGAATAATACAATAAAATTATTCAAGAATAATAACCAACCCAAAACAGACATTAACACTGCCTGGTAAGCAGAATAAATGAATAAGAAAAACACTGGCATAGTTTCTGTCTATGTCCACTGTGTTACCCATCTTATAAAACTCATTTAAGAACTCTGTTTATAACCACAGACCTCGTTTATTCAATAAAAAAAAACAGTAATTGACCTCACGTTAGCAACCCAAAACATATTCCGACTGTCACCACTGATGCATGCGAAAGTGTTCCCAAGGTCAGATCAGTTCATGCTCTTGTACAGCATAAATAACTCCTCCAGTAAATAAGTATTTTTTTCACATTTGAAACCTGTGAACTACCGTACCCCCCAAATCATAAGAAGAGAAATGATAATAGCAATGGAAGATAAATAAAAGCTAGACAAGCAGTTATTACCATTCTCATTGTAAAGAACTTTCCTTCATTTTCAAGAATATTTAATCTTCCATTAGTTACTGTGTTACTGTGTGTAAAAAGCAACTAGAGGCTTCAACATGTGATGCTTGCACATCATTTCCATATATTTATTACAGAGAAGATAGATAAATATTATATAGAGATATATATATATCTATATATATATATATATTATAATATATATATATATATATATATATATATATATATATATATATTTATATATTTATTTTTACACCTCTGGCTGGAAGGGGACCCCTAGCCTCGGAGGAAACCACACATAACGCATTAGAGGGAATGTTTAGGTCCCCCTCCAATACAGTCTCTGTATGCTTTTCTCCTACCAACCCACTTCCTTTTGTGTGTGTAATTTTTTTTTATGTATACATACATATATCCTGGCATACAAATATTCTACGACCAATCTTCGATTGATTGTTCAGGACATTATGTTACTGCATGATTACATGAAGAAAATGGACAAAAAAAAAAAGGCATTCAGGATAAATGGGTCATAAATATTGAAGGCATCAGTTCCTAGGTCATGTGATATGTTTATAAATTAATGACAGCCTCACCCCATCTGGCCCCGAAAAAAAAAAAGACATGCAAAACTGTAACAACAATGGCGGATGAGATGAGCCTTGAGTCAAGTGATCTAAGAGAGGGGAAACACTACAAAAAGATCTAATGGTCTGGATACATTCAGGTACTTAAGGTGTTTACCAGCGCGATAACTAATCACACGATACAACTTGGGGACACAACTCGACGTTGAATCTCGACACACACAAAGTTTGTAGGCCTTTTTTTTTTTTCCAAGCGATGATATCTTATGCAATAGACTTTCGGTGTCAAACAGTGGCTCTTAGAAGTTTTCAAAAAACAGATTATGATGAGGTAACACAGTGTCAAAAGAAACATTCATGCAGGGCAGAATATCTTTTCCCACCTAAGAAGGCTTCAGCAAAATCAAGGACAGATTCAGAAAACAGCTAATGCCCCAAAATAATATGGCACAACAATATTTACTCCAACAATGAAAAAAATTAATTTTTTTTTGTTTTTAAATTTGTAAGTAAATTATATGTATATGTTATATCTGATAATTCAAAAGCAAACAAATCAATTTTCTAAATGTATTGAAAATCTTCACGAGTTCAATTCCTTCTATGAATTGCATAAGGTGGGATTAAGATAGGGATGCAAGGCTCGTGTGTGAGATCAGGGAAGCAATAACGCTACAGGACCTCTTGCTTAGATCTGCCGACTGTCGCCGGATGCCTCTAAACAATAACCAACGAGAGCAATTATAATTGAATTCAAAACGCACTCCAATCTAGGAACAAAATTAATTCATTCATTTACATCCATGTGACAATAATCAGTCAATGACATTATAATGTAATTAAGTAGTTACAATCATTAAATTAATGAAATAAAACTAACTATACATAAAATTCAAGCACAATACATTAAATTATAATAAGTTGCTACCATCACTACACAAACCAGTCCTGGCATAACATTTCCAAAGCAAAATGTTTGCAAGAATTGCTTATCAAGCATTCTTTACCATTAGAGGAATAAGGTTAAAAATGCTCAACATTATAAAACTGTTTCATTATGTGAAAAAAGCCAATTTCTCAATAACTAACTCCATCAACACTATCACAATAAAAGCACAGTCTTAAATTTGCAAGCTTTCATATACATTCACACACACACACGTGCATGCACACAACTGCCCACACTATTACACAGAAAAGTACAATAACATCAACCTCAATGAACCATGGAACCTTTGCATCTACAGTATAATTATCATTTAAACATTAAATGTGTTTTCCATCTTTTTGGTAAAAAAAAAAAAAATTAAAAAAAAAAAAANCTGCTAAACCAAAGCCAGCACCCAAGTTCTCAACAACCAGTGTAGCCGAAAGGGCACGAGCCAACAAACACACATTGAGGTCCTCGAACTCAACCCCCACAGGTAAACCCGTACCACCAGTGTGACTACAACAGAAAGTACGCCAACGATTCAAAGAAAACACACGCCAGGACGATTTTCAAACCTCATAACCAACCCACTAAGGATATGAACACCAAACCCACAATGAAGTCACATTCATAATTGAGGTGTAATCCGGGTCTCGCAGGAGGTAAGCCGCAATGGCTTCCACCACCTCATAAGGTGGCAGGTAACAAATCTCCGGAACCAACACCAAATCCATGTCGTATGTGGAAGGAGGGAACAACAACCCAGGCGGGGTTCAATACGACCCAGGAACCGGGGCGGCAGGAAAGGGAACCACTGGTCAGCGCATTGCAGCAACCTAAATGTAACACCTCGGCTGCCTGCACCCGTATCAAGTCACCGAGTCGCTACAAAACTCGCACCACTCCAGATCGAAGCTGTCACCGACCCAACAGGCACCATGATCGAGGCAAAAACGATTACTTTCACCCTCAGACAGGGGGACACAGCATCCCACAAGCGAGACGGGTCGCATCAATTGCACCTCCCAGGGGCCTTAAGACTGGTATCACCAACAAAAGCCCAGGCAGATCCGGCACTCAAACTTCCAAAAAAACCTGAACCCCTGGGACGTGTCCACCAAGAAACAGATGCAAATATAACCATATCTATATGGGACAAATGAAAAAACCCTCAAGAGGACCACACAGCCAGTCGTTAATTAGCTGTACAAAGGAGGAAGAAACCCCCCCCCAGCATCCTCAAGGTGGTCAATCACCGACCTGCAAACGACCACAGGTAGCCCCTCCCCCAAGGTGACTTGTGCAAGATGCACCACGCCTGAAGGGCAGCACTTACGGAACCCAACCCTAAGCGCATGCACCCCGAGTACCTGTGAAGATTACTCCCACTCCCAGCTATACAACACAAGGCACAGCACTGAACACAACATTCAGGAGCTGGAGTCACACGACCAATGCCTAGACACATCAACCGAGAACTGAAGTTGTGCGTCTCAGCTCCCAGCAGCACGGCATGTGGTGACGTCATGTTCCTTTTTCATTTCAAGACTTCTGTCTGCTTGTTTCACTTTCAGTAGTAGTAGTTTCAACCACAATACGCATTTCTTTGCGTATGCTTACCTTTCTAGGAACCCGAGCGGACAGCACGCTCGACTTGTGATCCTCTATGCCCATTGTTTGACGCCGGGACAAGTTTCTTTCACCCTATGCCCCTGTTACCTAGCAGTAAAATAGGTACGGGGGGGGGGGTGTTAGTCACCTGTCACGGGCTGCTTCCTGGGGGTGCAGGACCGGGCCGCGGGGACACTAAAAGCCCCAAAATCATCTCAAGATAACCTAGATGCCAACCCAGTCAATGCCAAACACAGAATGCTCCATAACCACATGTGCAATTCTATAGGCCATTGCTCCTCGTTGCCTCTCTGAGGGGGTCACGTTCTGCTGACCAAACCACACACTAGAGTGTCAAGGCACGACAACATTCTGTCCTGGACCATTCTCAAGTCGATTGACAATGGGCCAATCGACTTGAGAATGCTCCACAACGGACTCAAACGTCATCGTCCCTTCACTTTCTAGTGTGTAGTTTCGTCAGCACCTTTCAGCCGCATTATTGTGACTCCTCATCTGCGGTCAGGTTCTGGCTCGTGGTCCCCGGTAAAATTATCAACTCCATTCACACTGGCATCAGTCAAAGTCTAATATATCCATATCAGCCTAGATAGCTCTGGGAAGCTGAAGGGACTTCCCTCCCCAGAAAATTGGCAAATTTGTTCACTTCCCTGGTAAAAATTCACCTTATCCACGGTTTGGGTGGTGGTTTCGCAAAATGTTTTCATATTTCCCCACCACTCTGGCCTCGCACCTGAGTGAAAAGCACTCTGGTATCGTAGTCATAAAAGCCCGGGTATGATCCCCGGCAGAGACAAATGGGCAGAACTTCTTTCATCCTGGTGCTCTGTTCACCTAGCAGTCAATACGTAGTTGGGAGTTAGACAGCTGCCTCTTGGGGATGCATGCCTGTGTAAGAGAAATATATGTAGTACACATATTAGAGGCAAATACATTTGTTACAGACGTGGGGTCCATGAGCAAATAGCTTGTTTCTGCACATACATATAAATACATCAAGCAATACAGGATATTCTTTGATAATGTCGTCAAAAACATTTGGATTTTTCACTTTATTCTCCTATTGGATATTATATGCAAACAAGCCTGAATGGTCCCCAGGACTATATGCAACTGAAAACTCCCACCCCAAAAGTGACTCGAACCCATACTGCCAGAAGCACTCTGCTGGCGTACAGGATCCCTTAACCACACGACCGGACAAAAGAGGATGGTAGCCGAGGTTATTTCCAGACCCCGCGGGCACTCGGTTCGTAATCTTGGCCATAGTATTTTATCAAACACATCATTCTTTGGGGCACACGTGAGGAACACAAAAACATTCTGTGTGCCCAAAGAATGAGGTGATTTGATAAAATACCATGCCCAAGATTATCAACCGAGTGCCGGCGGGGGATGGAAATAACCTCGGCTACCATCCTCTTTTGTCCGGTCGTGTGGTTAAGGGATCCTGTACGCCAGCAGAGTGCTTCTGGCAGTATGGGTTCGAGTCACTTTTGGGGTGGGAGTTTTCAGTTGCATATATATACATACATATGTATATACTCAATTCAATGAGGTGATATGGTAAAAAAGTTTTGGGTGAGGTGACAGAATATGAAACAATGGGTATAAATTGGATACGTGAACATATGAATGGAAGTAACTGCAGAAGGTCTATTGGGCTATGCTTCCATATTGGTTGAGGGTCTTGAAGTAGGTAGAATATAGTTGTGCATTAATTGGCTGTTGACTTTTTGATGTGTAGTACCTTGCTCATGTCTAGCGCCTCCTATCGATGATTTCTGTGTTGTTATAACAAACAACACTGAAATCATCGATAGGTACGGCAATAGCAGGTGCCTAGACATCAGCAGGTACTACACGTCAACAGTCAATTAATACACAACTATATTCTACCTACTTCAGACCCTCAACCAATATGGAAGCTAGCCAATAGACCTTCTGCAGTTACTTCCATTCATATGTTCACGTATCCAATTTATACCCATTGTTTCATATTCTGTCACCTCA
>WNGS01066681.1:8061001-8082976 GCA_020271785.1 Procambarus virginalis | reverse complement strand
AATACAGTTCAATCAAACTAATTATATATACTTATAACAAAAAGTGATTGTCTTTAATCCCTTGTTTAACCTCATTTTATACTTTTTATTCATATTGTGCATAAAATGAATATAAACTATTGTAAATTACTTAATTCTTAGACATGGAAGCAGTACTTGCCACAAAATGTACTCGAAGTGCTCTGATACCCTTTTTGTGGAAATACTGTATAGACAATTGTGATCTAATTGCATCATCTCTTTACTTTGAGCACAACACACAGCAAGTGTTTCAATTCAGTATTCTTTTTGAAATTCTGTACTACTAAATTTGCTCTCGATTCCAGTATCTGACATTGATACTAGAAATTTGGAGAATAAAATAATCATTGAGTACTGCACTGTATCACTGTTGATTTGAGATGCAGATTTCATTTAAGAATATTTTTTTTCGTTGTATAATGGAAAGAAAGTTGTATACATTTCCCTGACTTGTATGGCAGTGCCTGTAGAAGCCATGTGTTCAGTTGTTGCTCAATTATAGGAATTTCCAAAAACTTTAGTTTTAACGCCATGTCTGATGAGTAGTCAATATATTAGAATGATTTAACAAGGTTCCACTGTTACAGTATCAAATACTGAATGTGTTAGATGTTTTGCAAGATTGTTTATAACATTAAAGCTTCTGCTTTAAATTGTTTAACTCTCTATTGTTTTTTTTATCATCAAATACTTAAAATGTTCTAATAAATTTTGTATCCAACACTACCATAGTACCAATGCCATATACTGTACCATTACCAACTCCACATACTTTTGCCACAAAACAATACCACCATCACAAATCTATTACAAATATATTTGTATACTTCACATAAATGAGACATTTCACAATGTAAGACATACTGTACTACCAAGATATATACTGGGGCACACCAATAACTTTCCCTCAGTATACTGGCAATTTGTCATACAGTATTTACTAGATTTAGTAACCTGCTAAATTTGCCATTCATTTCTCCTATCTATATGTTCCTCATTTCTTATATCGGTTATGAAAACATGTCGAAGCAGTACAATAGGTTTGAACCTGGAGTTGGTAATGTGTGTACCTGGGGAGTGCAGGTTCAACTGCATCATACGGCCTCAATATACATTATATTTTTGTGATTTCATTGTACTGTACTGCTTAATTTATCATTGCTTGGTTGATACCTGGTTGATGGGGTTCTGGGAGATCTTCTACTCCCCAAGCCCGGCCCGAGGCCAGACTTGACTTATGAAGTTTGGTCCACTAGGGGTTGCTTGGAGCGGCTCACATACCCAAATATGTGGTAATCTGGTAATCTGTCTCATTCAGTTAGTGTAAATCCAAAAGTCTTTATGTGCTTTATGTGCATAAAAGTCTTTAAAAGTCTTTATGTGCTTTTGAAAACTACTGCAATGTTTTCCTGAAATTATCTGTTAAAATCACCTTTATTTTATAGCAGATGTGCACAGACTACTAGAATAAGCTTAAACTAACAATTAGCTTAGCTCCATACATACACAGCTGCATTACAAATAGCCACTAATACACTAAAATATATGAGTAATTTTGTGATTCAAAGTCAGCTCTTTACACTTAAATCACATCAGGCATGGATACTAATTTGCATGGGAATAGGCTTACAGGTTCCAGAAGATGAGAGGAAATTGTCAGCACTGTGGATAACTGCCTGACAGACCACTGGAACATTATCTAACACAGTGCACAGTTACAAACCCATTTAGATTTCAACTTAGATCAACAGAGCAGAAGTTGTTAACACATGGGACAAAATCTTACTGAATTCAATTTCTTTCTTTATTGTGCACCCCATACCCATCCCGTGGGCGGTGGTGTAAAGATACAGAGGCACATAATCGGTTCAGGAACTGAACTCATACTCCACCTAAGTAAAACAGAAACAAGTAACACTTGGTGGCCTGTGCAGGATATCCCTGAAAAAAATTAAGGTATTAAAAAGTAATACCTCCAGGTGCAAATGGGACAAGTACTAGTGAAAGGGAAGTGCCTAACCTTTCTGTCCCACCTGGGTATCAAACCCAGGATCTGTATCAACTGTGAGTTGATAATGAAGTAGACTGTACTACAGTAGGAGACAAGAAGGCAGCTAAAGGTCATGTAACAACCTGAAATTAAGCTACACCTCGGTATCCTTAATGTTATTAACACCACACTACTAAAAAAAAACAGGATTAACCAACAATTACTGGCCTTTAAAGGGCATAAAGCTCTGATTTAAAGTACCAGGTACGCCAAGGTTCATAGGTGTCTAGGTTCAAATCCTTCTTGGGTGTGGCGTTTTCAGTTGCATATTGGCTTGGGGACCATTCAAGCTTGTTCACATTATATATATATATATATATATAATATATATATATATTATATATATATAATATATATATATATATATATATATATATATATTTACTTATTTATATAAAGCTAGGTACATTGGGGGTTAAGAGAGTACATAAATGTTGATTTTACATTATGTAAAGCCACTAGCACACATGCATTTCGGGCAAAAAAGTAAAATGTATATATGTATGTGTGTGTAGTTATTTAGTTTAGTTCATTTATTATGCACCCTATACCCATCCCGTGGGCAATTCAATTCAATTTCTTTCTTTATTATGCACCCCATACCCATCCCGTGGGCGGTGGTGTAAAGGATTACAGAGGCACATAATCGGTTCAGGAACTGAACCCTCTAGTTCGTTTAGCTAAGCAAATAACAATGTTTGACGCTAGTTACAAAATTATCAATGTTGTATACACATGTACACACCCTCATACATACATGTACATATATATATACGTATACACATATACATACACATACATATCTAATCACCCACACAAATACACACATCAAGAATCTTTGTGTCACAAGTGACACAAAGAGGTGTCACAAGTGACACTACAAGAGGCTCACAACAGTCACTATACAAGGCACTTTACATCTATAGTGAGTCACACAGTTACTAGTCTTGCTGCACACCCACCCAACTGGGCGGCAGCTTTACAGTCATGTGCATGCATTACCGACAGTAAGCAAATTTTGGATACTTCGCTAAAATTTCGGGCAGCACATCATTGTGAATGAAGTACTTACACATTTCTTGGACACTATTGATGGTGTTATCTCTAAATTCCGCAATTTTTTCACATTCCATTATATAATGACGCAAAGTATGCGAATAGTTCTGCTGACAGAGTTTACATTTAGTCAAATCTACATCAGCAGATGTTACAAACTCCCAGAGGTACTTGTAGCCGAGCCTAAGCCTAGCAGTGGTAACATCTAGAAGTCTGCTAACATTATTGGATGACCCATAGACGTGCGGTTCTTCATGCATAATAGAATGATGATAGATGGAGTAACTGGTGTGAATTTCACTTTGCCTCAAGCCTCCGAAATTTAGTTGATGTTCCTGGGATATTACTGCCCTCAGGCTGCTGAAAGGCAGTCCAAGTTGGTAATCAATTCCCTCTTTACGAGCAAAAGTCTTGGCTAGCTCATCAGTTCTATCATGCATTCGGAGACCAATATGGGAAGGAATCCACAGGAGACAAACTCTGACTCCATCATTGATTATTTCACTATATCTGTGTCTAGCTTCAGAGATAAGCACGTCACAGTTATGCCTTGGGGAGCTGAGGGCAGTCAAGGATGACAAGGAGTCACTTACAATTAGCGTGTCAACTTTGGATTCATATACGCGCTCTAGTGCAAGGATTATGGCAACCAATTCTGTTTGAAGAGTGGAGGCCCAGTTACTTAGTCTCGCTCCACACTCATGGGAGATGGAACCATCTCTCCCTGTCACAACAACTGCACTTCCAGCTGCACCATAGGACTGATGCAAGGATCCATCAGTGTAAATAATCTGGGAAAGGGAGCGCTCTCTGACTAAAGCATCAATTTGGCTTAAGGCATTGTACTTTGCTTCTTGTCGAAGCAAGGCCTGTTCTTTAATCAGCTTCTTGGGTGGGAAAGGGGGAACAGTAATTTGGAAAGGAGTGATCTCCCATGGGGCAGGAAAGTGTTGTTGTTGTCGCTCTTGGTGGGGGTGATGAAAGTTATACATTCTGAGCACATTGGCAGTTACAGTAATCCATTTGGAGGGATGCTGACCTTCAAGGAAGAAGGCTTGGAGGGCTTCAGTGCAGGGGTTAGGGTGGGTTAGCCTAAGCATCTTGATACCAATTAAAGCATTAATTTCAGTGATACGATCACTTACACATGAAATATTCAGTTCCTTCCTCATGTTTAGTAATTTAGTTGTACGGGGGCATCCGAGGATAATCCTCATGGCTTCGTTTTGCATCTTTTCCAGCCCTCCAAGCATTCTCTCAGGCACTAGAGCAAGCATGGGTGCAGCATAATCAATCAGAGACCTAATATATGAGAGATACATCATTTTGACAATTCTCACATTTGCACCATAGCTTGGATGGTAGCCTGCCACAGCCTTGAGAGCACGGAGCCTCTCTCTACATTGGCGACCCAGTCTGGCTACAACATTGCGGTACAGTGGAACTTCAAGACCAAGGTATTTGTATCTGGTTACATAGTCGAGCAGAGAGCCATCATGCAACTGCATTTTGCGAACGGCCCCACCCCGCCTGGGTGGGCGTCGGTTCAGGATCTTTGTTTTCTCTACTGAGATGACCAAGCCTAGTTCCTGACATGTGTGCAATACAGAGTTCAGAACATTTTGGGTGTTGGTATACCCATTGGTGTGGATCAGTATATCATCCGCATAGCTAATGATGTGTTCGCTTGGGCTCCTAGTTACTGAGTTTAGAAGTGCATTGATTAACACATTGAACAGAGTAGGACTGAGGACACCTCCCTGTGGAGTGCCAAGTTCAAAATCTCTCGTTACACTCCTATGCCCTTGGAATAGTACAGATGACTTCCTGTTGGATAGATAGCCTCTTATCCACCGTAAAAGCCATCCTCCAACATTCATTTTAGCAAGTTCGCTCAGAATGACGAGTGGGTTAGCAATGTCAAAGGCTGACTTAAGATCTAGGAAAGTGGTGTATGACCTATCAGTATGCAGGGTGAGGAATGTGGTAATACAGTGATGTACACTCTTTCCATGCGTAAAGCCATATATCTGGGGAGACAACATGTTACTAATTCTGTAAAGGAGACGGTTGAGAACCATCCTCTCAAGACACTTACAGAGACAACTAGTGAGGGAGACTGGGCGAAAAGCACTCTGCTGGTTTGGTTTAGGAATGGGAATAATAAGACTGTTGGTCCATGACTTTGGAAGCTCCCCAGTTACATAGCTCATATTATACAATTCAAGCAAGGGATTCCCTGGAACTAGCAGAAGCATACGCAGTATGCCGTAAGTAACTCCATCCTCCCCGGGTCCCGTGGGCGGTAGTGGAAAGGGTTACAGAGGCACATAATGGGCTCAGGGACTGAACCCCACAATTCATTTAGCTAAGCAAGTTACAATCTTGATGAGCTAGTTACAAAATTCAATATAAGTGTGTATGTATATATGTATGTGTATATATATAGTATGTGTATATATATATATATATATTATATATATATATATATATATATATATATATATATATGATATATATATATAATATATATATCATTATATATAATTATATATTATATAATTATATTATATATATAAATATATATAATATATATATATATATATATATATATATATATTATATATATATATATATATAATATATATATATATATATAATTATAATATAATTATAATATAATATTATAGTTGAGTTTATTTTGCGCCCCATACCCATGCCGTGGGCGGTGGATAGTTAATTACAATTAATAGAACATTCTACTAGTTAATATGACCTATTAAATTTGCGACGATTGGATCAGAGTATAGAGAGGGCTGACATACCAGCCAATTAAATTATTTATGAATAATTTGTTATTGGTATCGTGGTGGGTGTGTGTAGGGGAGGTGTGGAGGAGTGCGCATGTGTGGGGCCAGCAGGTGTGGTGAGCCTCTATGGCAGTATGGCTGAGAGGCGGCCCTCGGCCTCCCCCACCACTACCACCACACACCTCGTGAGTTATGTCTACCACAGTCTACCACACTCACCACACCTGGTGGCCCACACCTGCGTGTGGTGTGGGGGAGGGTGTGGGTCAGGGGGGGTCCACTACCCCGCCACAAGTGACCCTTATGACTCACCAAGTCCTCTCATAGTCCCTTAACTTTCTCATTATGTTTAATTCTCTGCAGGATAGATTTACACTACAGTAATATCTTTATGGTACAGGTGTGTAAGGTGTGTGGTGGGCACCTTGGCACAGACCCGGGCTTTCCACCTCGCTCTAGGCCTTGTAGTTCATGCCTTTCTACATTTTATGTGTGTGTTTTACACTCAGCTTGGCCATGTTTGCTAATGTGTTAGCCATGTTAGGTTAGGGCACAGTCAGAACATGGGTACTGGCTGGTTTTTGACAACTATTCTAGTTGTCCAGCTCTTATACACTACTGTATGTGGCTACTTTATGCTGTATTAGTCCAGGTTAGGTTGTATCTGGGTGCCCTCTGTAATGCTTTTGCGCTACCGCTCACAGGATGAGTATGGGGTGCACAATAAACTAGCCGCCTTCGGCGGCAACAATCAATGGATAAATTAAGTTAAATTAATTAATTTTTTTATTAAAGTAACAGTACATACATAGAAGATTGAGTTACAAACATAATGTTCGATTTATATATAGAGCTAGTACATATAATACCTAAAAGCACTAAAATGCATAGCGTTTCGGGCAAGGATAGGTTAGCTTAGGTTTTAAAATCCATTGGCAAACCTTGTATCTAATATTGTAGATTAGGTTAGAATGTAGTGTCACATTATTGGCGACAAGACCTCGGTAGGGTTTATTGAGAGGACCTAACTCATAGGTGCCAGATTTTATTTTTAGGTGAAAAGATGCATTAGGTGTAAGGAAACTTGATCAATTGTCTTGGCTAGCTTGGGAATAGGAGTCTGGGCACAACTGATTCTGAGCCAAGTGTGCTGACCAATATACAACTAGCACAATGTCCCACAAGACCTGTACTGTATATATAGTATAACAACAGTGGGGTATATGCCATTTTCCTCTGTTATGAACAGTAGGGTAAGGTCAAGTTGTACACAACAGTCAACAAACTTAGTTTTCTGATTATGTCAAAACCATATATATAGTTATGATTTGTTTTGTCAAACGTTATATAGTTAGGTTATGATGTTTTAGTTTAGGTTAGGCTATGTTAGGCTCGGTTGGGTTATCTTCTCTTATCTTGAGGTTATCTTGAGATGATTTCGGGGGCTTAGCGTCCCCGCGGCCCGCTCCTCGACCAGGCCTCTTTATTTATTTGATACACATCCCCAGGAAGCAGCCTGTAGCAGCTGTATAACTCCCAGAACTTATTTACTGCTAAGTGAACAGGAGTATCAGGGTGAAAGAAACTGCCCATTTGTTTCTGCCGGCCCCGGGAATCGACCCCGGTCCACATGACTGCGTATCAAGCGTGCTGTCCACTCGGCCACCGGCGCCCTATACGTATGTTGTACACATGTAAGAATAAAAGGCAGCTCTTCAATAGGTTCAGAAATTAAATAGTACCATTACTATACAGTAATTAGTACCATTACTGTATAGATCTGTGCTTTGTTCATTGATAATTTTTGAAAAAAGATATTTCATGTAGTACAGTACAGTAATCTGTTCCTTCCTGTTGCTTGAAGAATATAAACATTATATTACAGAGAAATCTGTATACTGTAGATGTAAAGGAAGAAAGATTTCATTCAGCGCTGAAGTGCTTCATGTACGTAAATTTGAAAGGATTATTGTATATTTACAGTATTTCACGAAGGAAGTACAAGAGAAATCCTTGCGGGAGAATCACAGGGTACGAAATGCTTTAATACTATACTTTGTTAAGTAAGTGTAAAAGTACGTGCTTTGCAATTGTTGTCATATCAAGGTACATATTGCGTCACTCCTCATGTTGGCAGTACATATGATTCATATACTGTACTGCATCTGTTTTATGTGTGCAAAATATTATGTTTCAGATTGAATTTGTTTTATTTTAAAGTTCGATGAAGTTATTTACGTATGGTGTAAACCCTGTAGAATAGCAAAGCTGGAAACTGTTTAAGTATTAAAGACATTTATATATTTGTATCTTCAGCAGATGTATAAAGGACCAGGGATCATCCTACGGAGGATCCTGTTGGGCGTGTGTCTTATCCAAGTTGTTATTACTGGCTACCTGGCCCTCTGCATATTCAATTCTGCATATTCCACTGTTAAAAATATTAAAAGTTTTCCACAACTGGAAAATAAAAGAAAAATTGGAGACAACCTTGAAGGTGAAGACAAAAAGACCCTCGGTAAGAACCATGTTCTAAAGAAAATAGAAAACCGTATTACACAGTAATATTAACGTTGATGAAATATTATGAGCTTCATGTGAGACCCTAGCAATGAATATTTTTTTTTCAGTGCTGTGCTTAGTATTGGGGTGGCTTAGCATTTTTTCTTTTAATAAAACTGCTAACAAATTGTTCAATTTCAGATTTTGATATTGGAGAAAATCAAGCTGCCATTGTTTTGGCACAACAGGAAATGAAACCTCATGTAGTTCAAGGGATGGATGTGAAATGGGATGATGCACATGTCAGAAAAGCTGTAAGTTGAAAATCATGTACAAAAAAATAGAATTTGCTATTATATCTTAACAATATTTTATGCAGTCATTTATTCTTGGGAATGCTTTTACATTTTGGCATACTATTATACAGTACATATTATACTATTATAAATAATGTAGAAGTATTATTAATGAAAACAGTATTTCATTAGCTTAAAAAAAACCATGAAGGTTCTACCTCAATCAGAGGGAAAGTTATGAATTTTTGTTGTTGTGCTTGTAAGTAAAAATTTGTAATTTTTCACAATGGCAACCCTGCTATATGAATATCATGCATCACCGAGTATAAAGTAAGTTAAAGTATAAAGTGTTTTGAGTATCACTCTTTCAAAAGTGTTTTATGATACTGTATATGACATTAGCGCTATTGGTCTATAATTTTTTTGCATCGGCTTAACTACCTCATTTGTGAAGTGGCATGATTTTTGCTGTTTTAAGTATGTCAGGGATAACACCAGTATCTAGGCTGTCTGCAATTTTTTTGCAGGGCCTGTGATAGTGGTTCTTTGCAATTCTTGATGAATGCAAAATTCCAGGAGTCTGGGCCTGGTGCAGAGTGCATGGGCATGCTGTCTATGGCTACTTCAAAGTCAGGGGTTCTTCACACTGAAGTTCAAACTTGTGAGTTCAGGGGTTCACTAAACTTCACTGAACAGGGGTTCAACGTACTGTAACATCCTGCCAAATTTCATGTAGATCCGAGATGGTCGTGTTGGGAGCTGTGATGATTTGGCATGGAATGACCCAATGGTCATCACTGAACTTGTATAAAAATACATGCCAAGGAGGAAAGGGGAAATTTAAATTTTAAAATACAAGCTCAAATTTTAGAAGAAATATCAATCCTCCAAGACTCACATAGAGCATGAGATATACAAAAAAGGCACTAAATGCAGAAATCCAGGAAATCAGGTCAGCCAAAAGGAACTTTGAACAAACAATTTGCTTGAAACATTGTGGTCGAGTTTTGAAGACCTTGAATATCTTCCCTGTCGAATAATTTTATCCTTTATCGTTGAATGTTGACCATTAGATGCATAATTAGTTTACGCAGGCGAAGAGTCACAATAACGTGGCTGAAGTATGTTGACCAGACCACACACTAGAAGTTGAAGGGACGACGACGTTTCGGTCTGTCCTGGACCATTCTCAAGCGACTGAGAATGGTCCAGGACGGACCGAAACGTTGTCGTCCCTTCAACTTCTAGTGTGTGGTCTGGTCAACATAATTAGTTTATATAACAGTACAATTATCTATTATATAAATTCTAAACATGAGACAGTTGAGACATCTATATAGACACTCACATTTAGACCTTTGTCCCACATGTTGAAAATACTGTAATGCATTTAATGATCATCTTTGCTGGGAGAGATTCATCTTGTCATTTTTCCAGCTGTTTCTCCTTTTTGAAGTTAATGGTTGGATTGTTTTTAATGTAATTTTATTTGCAAAATTTTAACCTAATTTTATCAATGTCATTCATTCCCAAAAATAAAAAGTGATTTTGAGAATACTATATGTGCATAAATTCTAGATGAAATCCCATGGTTAAACTAGTTAGGAATTTGACATCCCTAAATTCAGCAAGATTCAATCAATGCACAACATATTGCATGTATATATATATTTTTTTTTTACAGTCTGCCCTTATAAACCTGCCGGTGGTGGAGGTGTGGAGCAAAGCTGCTGTGGGTACATACCTGTGGCAGCACATTTTGGAGGGTCGAGAGAGCTTGGATGAGACTGTGCCAGGAGCTACCATTGGGGAGTTAAGGATGCCTGCATTTGTTCTCAGATATAGATCAGGTAAAATGAATGTACTAGTGGTGTATGGATTTGTGTCTCATTTTCAACAGCTTTTTTACAATTAGATATATCAGTATAATATTTATGCTAAAGTTACAGGGCACACTGTATGATGCATTCAGTGCAAGTTACACAATTTCTTGGGTACATAAATGATGGTATGGTTTTTCTAGGCTGGTTCCTAGAAAAACACACGCACCTGGCACCGGTGCATGGGCTCTGATATCACAATAATACACTCAGTGTTATCAGGCCTCTGGACTTGTGCAGCATTGCAAAACACCACAACCAGAATCTGATGTGCTCATAGAGGACAGGGCAGCTTGGGGATTTAAAATTGGCATAAAACATGGCCAGAAAGTACAGAAGTAAAACAAACTGTATCTTGATTTGGGAAAAGATTGAAACCAGGCAAGCAGTTGGTTGGGCCAAATCAACAATCAATGTGCTAGTACCCAAGTGTATCACCAGGGAATAGCTTAGGCCACCTGAGGCTTGAGCCAGCTTGCACCCTCACTTAGTGCCACCCTCAGAGATGTATTAAACTGCCACATTAAAGGAAAAGCAGGCATGTGGAGCTTCTGAGACTGGCCAGAGATGGGTGTTGTATTACACTCAACACATGGTGTCTGGGCTGGCTCCTCAGTAGTTCCCCTGTACATACTCCCACTTGAGCTTGGGAGATGAAACTAGCTTTTCTGAAAGAAATAGACATACATAGTAACAGAAACAGAGGGGCTGACTCAGGAAAAAGTGTTCGAGGCCAGGGATGATCTTATTGACCATTTAGCCACCCACACAGGTCCAGGGAGGATCATTGTGTAAAACTAAACCTTGCAATGTCAGTCTCGTCTTATTTGCTTCTTTAAACGTTAAAAATTATCATACATACAACAACATCACTCCAGTCTGTATAAAAATGTTAATTTACAATTTGTAGAATGGAAATAAAATTGTATTCTGCAAGAACAGTTAATTGTAAATTAGTTTTACTATATTGCACTCTTATTTATATTTCTAGTGCTGTTTATGGGTTGTCATCCTTTACAGCTTTTGGAAAATTATACTTTACTTTTCAGGACCTGGAGTCATTCCAGACACTGTGCCTCATGATGTGAAGAATGTGGTTTTGGTCATAAATGGCCGCACTGATGACAAAGTGAAAGATGCTCGTCAGTGGTTGGATCACATCCAGGCCTGGGAAACTCCTCCTGTGACTATATTGGTGATGCTGGGCAATGAGGTAAGACTCCTCTGATGGGGAAAGAAATGGGAGCCACTTGGAATGTTACTTGCATTACAGTGCAACCTCAATTTGGCAAATTTTTTTAGACCAATCCTGATTCGTTGGGGTGAGGGATTCGTTGCAACCAGAAATGCCTTCTGGAGGCATTTGTGAGATACAACATTGTTTTTAATACATTGCTTAACATGTTTCTTTCTTCTAATGTTGTGGCCATCAACAAAAATCATTTAAGAACATGATGGAGCCATATTATGAGATTGGAGCCGCATTAAGATGTTACCATTCATATCCTAACATTTCCAAAAATATGAAATAATTTAATATAGAGAAATTTTAGTTTCAACCTATTATATGACGGCCAGGTACCAGGAGAACTTGTCTGTAAAGAGATTTCACCATGTCTTGCATGTACCCATGCCCCAGCCTCGAAATCTCATTTTTTAAAGAATGAAGGATCCTTATTTAAGTGAGCAAAGTCTGGCAACTGAAAATGAAAGCAAACCATAGAATTTGGTTTTTAATATGCCCAGTGGCTTTTTTGAAGCCCCAACTCTTTCTTCTGATATTGTGTCCATCTGCTAAAATCATTAAAAATGTGATTGGAGCCATATGAAGAGTTGCCATTTCCTCACAATCTGTGGGAAATGTGGAAATCTGGGATTAATGATGTTGGAAGAGCATAAAAAAAATCAAACTTTGCATCAACCAACAAATTATGAGGTGGATTATAAAAACCTTCAAATAAAGCGATACGTCCACAGTAACCATGCTTTTAAAATTACGAGTTGTGTTGAGCTGTTTTTATTTTTTATATTTACTAGCCTGTGGTGCATTTTATTTATCAGTGCCTTGATAAATGCATTTGCATTTATCAAGGCACACTCTTCTTGAGTCTGGGTTCTTCTCTATTGTATTTGTGCTTTACATTGTCTTTTCCAAGCTTCAGGGATTTCTTATTTAGTTCATGTTTATCCATTTTTTTGTGTTTCAGTGTTCTAGGGCTACTCTCTTGCTCTAGGTTTGCAGTTTGGTTTCCTTGGGGTAGTCTTTTGTGCCTCTTGCTCTAGGTTTGCAGTTTGGTTTCCTTTGGGTAGTCTTTATAATTCTACCTTATCCTTATTCAGATTCAAAGTATCAAACACAGTCGTCTTTTTTTGTACACTGAGTTTGTAGAATTACTAGGGATGCTGCCCTTAATCTTCTTAGTAAGCTTTCAGGTATTATTAAATTGTATTACCATACTCACTGTACGGTAATACAATACATACATACAATAGTATAATACAATACATACTATATTCTACTCACTTTGACACTTATAGGTGGTTTTGATTGGGAGATTACTTGCATTTTGAACTGACATTGATACAAGGTTTTTTGATTGTTTAAGATAAATGTAGGGATGTTAAGAAAGAGTGGCTAAGTTGAGGCAAAGCATAAAAGTAACACTACATGGCCCTCCCTCCCTCTGTGGTAGAATTGGAATCAGGTGTGCTAGAGTGTCACCAATATTGTGTGCTACACTTGGCAGGCAAGCTGGGTAAACACTGTATGCTTCTCACACTATCCTCTCTTGAACCAGCATAGAGAAACTGAGCCAGTGCATGGAAGCTTTCCTGAGCATTTGGCCAACAGGAAGGTGGTACATTAGCTAAAATGTATTGCTTGAATTAAAGGTCGATGATTAATTAAGAAATGAACATATTTTAAATTAATTATTACAAGGTATAAAACTTTTTATGTAAAGTTTGTTTTTAAAGAATTTTAATTCAGTTCTGTATTTTTTATCCTCTTTAGAAATGTGAAAATATGTGGATAGACAATTACTTAGTTCCTAAAGGTCCTGTGGTAGCTGTGGTGTTGACCTACGACGACCCTCGGGTAGATCAAGTCACCTTCCATCAGTGGCCTCTTGGTGTAGCCACGTAAGTCTCTCTCTTATGTACCATCTTAACACAATATAGCCTTTTATTTGTTATTCTCTTCAATTCTTATTGTATTGTGAATTGTCTACAGTGCGATAAAAAGCCTAAGAGAGACACCTGGGTGTAACTATTTTGATAGACATCCATCTAAGTAACCATTTTGTGACATCCATCCATCCATCCAAGTAGCCAATTTGTGACAGAAATTCAGTTAGGAAATTGTTGTGATAGACAACTAGTAAGGTGACTGTCAAGACCCCTCTCAATTTGTCTTAGTCATGCAGATGAAAGATGAATACAAATTGACAATATTGTTCAGTAATAATAATAAGAATATTGTCATGTATGTCTATAGAAAAACATGTCTATAGAAAAACTAGCATTTACCTGTTCTCACAAATGTCTTGTGGCAACTTGATTACGGTACTTTGCATTACAAGAAAAAAAAAGCATCTCATGTTGGCCAGACCACACACTAGAAGGTGAAGGGACGACAACGTTTTGGTCCGTCCTGGACCATTCTCAAGTTGATTGTCGTCTTGAGAATGGTCCAGGACGGACCGAAACGTCATTGTCCCTTCACCTTCTAGTGTGTGGTCTGGTCAACATACTTCAGCCACGTTATTGTGACTCATCGCCTGCAAAAGCATCTCATTCCTAATTGTTTTCTTTTGCTTGCAGATATAGGCAGTTTCCAGTTATTGGTGATGATCAAATTTCTCCAGAGAGTCCTAGGAAGTTTGTCTGCAACCTTAGAGTAACCCTACATGCAAATTCAAGCAGAATTGAGCTACATAATTTTATGAAAAATGATCCCTTTACATCTAGTCATTGTCTTATCAGCATAAGGGATAGGTAAGTCAAATGATACATAAATGCATTAATGATTTGGAAGGGAAAATAAAAGTATCTTGTAATGAATTTTTTTATAATGTAATTAAGTTATTTTCTAAAGTGTCATAATGTGAGCTTGAAGAATGAAAGGAATTGTATAAGATGGTATTTGTGTATATATAGGTTGGTTGAAATATTATGAACAGTTATGGATGGAATAGAGAAACAATACTGCTAAGATAGTTTTCTTGGTTTTTGAGGTAAGGAAAATTATTCCTGTGAAATCCTTTTTTTGTATCTCTGAACTATAACATTGACTCCACCAAGCCTTAGGGATTTGCACTAGACTTGGCAACTGAGAATTGAGACGAGAATGTGGCACACTGTGAGAGGTGAGGGGTAGCATGGTGATCAGTGATCTACCTAACTCTGAAAAAACGCATCTAAACTATATAAGTGCATCTAGACAAGCAATTGCTTGAAAGAAATTAGTAACCTGGAAGAAAACAAGATGAACATTCATTGCCTCAAGGTAAACAACCCAGCTGTGATGTGCCTGATGTTACCAGATGGCAGCCCAGGTCAGCTGGGGTTCCTGCCAGCCACACACCTCATTCATTGACGAGTGGGACCACTTCTATGGACAATGACATATGCAAAGGATGGAGTGAATTTATGTAGGGTAGGAGTTGTTGCTTTTCACTCCTTGTTTGTGACTACTGTTGATGGGGTTCAGTGAGGTGTAAACTGTTGGAAGATAGAGGCCCGGGAATGCATTTGGCAAGATAAGATACAAAGGAGGCATACTAGCAGGGGGAGGGGGGGGGATTGTAATTACTGTATATTAACCTTGCTGGCAACAGTTACTGTATGCAGGCGATGAGTCACAATAACATGGCTAAAGTATGTTGACCAGACCACACGCTAGAAGGTGAAGGGACGACGACGTTTCGGTCCGTCCTGGACCATTCTCAAGTCGATCGACTTGAGAATGGTCCAGGACAGACCGAAACGTCGTCGTCCCTTCACCTTCTAGTGTGTGGTTTGGTCAACAGTTACTGTATTTGCTTTGTTTTCCTGAGGATTGCTACTGTAGTAATTTCCTTCAGGCATTTGCTTTTTTGATGTGGCTATACTGTATATATTTTTCTTCTTGGTTTTGGGTTGATCTCTGATCGCCCTGTCTCTGTTGGCTTTGTAGAGAGAGCCAAATTGTAATTGTGGCTGCCGTTAGACATGGGTGGGTCTGAGAACCCTGCTAGGATTCCTTAAGACTTGATAGCCTCGGTGCTATAGTTCAGTCACCTGTTGAGTCACAGTAGAAAAGGACCTCAGTTATTTCAGTATTGACACAAGATATGCTGATTTGTGTTTGGATTTAATCAAACCTATTTGCTTTGATGTTAAAAATAATTGACTTTTAAATACATGTATAGAATAGCAGTGTTAAGAGTGTTGCAGAAAATTGTATTTGATTACTTTTGCAATGTAATTGCTAGATGAGCTGAATATGCTAACATCCTACATTTGTAGTGTTTATTGTGTTCTAATAATATAGGTTTTTGTTATGGATTGAGTTTGCTTTTAAAATACCAAAGATCATATGAGATATTTTCAGTAAGCCATTATATCCCCAATATTCATTATACTCCATATACCTATTACTGCTCCCTATAACCATTACACCCTCTTTATCAGTTTACTGTTCTCTTCCAACCTGAGATATGTATTTAGCTGTATTTCTATTATTTGCTCACATCCACCCTCCATAGCATCAGTTTCATGAGGTTTGGCTTATAAAGTGTGTATCGTGTGACCTTGCAGTATTATATGTAGCTGGGTAGTAATTTAATCCCATTGTGACAGTTGTGGACAATTTTGAATAGACTATAAAAGTAAATAGTTTATAGCATGATTAGTATCAGGTTTTATGGGGGACTTTTGCCTGATTTTGGGTGCAATAGTTTTATGTAAATGATTAAAAGAAGAATTATATATTAAACTACCTCCTTCATATTCAGATGGGTACCAAATGAGACGATCGATTCTATGGATGATTATGTCAAGTCGCTTCTACAGTCAGATCTTACCCTGTGTCCTTCTGGAATGAATGCAGAAACATACAGGTATAAATATATGTTAAGGTTTTCTAATATATATAGTATTTCTTATTTTGTCTCATTGAGTTCTGAATTGGTTTTCATCATTTACAGTAACACTGATCTTACAACATGGTTCCCGGTCACAATGTATTTGGGACTATTTATTTGCCTTCATAGGTTTTTTATTTACTGTATATCCTTTTAGAGGGGACGTTATCACATTGTGAGTATGCACTACCTATGTGCAGAACTAGCCACTTCACTGTCGGCAGTTTCGAATATTCACTTCACAAGACGTTTTTAATGTTCTATTAAATATGGTGAATATACACTATGTTTATTAATATATATCTATTAACACCCTACTATTAAGATATAAGTTAATTTTACTGAAAAGATAATTTACACACACGTTTTTTTTAAACATTCCTACCTCTGAGGTTTGGTAGCATGGAGCTCTAAAAATCAGACATACAGTACTTCTCAAGAAATTTAATTATACTATAACACAATTCAAACATGTCAGCTGGCAATGCCTGATTTTGCATAAATATTTAACAAAAGTTGTCCAAAACTTAACTGGTCTTTCCTTTCTGTATAAGTACTGTGCAAAATTTTTTTTTCAGAGTGTATGAAGCACTGTCAGCAGGCAGCACTCCAATTATTGAAGATGTTTCAACTGAGGGACACTGTGACAGCAACCCTTGGAGGCTTCTTAAACGACATGGGCCTCCTGTTATCTGGATCAAGAGCTGGGACCAGCTACCCAAAATTCTATCAAAAGAGCGCAGGTATAGTTTTCTGTAAATTATAGTTCATAAGTAATTACTGTTTATTCACATTTGGTGTGCATTTTACCAAAACAAAATTCCTCACATAATCAAGATCCTGCTTTCCTATGTTTATGATCTAGTGCAGTCGGGGCAGACCAACATTCAAAACCTGAGCAGCTTTAATACACAGTGAAGCTCATATTACTGCCAGAAAGTCAATTTACATAAAAACTTAGATAACCCAACCCACATTTTTTTTTTCTCTCCTTCTAATTTTATTTCTTCTTCTACACACATTAGTGTAACCTTTGACAGGATATTTTAAGTTTAATTAAGACTACAAATATTGGGTATCATGGACCACTACAAACATTTGACTGATTTGTTATTTACCAAGATGATGCACATGGTTTTGTACAAATTTTATTAGGTGAGAGAGTGGGTAGGCAAGTGTGGGTGGTGCGTAGTGGGCGAGACCAGGTTGGAGGAGTTAGTGTGTGTGTGTGTGAAAGTTGGTCGGTGTGATAAGGGTTATCACACCTAGTCATGGTTAACTTTCCTGAGATAGAAGGTGCGAGCACACCATAAGTGCAAGTATCATAATAACAATGTGCATAATTTCAGTGATTGGTCACCAAATGAACAATCTGTCATACAAAGACCGTTGCATTTGGATCGTATGCGTTAGATAAGGCCAAAAGTTGTCATACTAGAAAATGGAAGAAGCTCGCGAAAGTGACGTACTGTCTCGTTCTCTGTTTTGGGTCCTCTGGTAGATTAGGAGAGGACAATTTAATTTGAGCATTTTCTTACAGTTGGGGAAACCTTAGGAGGATGGGCTGAATTGAAAACGTGCATTATAAAATCATGTGCTGCATAAATGCTCTTTATTTAAGAGTTTTGTGTACTGTGCAAGTAATAAAATTCTTGAGTCTGTCTAGTGTGACAGTCTCATGAAGTGAATTCTATTGTAAAGAGAGTGGCTACAATAGGCTGAGTAAATTGATAGAATAAGGTACATAATTCTTAGTTAAGTAAAATAGTACAGTTCATATTGCATTATAGATTTACTGCTGCTTTTTCTTTCAGATATAGTAAACAGTATAAAGCACTGCGTCGCTTGCGTGTGTCTCAGTGGTATGAATGGTTCAAGCTTAAGATGAGGGACAGGTTCATCTCTATTGTCACATCTTCATTACTTCAGCCGACTGAAGAATATGAAAAGTGATGCTAGAGTTCAGCTCAGGATTTTGTAAAGTCATGAATTTCCAGTTACACTAGTCATGTTTTTCTGCAACAATAGACTACATAAGTTAGCTAATGGAGGATATTTTCTGAAATGCAGTTGATGTTTAAGTCAAATGTCAAAGAATTAATGTGAATTTAAATGATAATGAAATTGATTGAAAAGGCACCTGAAAAGCATAACTGTTGTTAAGTCATCTCTTACAAGGATTGATATAATATACCGAGTGTTTTATATGCAGTGTTGTTCTTTCTAAATGTTTATAATTATAAAGTACAGAACACATGCTGTGATAACATTACATATATACATTTATATACATTATATATATATACATGTATATCAAATAACTCTTAACAATAAATATAAAATGATATTACTGTATCTACAGTATGTTATATATATGGTATTGTATCTTGTCATGATATATATTTCTCAGTGAGAAGAGTTGACTTATAAATAAACGTTTAATGTATAAAAATATATATTATAGGGCCTAATAGTACTATTGGCTTCGTTTCTGGACTCTCGATCAGGGATCCTAAGTTCAATTCAAGGCGGGACAGAAATAGTTGGGCACATTTCCTTTCATCTAATATTTCTGTTCATGTAGCAATAAATAGGTACCTGGGGGGATAAGCCAACTGTTGTGGGGGGTTTATATCCTGGGAAGGGTTTGGTCGTTGAATCTTGGGGAACTTCGATACAAGCCTAAAGTGTATACTGTAAAATGATACCTCGGTACTCGAAGTCGATTTGTTCCAGAAGCTGTTTGAATGCTGATCTGTTAAAGTACCAAATATTTTTTCCCATAAGGCATAATTAAATTGATTAATGCATTCCAGACCTAAAAAAAAATACACTTATAAAAGCAGTTGTACTTGAATTTACTTGAAGTTTACAGTTCCCAAAAACACACTAAATAGATGAAATACATGCAAGTTTATTCTCACTTTACCTGTACTTAAGAGAGTAGATGGTTCAATATGAGAGTTCAATAACATCTCTCCTCCCCTTCCTGATTTCACGTGGAAAGTGGTGAGGAAGGGAAGGAGAGATGTTATTGTTTGGCAGGGAAGTCCCCTGTTTGATGATATTCCTTATGTTTTGTTTTACCTTCATTGAAACAAATTTCTAAAGTGAGACAGCACTGGCATTTAATAGATTTATAATACAGTTTGCCACAGCTAGAACATCCTCCCTTCCCTCCTCGTGTGAAGACCATGTCTCAGCTGCAGTATGTTATGACATATGTTTCTATAGTCGAGTGCCCACCAAACTGTCAACTACCGAGTTTTTGTCTCGAATGACGTGTTCATTTGCCGAACTTTTAGAGTTCGGGGCCGTTAAAGTCCTGACATATCACTGTATGTTCACAGGCTTCCTGTCCCAGACAAAATTAATTATGATTTTTATTAAAGAATAAGGGCTTTTGAAACCTAGTTTATTTTGTAAATGGGTACAGTACATATAATAGAAAGATGTGATATAAAGTGTTGAGGATGATAATCATGTAAGTATTACAAAATTATTGTGATAAATCTGTGTAACAATGGTGTGTTATAGTTATGCATATAATGCACTGTATTTATAGACTTAAGGAGACACTGCTGTGCTAACTTTGTCTAAAATGCCTTACCTCAGAAAATATGTAAAATAGATATTGTGTATGCAAAGACAATTACTATTAGCTTGAAAAGCATGATTTAAAGCTGACAGTGCTTATGACAGAGTAGTATAACTAGTTAACCATAGTATACAATAATAGGTGAAAGCTACCTTGCGATGATTTTGGGGCTTAGCGTCCCCGCGGCCTGGTCCTCGACCAGGCCTCCAGTACGTCAAGCTGAGTACAGTATTTCAATGGATTTGTGTATGTTAACCTTTTTGTTCTGAGCTGTCACCCTCAGTAGTTTCCTGGTGTTTAAGGCCCTGAGATATCCACATGCTACCAGACCCCTGGACATGCACGGCCTACACAAGACCAGGATCACATTCTGGTTTGAGGATCACACAGGGATCAAATATCGATTCAAAGAAAATTGCCAAGAAAATCATAGGCAAATCAAAATGACCAACTGCTCTTAAGAAGGCCAGGAAAATGATAGGGTGGAGCAGGTAAACAACGCCAGCTTAAATTCACCTGACCATCCTGGGAGCCGGTGGCTGAGCGGACAGAACACTGGACGCGTAATCCTGTGGTCCCGGGTTCGATCCCGGGCGCCGGCGAGAAATAATGGGCAGAGTTTCTTTGACTCTGATGCCCCTGTTACCTAGCAGTAAATAGGTACCTGGGAGTTAGTGAGCTGTCACGGGCTGCTTCCTGGGGTGGAGGCCTGGTAGAGGATCGGGCCACGGGGACAATAAGCCCTGAAATCATCTCAAGATAACCTCAAGATCAAGAATCCTCGCTCAGATACTTGGTGGGAGGCACAGCATACCATCCCCTGCAGGACTGGTCAGTCCACCTTAAAGATAAGTGATGTTGGTGTTCGTTAGCATATTGTAATAATGGAGGGCCATGCTTTGTATATTGTTTGTTATTTATACTTCATGCTTGTGTTTATGCCACCCACCTTGCATATACCTAGCTGACTATGACTTGGTTTCACATTCTCTTTCTTAGCACTGGTTCGCATTTACCTTTTTCCTAGAGATACCTTTTCTTCCTCGGTTGTTCCCATTTTGTTTTAATAAATGCCTTGGGTGCCATGCTTTCAGGGTGAAAAAGGTGGTGGTTGAAAACCACTTTCCTTCCTTCCATGTCCATGTTCCTTTTAAATGAGTGTTTTTTGGAAAGTGGAGTATCGAAGGCCTTTCCTTTCTTAGTTTTCATTCATCTGTGAATTTCTGGCAGTTTTCTCAGTTTTGTATCGATCTTTTATCCCCATGCCTCTTTGAGCACAACCAATTATGATCATGGTCTGCAGTTAACCCGTGGAAATTTGGGATCTGGTGCTAGTCCTTGGCACTGTGGAAGTGCTGAGGGACCACTTAAAAATAGGCATTTCATCATATTCAGATTTTATATATTTTTTAAAATGGTATCACTTAAGTAGGATCAGTATTATTAAACTACAGTGTAGATACATGTACATATTATCCTTGCACTCAGTGCCTACTCTAATATTAGTTTTGATAGCACTTGGTACATCTTGTTATTAATGGTCATATTACATGATTTTTTCTTAAATTTTATTCTATAAAATAATGGCATCTATATAATAAATATTAGTATAAAAGGCAATGCGATAAATTGTTATG
>WNGS01066681.1:8050225-8060976 GCA_020271785.1 Procambarus virginalis | reverse complement strand
GGAATTTCCTTAGCTATGGATCCTGGGTTTTCAGTCCCTAAATGTGGTACTGTTGTGTGTTGGCCTCTTTGGAATGGTGGCATTTCTTAAAAATTATCCTCCTCTTCATAATGGTAATCAGCTTCACCTGTGTTGGGGCTGGCAATATGGACCTGGTCTTGGTGTGGATGTTCTCACTCCTTGATGTGCATTCATTTGTGGCTTCTCTTGGGTTCTTTGATTTTCCACTACTGTACTCTTCTCTGTGCTTGTTGACAGTCCATCTGCACATTATTTCAAATCTGGGGTTTCACTTGGTCTTGCTATACATGTGTTGCAGTTTAGTGTTTGGCACAGATAGCTTTTACTCTACAATGGCACACTCGAGAATCAAGGCGTCATTGTGAGCAAGCTCGGGAAGCTACTAAAAGGTCCCTCCCAGAAGTCAAGTAGTGAATGTATGAAACTTACATTTTGGTGGTCCCCAGTAGCTCATCGTTTCCACCCTGTTGTCTTCTTTCTCGTAGGGATTTGAGAGTTGGACACGTGTGGCTTATGAGTAAGGTGGCAGGGTGACTGAGAATCTAGGTGACTGGAGCTGCGATCTTGGATATCGGGCAGATCACTCCTCTTCTACTGTTGGCTCGGTTGTGACTGAGCTTTGCTCCGTCTGGTGGTGATGGTCTCGTATTTACTTTGTGGTGTTTCAAGCATTTCTGCAGCATCCAGAATCTTTATTGCATAGTTTATCCTCAGGGTCGAGTTTTACTGAAAGTACCGTTCAGGAAAGTTTTGCGGCATATTGAATGTGCTTGCATATGGTCTCATTTCCAGTCGGTTTTAATGGAGTAGTTTGTAGATGATTTGTCCTCCTGTTATTTGTACGAGGCGTTTGGCTGATGGACTCGTTTCCCTCCAAGTTAGAATTAAAAGCTTTTGGTGTATTTGGTACTATTTCCAGATTATAAAGGGTTTGAGGCGAATGTTTCGCTTTGACTGGAGTCTGTGTAAGTTTGTTCATTCTTTCCATCTGGTCCAGCTCCTTTTTATCTTGGCCAAGCTGGAAACATGCTGACAGGGGTGTTCTTTTGGCTCCTTGGTGGTTGACCCAGCAATGGTTTCTAGGCCTTTCTGTTGTCTTTGTCTATCCCAGCAAATGTGTGGGGTGATACTGTATATCTCAATGGTTCGAGAACTTTTGCAAGTGGAGTTTCTAGACTTGATTGTCTCATCACTTGTATGATAAACAGGTGATAGATCTCCTTTTGTAACTATTATCTTGGCAGTAGTATCAGGTGGGTCAACAGTCCTTCTGCCTGTGTCATTGTACCTCTGTGTTCCAGCAGTCCTGTTCTTTCTGTCTTTGCTTTTTGGATTGCCTTGTTAGTCTGTATTGGTGATGTGTGGGGCCGACGTGTGATCCTTCCCTTTCGTGAAGTTGTCTCCATGTTCTTTCATCTGCATGGGTTAGCAAATTGGCAAGCTGTATGGTTCCCTTTGGGGGGGTGAGGTTTCTGCATGTTTTGGTCGGGTTCCCGATTCCTTCTGTTTCAACCCTGTTTTGTTGCTATAAATGAGGTGTGTGGAGTTGAGAGATCCTGATTGCCTGCAATGTGGAAGTGATTGTATACTATAGTACTTGTCAAGAGTTCTTTTGTATATAAATTTAGAAGTAATGTCAAAGTGTTTAATAAACAAATTGTGATATGTTACTATATAGAAATGTATAATTTATCTTCTTGCTTTGATAAATAAAATTTTATTGTTATATTTGTATGCTTAACCTTTACTAACAATATGAAGCCACTGGCCATATATTTGTTGTTACAGGTAAAACAGCTGCCAATTACAATGAACTAATCATATTGAAATTATTATATTAAATTGCACAAGAAATAAAAGTTCTCTTAGAGCAAGTGTGTGCATTCACTAGACCCAAAAATCAGAAATAAAATAATTTCAAAGTTGGTAAAAAGGGCATATATTTATGTACAAGTGTGGTTTGTCTTGAGTATCAGTAAAAAAAATATATTTTTGGCTTCAAATAGTAAATTTCAGTTGCAACAGAATTCAATGCATAGCAAGTGCTGTATGTCCAGTATTTCATTTGAGCAAAATTCTTATTTTGCAGAATTATTTCGCACTAAAAAAAACCATCTCAACTCCAAGGACAACACGAGAAGAAAGGACCAGAGGCGATATGATCAGTGTACAAGGTACTGTTGAGAACAGGTACAATGGTGCCTACTTGTCAGCAAGTACAATGTTCCTACTTGATAGAAATGGAATGCAGGAACACAAATTTGATCATTATCAAATTAAAAGAAAAAAATAATAGCAACAGTTGATTGGCGGGCCGAAAGAGCAGAGCTCAATTCCCGCAAGCACAACTAGGCGAATACACACCTTGTCAAGCACAAGACAAAGCTGGAAAAATGTTAGAGGTATGCCACTAGGCTAGTCCAGAATTAAGAGGCACGAGGAAAGGCTGCTAGAGATGCACAACAAACTTTGTAACAAGGGTGGTACACAAACAAGGAAACACAGGTGGAGACTGAATACCCAAATGAGCCACAGAGATGTTTGACAATGAAAAAGTTCTTCCCGAGTAGTTAACAAGTGGAATGCATTAGGCAGTGATGTGGTGGAGGCAGACTCCATATATGGTTTCAAATGTACATATGATAAGAGCCCAATGGGCTCAGGAAGCTGTACACCAGTTGACTGACAGTCGAGAGGTGGGACTAGAGTCAGAGCATTAGACCGGCAAGCACAAATAGGCGAGTACACAAGTGAGGAGATGTAGAAATGCTTCCTCGTACACTTTCTAGGGAAGCAAGTTCCATCATTGCCTTCTTGAGGTGTCTCATTCGCCATCATGGGTAATGTAGTGACAAAACCAAAAGGTAGTGGAAAGACAGGACTGCTAAAAAACAAACTGGTCAACTGGTGGTTGGGAGAAGAGATTGGCAAAGTACTAAATAAGCCTTCACAAAGGAAAAGTTTATACATTTCTTCAATGCTAGGTAAATTTTAAAGACATTTGAAAAATCTAACAGTTTATCCAGAACAAGTTGAAAAAAAGGCATTAACCAAATAAATTGGTCCTGGCGAGGTATTCTGGAGTCGAAGAATGCAAGGGACAACTCAGTGTACCACAAGCATACATTTAATCAATACTGTACTGATATTTCCCTTACTACAGTACTATGAGGGTCCTATAAGTGGAGTGCCTGAAGGCTCTGTCCTGGGACCTCTTATTCATTATATATAAATGATTTAGATTAAATTTGAGCAGCAACATTTGCCGATGATACAAAGATAGGGGGAAAAAACGGAAGACTCACTTCAAGTTGATCTAAATAGGGTTTTGAAATAGTCGAGGCTAGGTAATGATATGAGGTACAAGATACGCTTTAGATTGTGTTGTATTTTTGGGTCCGCTATAGTGACAAGCAGCATTATACACATCCCAACCTTTGATTCGTCAATGCAAATCTGAAATAATGGTGGTAGTTTTCCCCATACACTTTACTAGTTGCTTTATTTGGAACCAGAGGAGAGGGAGGGAGACGCAACAAGGGGAAATGCAAGGTATCCTCCACACTCTGCTAAACCTCTAAAGACGAACCAGGTGAAACTGGATACCAAAAGTGAAAAAACACTAAAGCGTTTTGTTGTAGGTACTCTGAACGAAATGTCCATGTAGCACGGGCTATAGTGAGCCCGTAACTGGATTTTTATTAAGACTAGGCCACCCAAGAGGTGGGACGGGTATAAATAGGCCGTAAATGTAAGACTTGATTAAGATACCCAAAAAGGGGGCACGGGCATGAATAGCCCGTAAGTGGTGGCCCTTTTGAGCCATTACCAGTATCTGGATACTGGAGATCTGTGGAGGCGCAACTGCACCCTGCGCGACGGGAGATGTCTCCCGGACCAAATGGTGGTATGAAATTGATTGATTGATAAAGATTAAGCACCCAAGAGGTGGCACGGGCATGAATAGCCCGTAAGTGGTGGCCCTTATGAGCCATTAACAGTATCGAGAGATGATACTGGAGATCTGTGGAGGTGCGACTGCACCCTGCGTGACGGGAGATGTCTCCCGGACCAAATGGTCCTGGTGGTATGAATTGTGTCATGTCCTTTTATAAGCAGCAGGTAACCAAACCCGGCCGCTGATTGGTTGACATTCACCCTAAAACTCAGCCCATTGGTTAACATTTTGCGAGTCTGAAGTGCCAATTATCAATGGGCAACAAGCACTCCTTCACTTGGCCAAATGCGAATAAATAATGATCTGCAGGTTGAGTATTTGAAGTTGTTAATTTCAAAATGTAATTCACACACCAAATACAAGATTCTATTGTAAATGTTGCAACAAAACAACAGAATCGGCAGCGAGTTTGTTTATTATAATATTTACATGCCTAGGCATGCTACATAAATACAAGAAAACAAAGGTCACCAAAGTACCACCACTACACAAAATTACCAAACAAGAGCCATAATACAAAATAGCGAACAACAAGCACCAAACTAAACCTAGGAAAATTACATGAAATTACGGGTGTACAATATATATACAAAGAAAAACCCGACATTGACAAAGTTAATGGTGAAAGATGTAAGGTTTTGAGGGTAGGTAAAGATGATAGTTACAAGATACGAGTTAGATGGTGATGAGATTGCAAAGTGGGATTGTGAAAGGGATGTGGGAGTTATGATTAGTAAGAATTGAAAACCCAAGGATCAATGCATGAATGTTCGTAATAAGGTAAATAGGATAGTTTGATTTATTAATGAAAGCGTTAGTAACAAGACACCTGTGTTGTTCTTCAGTTATATCTTGCTCTGGTTGATACCTGGTTCATGGGGTTCTGGGAGTTGTTCTACTCCCCAAGGGCGGCCGGACTTGACTTGTGAGAGTTTGGTCCACCAGGGTGTTGCTTGGAGCGGGCCGCAGGCCCACATACACACCACAGCCCGGTTGGTCCGGCACTCCTTGAAGGAAACAATCTAGTTTCCTCTTGAAGATGTCCACGGTTGTTCGTGTAATATTTGTGATAGGACGTTGAACAACCGTGGACCTGTGATGTTCATGCAGTGTTCTCTGATTGTGCCCATGACACCTCTGCTCTTCACTGGTTGTATTCTGCATTTTCTTGCATATCGATCACTCGAGTACGTTGTTATTTGACTGTGCAGATTTGGGAAGTGTCCCTCCAGTATTTTCCATGTGTATATTATTTGATATCTCTCTCGTCTCCTTTGTAGTGAGTACATTTGGAGAGGTTTGAGACGATCCCAATAATTTAGGTGCTTTATCGCTTGCCGTATATGTGCTTGAATTTGAGCAATCTCTCTTGCTCTAAAGGGGGAAGTGAGTACTGAGCAGTACTCAAGACGGAACAACACAAGTGATTTGAAGAGTACAACCATTGTGATGGGATCTCTGGAGTTGAAGGTTGTCGTAATGCAGCCTATCATTTTTGTGGCTGACGCAATAGTTGCTTGGTTATGCTCCGTAAACATTAGGTCGTCGGACATGATTATTCCCAAATGCTTGACATGCAGTTTTCCTACTATGGTCAGATTCGATTGTGTTTTGTACCCTGTATTATGTTTAAGATGCTAATTTTTGCCGTATCTGAGTACCTTGAATTTATCACCGTTAAACATCATGTTATTTTCTGCTGGCCAATCGAAAACTTTGTTAATATCTGTTTGTAGTTTATCAATGTCTTGAGCAGAGGTCTAGTTTAAGATTATGCAGTTGAGTTTTGGTGGGCGTACTATAGAATGGATATAAATTGATTTGAACGTGTCCAGTGTAGAATGACCAAGTTAGAAATGTGTCATATGAAGAAAGATTAACAAAGCTTAAATTGCATTCAGTGGAAAGGCGAAGAGTTAGGGGTGACATGATAAAGATTTACAAGTGGATGAATGGACATAACAGAGGAGATATTTATAGGGTATTAAAAGTATCATGACAAGACAACACGAAACAAAGGGTATAAATTGGATAAGTTGAGTAAATAGTGGTTCGATAACAGGGTTATTGATTTGTGGAAGCAATTAGCGCGTAACATATAGAATTAGGATTCCTTGATGATTTCAAGCATAGCTTAGACATATGAATGAATGGGATTGGGTGAATATAAATAGAGGCTGCCTCGTATAGGTCAATATGCGTTCTTTGGTGTCCTTCATTTTTATGTTATTAATGAATATGACATTAGTATATTTAGAAATAACATTTAAAAACCAGCATGAATTGTAATGTGTTCCAGACTCAATATGACACAAGAATAGCATAGCAAAGGGCTGAAATATATAAAGTGAATTGCTCAAGCTGTCTTGTGACTAATATGTATATCGTCATCAGAGGGGTGGCAAAAAGATGAGGGCAAGGGCAATGTATCCAGCGGTCGGACACAAACACGCAATCATCCATTTGAACATGGCGTTCATTCAAAATTGGAGTTTTCTGAAATGAAATTAATGTTATATAATACTAGACTGTGCATATTGAGCCATTGGTTAGGTTTGGGATTATTTGTAATGAACCTATGCTTAGACAAAGTGCATTGCATTCAGGGGTCGAGCCCAAAGACGTATTCATCAATGTTAACATGGTGTTCATTTATAATACGAATTATCTCAAATGTAAAAGAATGATGTTATATTTAGAATCTCAATTTTAGGCTAATGTACATATTTAGGTAGTGGTTGTGTTGACGTGGTGGAAGCATTTATAGCACTGGAAGAAAAGTCGTCAGGAAGGAGTTGTTGCCGAAATGTTTGGAAATCATCATGAGGTGTGAGTCGAATGTAAAACATTGTTGTCCTTAATGTATGGGATGGTTAGCAACGCCAGTAGAATTGTTTAGCAAGCAGCAGGGATAGTTTTAGCCGTAAAGACAGTCCATGAGCAAAGTAAACTGAGTGTCTTTACACGGAAAAGACACGGGTATATGTTTGAGTAAATAATTATCATGAATTACTAGGGTATCCAATTAGGGGGAGGCGACCAATGACAATACAAGTAGGGAGAATGTGACGTCAAGTGAAAATGTGAAACGTGATTGGGTGTTGAGTTGAGGTGCTGGTTGAGGATTGGCTGGTGAGTCCACCTGCTGGGCGAGGAGCAACGGGACGTTATTTTGCCCCTAGAATTAGCTCATGACGGTGTATAGGGTGATAGTGTTAGGCGTCTGTTTGTCTTGTTGTGGACCCCGTGGGGGTTAGGGGTCACTGGGGGCTAACAGACCCCTAGTGTACACTGAATCAATTTATACACCGTAAAAATGCTATTACATAGGGGCCAAAAAAAAGAAAGAAATTTAAAGCTGTATACCCTCTGTTGGGGGTATATAGGCTGAGATTATTTTAGTTCTGACCCACAATCATTACTAAAATAAGAAGAAAAAAAAAAAAAAAAAAAAAAAAAAAAAAAAATGAAGGGGGTGGTAGGAGAAAATCACACAGGAAAGTGTTAGAGGGGACGTGAACGTTCCCTGTAATGCGTTGTGTGGTTTGCTCCGAGGCTAAGGGTCCCTTCTTCCAGCCAGAGGTGGTACTCCCTTCCTTTTTTTTGTAAGCAGTTGAAAATCAATACACTATATACCTTTTTAACATTTCTTTACTAGTTCTAGGACTCGTGATTGGTGGAGAGAAGATCACCTAATATGGATGTTGGACCGTGAATGACAAGACTGGTGAGGTAAGCATTGGTTTGTGATTGGACAAGTGGTTGACCGATGGTGTCAGTGTGGAGGTGGCCACCAGCAGGCGAGGTGTTCCTGTAGTAGCCTTGTGCTGGACGCCGCCACCATCCCTTGGTAAGTGATATATTAGCTATAAGTTAAAATTGTAAATATCGTATTTATTATTAAGGTTGTAAATAAATGGTAGTAAGGTTAATTTAGAGGAAGGGGGTGCGACAAGGTAGATTTTGATATGTAAGTTTTAAAGGCGAGCCGCTTTCACCAGAAAGAATAGTTTCATTGAAAGGTGTGGGTAAGGTATAAGGACTTGAGGTATAGGCGTGATTCATTGACATAGGCGGTAACGTTTATATTGTTGGAGGTGATACCCGATTGATTGGGAGGGGCGGCGCCTCGGACCGTGTGGCAGAGGAGCAGGCAACATGACTGTTCAGTAGTGTGGATGAATGTCGTGTCGTACCAAAGACGCCTGTGATAGGGTAGCGCCACCTTCCTACAGAGTTAAAGGTGAGTGTTAATTGTTGAGGCCGATAGTATTAATGGCAACCGGACTTAGACGTTTGAATGGGTGGCAAAGTGTGATCATAAATGTGCAAGGTGGGTACGTAAATGTAAACTGAAATGAATCCCCCCCCCTTATGTTTCAAAACGTAATAAGTTGTTAGAATACGTATGTGTGGGAAGGTAAAAAGTTAGGGATTTGCTTGGAGCTTGTGAAACGCAATCTTAGATTGCGGGTGGTTTAGGTGAAGTACAGTACCTAAGATTACATGGGGAAATAAGTGGTTATATGTGTGTGTTGGGCTATGTTGATTTCTGGGCTTTTAGTGTCCCGAGGGCCGGTCCTCGAGCCGTTTAGTAGTAATAGTTGTGAAAAGTAAGTGTGAAAGTTTAGTAGAGTGAGTGAATAGTAGTTTTACGGCCAGAATTAGAAGGCTGTTAAGGTGTAAACAATGACAGTATTTTTGAGGCCTCCCAGTCTTTGTAGAAAGTTGTAAAATACTAGATAAACATTTAGAACATGTTTGCCTATATATAAAGTGTGATAGTTGACAATGAGAGGTGGGTCAAGAAATAGATAGTGGCATGTTGCAGAGAACTGGATGCAATGTGAAGTAGGACAGTCATGGCGTTGATTAGGGAGAGGAATGGTAAATGTAATATTGGGGATGAGTAGGGATTGAGAGGTCATGTAGACGAGGAAAGGGTGATAATGGCAGGAAGTTAATTTGTGTAAACCCGTAAGTAAGGTACATTTATGTTTTGGGAGTGAGAGTATGTGAAGTATACGGGAGTAGTGTGTATTGAAGCGGCACCGACAGTAAGTTAATTGACAAGGTGACAGTAGGCTAGGCTTATTTCGACTTGAGATGTGGCAGTATGTGTTTATTAGTGTGTAGGTGACAGTACCCGTGATGGGATGTGCAGTAAGACGTAGGGTTTTTAGTCATGGCGAAATGGAATTAGGGCTTTGTTACCAAGGTGAGGAAGGGGGTATAGTTGTGTATTAGGAAGTATGTTTTGTATGGTTAATGGAGACGAATTGTTTACTGCATGGAAACAGGCGTACCTTTTTGGTGGAACGTGTTGCAATTAGTAGTGTGGGGTAGGAAGGTATGTAACGCAGATGAAATTAGATTGTGGGCGCGACGACTAAAGTGGCAAGAAGTGTAATGGCATTCATGTGGTTTAGGTGACATAGTGTGATGTGTCCGCTTTGATGGGGTATTGTATGAAGAGAAAAAAAAAATTAGCGTTCGTGAGAGGTGGCAGGCATGGTTATTAAATGTATTGTAGTGTTGGTCATATGAAGGTTGCTCGACATATCAGTGTAATGGAGAAATAATGTTAGAAGTTGCATTATAGAAATGTTAGTTAGGTGCCTTTATTGTTTTGGAGGATGAAATGGTTTATTAAATGTGCATATTATAGCGTAGGATTTTTTGTGTATGAGAAATGTTTAGTTTTGACGATTGATAAAAATGATGTATGTAAGTTGAAGCATATTTATGTATATTATTTATTGAAAGGCAGCGTGTGGATAGGTGGTGGCCGGCGGAGATGACGTGTATTTGTGGATAAAGGAGGATGGCGGAGAAAAGTATGAAGGCGACGCTACAGAGGAGATTGGCATACGTAGGCAAAGGTACTCTATCCCTTTGAGATGTATTTGTTGTCTGAATAAAGTGAGTTGATATTGACGTTAGTTTTTGTTTCATAATTATAAGAGTTGGTCTTGCTCAAGAATAGTTTAAAGTTGAGAAAAAGTTTAGGCCTTAAAAAGGTTAACGTGGGAGGTGAAGCCTGTTTTAACATGCGTATTTAGTCGCATATACGTAAGGGGCACCCTAGTAGCTTGAACATGGAAGGGTTGTGTTTGTTCGTTCGTACATGTCGATTGTTGAGAATTAAATAGTTAAGAAAGTGCATGATATATAATGTACCTTACCTTGAGGTGCTTGGCGTGTCCGGCCTCCTGGAGTGATGAACGAGGCTGCTCGCAGCCTGACGTATGAGTCACAGGCTGGTAGATGAGGTATCTTCTGAGGTGCTTATCCAGTTATGTGTAGGGTGTTGAAGAGTCTGGGATGTTAGTTGTCTGTGAGTACGTGTTGCACCTGTTGTTTTCAAGGGTGGGGGGGTGTATTGTGCCCTCGTGATGTTATTTGTGTGTTGATGTTTGGGACGTAAAAAATATTATGTATATGTCTGGCGCCTGCGCTCAGGGGATTACAGATTTAGGCTCGTTAGTCGGTCTGAATAGTTTTAGAGTGGATTGTAGGAGTAAAGGATGTGTGGAGGCTCTCGAGGTCAGCAATTTGTGTAGGTTTGAAAGTGGGCTGTTATTGTGGATGAGTACTCCACTGTACAGAGCACAAGCGTTGTGAAAAGTTTGTTATCGAAGGTGTCATTTTTGACGGGTAGTTTATTGTGTTGAAAGGTAATGTCTTGAGACATGTACACGCAGATCCTTTACATTGAAGGTTTGCAGTTTCGTCAAGTAGGATTTACATGTGTAAAGGTTGTATTGTGTCT
>WNGS01066681.1:8023275-8050215 GCA_020271785.1 Procambarus virginalis | reverse complement strand
AAGAATCTTTTAATTTGTTTTATTTAAAAATAAGTGTACATTTCAAGGGGTCTGATAATGTCAACGTTTTGTTACAAAGAAAAAAAAACTGGAAGCCTACATGACCTTGAGAAGTATAGGCTAGGAACTGTCTCAAAGAATTACTCTTTACTGCTATGTAAGATAAATAGACGAGGCAAAAGTGAAAACCTGCTCTGGTATGAAAGAAGACTTTGGGTCATCCTTGCAAATGATATTCCTTACAGGTAACTATCCAGTCTCTGCACTTACATTGATCTCGAACTGCAGATATTGTAAAAGGGAGAGTCACAATGCGGTGTCATCAACTACAGACCTGCTTAACTTTAGTTGTTTCTAAATCTACAAGCAACTTTGTTCTAGAGAACAATATACTTGGCTTCCGACTATTAACTTAGTGGAGCTGCATAAGTGTTTTGACACTGTCAACCGTCTTGTTAAATTACATCATTATTGAGTCAGGGCAGTATACGTGCCTTACACCAATTGTAGTGGCTGACGACACAACCTACATGTAAATCCCAACAATTGTATTTGGGTCTCTCAACCACAAACCTATTAGGACACTATGTTATACACTTAAGTGTCTGTCATGTGTATTATACATATATAAAAACACTACTTCCAGTCATGACCTTAAAAGCTGTAACAGAACCACAAATACAGTTTTGATATTACAAGAACGACATTAAACGTAACATTTTTGTTGCTTTTTCAATCATGTTCGACCTTTATTTGTATCTATTCTCATAATACTAAATGAACAGAAAAAGTTTTAGATATTACTGGCTTTAGGCATTGTATGTACCTTCCTGAATACTATTATTTTTATCTTGACCATTCGTTTTCCTTATTATGTGTGAAGAACTTTAGAGTTGAAAAATGTGTAAAACAAATCTATTTACGCAGTACTGAAAGTGGGACAATTTGATGACACATAAGTGCGATCAGGAAAAGCTTGATTGACGCGAGTCACATACACGGAGAGTCCACAATATTATTCTGCATAATTCAACGACCGTTACTAAACGTATCTCCTTTGCAGTGAATGCAAATTATTCGTTCTTCACAGCAGGTGCCTTGTACTAACGCGGCGATTAATCTTCAGTTTAAATACCGTGAGAACTTTCCATTAAAACGAGTCTCAAGGAATCCTTGTACTCGGACAACTGCCAAGTCCTCCGCGAAGCATCTCATAATGAACCACTTCAGTAGTGAAGGACCGGAACACTTCCACATATGTGGCAGGGAAGTTTCGGACGTAATTGTAGAGACAAAAAGTCCAACAATCTCCGTCCTCTTCTAGGAATGCGCACCACAAACGGTAAAGACGTTCCAGTCTGCTCCTGCAGAAATTACAACAAGAAAAAGACCAACAGCACGTTAAATAATACCAGGGAAAGAGGAACAAAGCGGAGCCGCCAGGCTTCTGACTTCAAGAGACCGGTCAACGGATTCCAGTGTCTCAACAGAGGAAGCTCAACGGCCGCGGGACAGTTTAATAGATATGGGAAGGCGGTCACAGAGGAGTGGGAGCGCAACACGCGAGCATGGGACGGCTGGGAGAAGGTAGGATGGGCCTCACCACAGTTCACGCAGCGACGACCTTGGGGAGACGTGCACTCTGACTTACAGTGACCTGAACCAATATACTCCTGGACAGAGCATGGAAGGGTCCGAACTTCACAACGCCAAGGGGTTGGGGGACGCGTGAACCTGGAGGACAGAATAGCCTTCGCCATCAAGGATATGCCGAATGTCATCGTGGCAGTCTGCAGATTCCGAACACCACTGCAACATGGGGCAGGAGGAGAATAGTGCCAACACTGGCATTCAACTGAATGGTCTTAAGATACCCGAACAGGGATCTCGTCAAGCGGCATCCTGACAGATGCCGATGGACAGAGAAATCGTCAAGAGGGACGCGATCAAAGTATTTCGCTCATGAACCACGACCAAACAAGGCCTGATACGCATCAGTAGAGGAAGGAAACAGTGGCGCTCAGAGAGGGGACAAAAGGCGCAGTAGTCACAACGAGGGAGGAACCGGGCCCGACTCGGGGGGTATAATAGGAACATTCAATGACATAAAGACAAGAAAACAATACATCCACAATTAGAGGCACTACACCCAACAGGAAGCTATCGCTGATCATGCCGGGGTGCGTCGTGAGTCCACCGACGAAAGGGGGATTGACAATAAAGGTTCCCCTCGCTCAAGACGTTCGGTACTACGGGTGCAAGACTATGCCTCCTCAAGCACCCGCGCGTCAAAATACAAGTCCAAAACAAGCAGATAGGGGGAGGAAAAGATGCTCCCCACAATTTGAGAGGACACCAGCAGGACCACAAGGCTACGAAAGGACAGACGACTGTCCCAAGGAGCCGAGGGGAAAACACAGGGAAATTGTTACTGTTATGGACCTCAACAACCCACCATGTCAATTTTTAATAAAGACGAGGAAAGGCCATGAGTGAATTCAGAAAAAGGACAATTGCTTCAAGATGGAGCACAGCCTCTGGTACCGACTCCAACAGGTCTTTAATTTATTTTCTGGAACAGACAGTGCAACACTGGCTTGGGGGAAAATGACCACTATGAGTGCAAAGCATCTGCTCCTACAGACAGACCAAGTTGTGATACCAGCCATAAAATACACATACTCAACATACAAAAGCGAACACAGTACACTAAGGAACATCACATTTCGGGTAACAAAGCATACGTCAATCTATCAAAAATGATGGAGTCAACACACCAGCTGGGGAGCCTCGCCGTTTCATTACATTCAACACTGCTTTTCTGTGCCGAGCTCCTTATCCAAACATAAAAAGTCACCTACCCACACAACCCCTTCTCACCCACTAGGCCTACCAACATTCACCAGGTACTGTGCAGCCACGATCCTATTCAACCGCCAAAGACGGCAACAAACTTACGAATGTCGTGGGATGCTCACTGGACCAAACCATGCAACAGGGAAGAAAAACCGGCAGTGGTTTGCCCATACTGTAATGTCAAACAACCGGACACAAGACTTGATACAACCCAAGGACACGGCAACAACTCTTGACACCAGGCGTGAGCGACCTCCCATCATCCTGTCAATGGGCCAACACCCCTTGTGAGCATCCAACTTACGCACACACCAAGATGAATCCAAAGACAGCTACAACATGCTGCCTCACCACAGACTTTCCAAACACCAATGAAAACTTAACAGCCACGGCACTACCACATTCCAACGAGGACGTGAGCACGACATGCGAAACAAAAACAGTGCCCACGACTCAAGTGACGGTTCCAAGCGCTTACACATCCTCTCCAAGCAAATCTCAAGACAGCTCCAAGAGCCAGGAAAACTGCTAAAGTTCTCAACAACCAGTGTAGCCGAAAGGGCACGAGCCAACAAAACACACATTGAGGTCCTCGAACTCAACCCCACAGGTAAACCCGGACCACCATCAGCAGTGTGACTACAACAGAAAGTACGCCAACGATTCAAAGAAACACACGCCACGACCATTTTCAAACCTCATAACCAACCCACTAAGGATATGAACACCGAAGACACATTCATAATAGAGGTGTAATCCGGGTCTCGCACGAGGTAAGCCGCAATGGCTTCAACCACCTCATAAGGTGGCAGGTAACAAATCTCCGGAACCAACACCAAATCCATCTCGTACCTGGAAGGAGGGAACAACAACCCAGGCGGGTTCAATACGCCCAGGAACCGGGGCAGAGTCGTCCACCAAAGCCGAGGCGGCAGGAAAGGCAACCACTGGTCAGCGCATTGCAGCAACCTAAATGTAACACCTCGGCTGCCTGCACCCGTATCAAGTCACCGAGTCACTACAAAACTCGCACCACTCCAGACGAAGCTGTCACCGACCCAACAGGCACCATGATCGAGGCAAAACGATTACTTCACCCTCAGACAGGGGGACACAGCATCCCACAAGGTGAGACGGGTCGCATCAATTGGACCTCCCAGGGGCCTTAAGACTGGTATCACCAACGAAAGCCCAGGCAGATCCGGCACTCAAACTTCCAAAAAAACCTGAACCCCTGGGACGTGTCCACCACCACCAAGAAACAGATGCAAATATAACCATATCTATATGGGACAAATGAACAAACCCTCAAGAGGACCACACAGCCAGTCGTTAATTAGCTGTACAAAGGAGGAACAAACCCCAGCATCCTCAAGGTGGTCAATCACCGACCTGCAAACGACCACAGGTAGCCCCTCCCCCAAGGTGACTTGTGCAAGATGCACCACGCCTGAAGGGCAGCACTTACGGAAGCCAACCCTAAGCGCATGCACCCCGAGTACCTGTGAAGATTACTCCCAGCTCATGCACCACCTATAAAACAACACAAGGCACAGCACTGAACACAACATTCAGGAGCTGGAGTCACACGACCAATGCCTAGACACATCAACCGAGAACTGAAGTTGTGCGTCTCACCTCCCAGCAGCACGGCATGTGGTGACGTCATGTTCCTTTTTCATTTCAAGACTTCTGTTTGACTTTCAGTAGTAGTAGTTTCAACCACAATACGCATTTCTTTGCGTATGCTTACCTTTCTAGGAACCCGAGCGGACAGCACGCTCGACTTGTGATCCTCTATGCCCATTGTGTGACGCCGGGACAAGTTTCTTTCACCCTATGCCCCTGTTACCTAGCAGTAAAATAGGTACGGGGGGGGGGGGGTGTTAGTCACCTGTCACGGGCTGCTTCCTGGGGGTGCAGGACCGGGCCGCGGGGACACTAAAAGCCCCAAAATCATCTCAAGATAACCTAGATGCCAAACACAGAATGCTCCATAACCACATGTGCAATTCTATAGACCATTGCTCCTCTGAGGGGGTCACGTTCTGCTGACCAAACCACACACTAGAGTGTCAAGGCACGACAACATTCTGTCCTGGACCATTCTCAAGTCGATTGACAATGGGGCAATCGACTTGAGAATGCTCCAGAACGGACTCAAACGTCATCGTCCCTTCACTTTCTAGTGTGTACTTTCGTCAGCACCTTTCAGCCGCATTATTGTGACTCCTCATCTGCGGTCAGGTTCTGGCTCGTGGTCCCCGGTAAAATTATCAACTCCATTCACACTGGCATCAGTCAAAGTCTAATATATCCATATCAGCCTAGATAGCTCTGGGAAGCTGAAGGGACTTCCCTCCCCAGAAAATGGCAAATTTGTTCACTGTGGACTTCCCTGGTAAAAATTCACCTTATCCAGGGTTTGGGTGGTGGTTTCGCAAAATGTTTTCATATTCCCCACCACTCTGGCCTCGCACCTGAGTGAAAAGCACTCTGGTATCGTAGTCATAAAAGCCCGGCAGAACTTCTTTCATCCTGGTGCTCTGTTCACCTAGCAGTCAATACGTAGTTGGGAGTTAGACAGCTGCCTCTTGGGGATGCATGCCTGTGTAAGAGAAATATATGTAGTACACATATTAGAGGCAAATACATTTGTTACAGACGTGGGCTCCATGAGCAAATAGCTTGTTTCTGCACATACATATAAATACATCAAGCAATACAGGATATTCTTTGATAATGTCGTCAAAACATTTGGATTTTTCACTTTATTCTCCTATTGGATATTATATGCAAACAAGCCTGAATGGTCCCCAGGACTATATGCAACTGAAAACTCCCACCCCACAAGTGACTCAAACCCATACTGCCAGAAGCACTCTGCTGGCGTACAGGATCCCTTAACCACACGACCGGACAAAAGAGGATGGTAGCCGAGGTTATTTCCAGCCCCGCGGGCACTCGGTTCGTAATCTTGGCCATAGTATTTTATCAAACACATCATTCTTTGGGGCACACGTGAGGAACACAAAAACATTCTGTGTGCCCAAAGAATGAGGTGATTTGATAAAATACCATGCCCAAGATTATCAACCGAGTGCCGGCGGGGATGGAAATAACCTCGGCTACCATCCTCTTTTGTCCGGTCGTGTGGTTAAGGGATCCTGTACGCCAGCAGAGTGCTTCTGGCAGTATGGGTTCGAGTCACTTTTGGGGTGGGAGTTTTCAGTTGCATATATATACATACATATGTATATACTCAATTCAATGAGGTGATATGGTACAAAAGTTTTGGGTGAGGTGACCGAATATGAAACAATGGGTATAAATTGGATACGTGAACATATGAATGGAAGTAACTGCAGAAGGTCTATTGGGCTATGCTTCCATATTGGTTGACGGTCTTGAAGTAGGTAGAATATAGTTGTGCATTAATTGGCTGTTGACTTTTTGATGTGTAGTACCTTGCTGATGTCTAGCGCCTCCTATCGATGATTTCTGTGTTGGTTAATAACAAACAACACTGAAATCATCGATAGGTACGGCAATAGCAGGTGCCTAGACATCAGCAAGGTACTACACGTCAACAGTCAATTAATACACAACTATATTCTACCTACTTCAAGACCCTCAACCAATATGGAAGCATAGACCTTCTGCAGTTACTTCCATTCATATGTTCACGTATCCAATTTATACCCATTGTTTCATATTCGGTCACCTCACCCAAAACTTTTGTACCATATCCAATACAGTATAAGTACAAAGAATTTGTGTGTAAATGAAGTCTGTGAAAATGTATTACAAACGCGTTCAGGCGTCAGACAATTAAAAAATTAATTTCGGACATTTGCTATTTTTATTACCACCCACAGTGAAGAAAAACATAAGAAATATGGACAAGATTCGTGTTACATTTATTATTCTTACCTTTTTGGTCATATTCAACAACATATGTTTAAAAAAGAGACCGCTACCAAAATATACTAATTATATAGAGAGACAGCGAGCTATATCTATATCTCACTAAGAACTCTTTGACCCGTCTAGGATCACCCCTAAACCTACCGTGACCACCGCACAAATTATCATCGTGTATGTATATATATTTCTTTTAAAGGGCTACAGAAAACAATATTGTGAAGTGTTTAACAACCATTTTATTAAGAACTGACTGGCAGAACACACTTCAGTACATATGGCACACAACATGGTGACATCATAGTAGTTTTCCTAATGTTTTTACTGATCTCATCTCTTTGTTTCATATCTTTTGTTTTCTCTCCTTTTCCAATACATATAGTTCATCATCACACAGCATATTTAAAAGGTTTTAGGTGCTTAGATACATAGCAATGGCAAAGCCTGTGTATGGTCTGCCATAAACAGTCACAGACTTAAGCAATATGGTCTTGGGTCAATAGTAAGCTTTGGTGACTTATCTGCTGTAAGCAAACTGAGCCGGGAAAAAACAATAAAATAAATATATATATGTATATACATTATAGTGTCATGTGTCATTGGCTAAGCTTCAAAAAGGCTTGTGCTGCAAGAATGTCTATGTACCCCTTGCCTCCTACAACCTTACTTTCATGTGTGATGGTTAGAAATGCTCCTATGAGTTCGTACAAAGAGAGAGTGTAAGGTAAGCAATTTATACTGAGGAGGCAGTTCTAAAAAAAATATTGCATGGCTTACCTGCAGTGCATTATTTTTTTTTTAAACTATCAACTCTTAAAATTTTGTGTTGTGCAATTGCAAAAGTCCGCTGTGTGACCTTACACTCTGTCTTACATATAAGACACAGTCTCCAGATGATATATGAAAGTGATTTATTCACAGGTTGACAAGAATTTGTATACGTGTTGTTTCGTTTACGTATAAACATTGACTTTAGTTGCTTTTGTAATGTGATCACCAAATACAAGACCCTCCCATGGGATTTATGTACAGCTTCTTTGTATTTTCTACATGAGGAAATTTAGCCTTGTCATGACAACTGCTCATATAATCACAGATAATGGAACAAAAGTCAATATTCAGCAATCACAAAGCAGCTACCTCTTTTTGTGTTCAATTAAATGATTTGCAAGTGTAGAAATAACCAAACTGCCATCATGTTATATGTTCACTTTTTCACATACAATTTTGACCAATAACTTTAATGATGAGTTGGAATATCAAGGCAATTTTATTTCTTTTCCTCGCACAGTAAGGAAATGTACATCCATAGATATACCAAGTAGATCTTAAAATATTTGGCCAAGTCACAAATAATGAAGCGAGCAGAGAATATCTCCACTTAAGAGTGTGATATATATATCTTTTTAAAGAATTAGTGATATATTTCAAGTCATAACGAACAGTTTCCACATCAAAAGCACTGAGCTAGCAGCTTAAGTACTCAAAATGCAAGAAATATTCACAATAACTTGAGGAAAAACTACATACAGAACACAATGTGGACATTATAAATATTGAACGTGGGTAAGGCTACTTACTCCTGTCTTGCCTAGTTATAATAAAAATAAGACAAACCTGATAGCACTATATATATTTATATATATACTGTACAGAGGTTTCCCTACCATCACAAATTTATTGTTACGAGACTCACATATACACTGTACACTTTACTTGCTCTTCCGTATCAGGCACAAAGGCAACACAGTACACAACGCCATGGGTCACTGGAACATAATGGCAACCTGCATATCAGAGCTTTTATGCTTGCTGCAGTACACAAGTCTCCACTTTAAGGATTATTTGCATGTGTCACATCATTTAATTTTAACAAGCATAAAGTTACTTAAATTACAATTTCAACTTTACATTTTTGAGGGCCCTTTCATTTGATCAAAATCTTCTTCCGACCATTATAGAAAGAGTTTCAAAGCATAAATGGTTATATAGTATATGTAAATAAGTATGAAGGCAAATGTGGCTCATCAATATCTTCCAGTGGTCCACTGAACTCTTTATTATAATGACGAGCTCAAGGGCAAATAAGGTACGAGTCCTGCAAGGGTTTATAACGGTTTAATGATATGCTCCTCTATATAAACTTAAGGTTTATTAGTAAATAGAGGGAATTATATGAGTAAGTTTCTTGTCATTACCTTCAACTGATGGCAAAGTCAAATCAGTTGCAATAATATACATTTATATGCTCTGCTGAAATTTTCAGACACTACTATGCCAGTTCTTCTGAGTATTCCCTGGATTGAAGCAAAGTCACACTTTGAACTAAAATATACTTGTGCAGTGACTGTGAAAATATGACTAACTTTAACTTACATATTTGAGGATTATGGAATTCATTAGCAAATATGAGTCCTGTATATTATCTCCACAAGGCTCATATAATGACTATTTTCAGAGATTAAGAGCGAGCCACGTGAACATAATATTGCTAGCTCATAACTGCCAATTTCATTAGCAGTAACAAGGATTACCTTCGGTCATCTGGGATGAAGATAAATTTGACACTTCCTTAACTTTAATCAATCTTGAACATGTTTATATTTTATCTTGCAGCATCATGGCCTTCAACATGTGTGATCTGCTCGGTTATCTCTTGACTGGCAAGAATCCACATGCCTGATAAATCTCTTAAACCCACATGTATAAATGAAAGGGGGTACCATATATATTGTAGTAGCTAGTCCTAACTATGATACCATAGTAATTCATCTGAAGGCATTTCAATTACATATTATCTAGTCTATGCAAGTGGAAAACCAGTTACACATTTAAATGTACTTCTAAAGCCTAAATGCACTTCAAATCACAATGTTATTGAAAAGATCATGCCATTTTGTTTGCCATGTAATCAAAGCACAGCCACAAGCTTCAATAGTCATTTTAGTACATAGTATGTATCTTGACATGGCTCCTTGCCTTGTGTTATGCTATATTGTCCATGAACAGTAATTACCCCATTTGAAAACAAAAATGATTATGTATTTAATGCACATTTATTAGGTTTTGTCAAAAAATTTTGCCCAGAACTATAAAACATTGCAAAAGAATAAAGGTTACAAAAAATCATTTGGAAAGCAATGAGCACAACATATTTGTTCGCCTGACATGTTGCCCAGAGATCACTGTCAAAATTATTTACCTTCATAATAATCAAAGTAACACTTTACTTATACTGATATATAAAATGTAATATCTTACCTCCATACATTCAGGACAAGAAACAATGCCTTAATCCAAACATGCTGATATATAATTTATGACTAATATTTCATCTCATTCATTTATACAGTACTCCACTTCCAGACCAACAACATATTTGACATTGTTAAAAAAGTTGAGAATGTCTGCCACTCATTTATCACCAGGGTAGAATGAGAGTTTATCATTTGCATTTCTTTGAGCTAGGAGAGAAAGTTCAAAGTAGCATTCTCTGCCAAAGTATATTTGTTCAGGAAGGCTGTTTACATTGAGGTCTCCAATTTTGATAAAAGCAATAAATGGCTAACGGCAGAACCTACACTCCCTGGGTTCACCCATACAGTTTACAGTAGCTGTGGTACTTACAATTTTAACAGCTGCACAGATTAAAAAGCACTATATATACTGCGGAGTTTCTTGGCCAGTTAAAAGGCGGAAAATTGAAGTAGGCATCGTCTTCATTCGTATCTGTAAAGGGGCAACACATCATTTTACTTATACACTACTGTATAATACTTCTTGTAACACATATACAGCTACCATTATAGGGTTTATAAAAAAAGGATGTTCTGTATGAAATTTTGTTTTATGAACCAGGGTTAGTGTTTTTCAACAAAGAGAGCCAGTTACAATGGGAATAACAAAGAAATCAATGTCAAGTGCAGAAGTTAAGGCAACTTGGGTATATTATTTATAATATACTTCAAATTTGTTTGAACTGAGTTTTATACTAACACAGTCTGGCCTAGTAAATTAAGCTATTCATGCCTACAGGGCTTCATATTCATCACATCTCTGCCAACCCAGTAATTCGTGGTTTACTTGTCACTCCTCTTCTTCAATGCTTCAACATTGGTTCTAGCCGTATTTCTACTATTTCAAGATTGAAGAATCGTGACCCTTTGATGTTCATTGGTCTCTAATTGTGTTTACCACAATTTTCCTTGCCTTTCAAGCCTGACCTTCCAGTATTTTCCATGTGTGCTTTGAGCAAGTCCCAACAGATCTAATGCTTGACTATGGGCATCTGGAAATATTTTCTAGCTCATATATATTTACCTGTCTTGAAAAGGAACGTCTACACAAATATTCCAGATTAGCTATATTAAATTTTTATTTAAATATTATCTGTCATATTAAACAGCACCTGTGCATCAGCATAGAAGACCCCCCTCCCCTTCCATCAAAACCATTGGCATAACAGGCCACCAAACGTGCTCCTCACATTTACTGAAGAAGGGATCAGTACATAGAACTTGTGTTATTATTTTGCTTTCACCATGAGGGTTTGCTTGTGTCACTGACTCAATGTTTTCTGTGCTTTACATTTCCAAATTTAAAGTCATTAAAGGGCTTAAATATCAAAACACTGAACACTACAAACAAACATTTAAATAATAATGTCAAATTAATACAAAATACATCTCTCGTGTCTAGCTCAAGATACAAGTGCAAATCTGAAGATGAAAGAGCACAGAAACATACCTCACCAACTGAAGTAGCTAAAAGGTTTACTATCTTCTCATGTGGAACAGCAACCACTGACTGACTGTTGATATCAATAATGCGATGACCAACTCGAACACCGCCACGTTCTGCTATGCCACCTCTTAATAAACTGCAAATCTGTAAAGGTAAATTAAGGATATTTTTATCACATTCTAACTTGTCAATGAAAAAATTCTATTCAATTTAATTAAATATTTTATTTACTTGAATAAAATCCTCATTCACTTTATGATAGCTATGAATATGACTTTTGACACAGTGTAGTAATTCAGCTGTATGTATTTGGTATAATTGTGTTATGAACATCCATCCAATCTCCTTATCATTAAATCGCATGGAAGAACTTCTATGTACACTATCAGCAATAATGCTTTTCATTCTAAAAATAGCTTATCAACAAAATGCATAAAACTTAACCTATGAAATTTTGATATCAGCAGTAATATTAATAAATCAAAACAATTTTGGTTTTAATGTTTTGGAATGATGTAAGCTTATAAATAAAGCTTTGAATTAGTTGAAAGTCATCCATTTCTGCCAGCTCTTGGTATCTTACACATTGGTGCAGCCGTGCCTTAACATACACACACAACGTTGACCAGACCACACACCAGAAGGTGAAGGGACGACGACGTTTCGGTCCGTCCTGGACCATTCTCAAGTCGATTGACAGTCGACTTGAGAATGTTCCAAGACGGACCGAAACGTCGTCATCGCTTCACCTTCTAGTGTGTGTGGTCTGGTTAACATTCTTCAGCCACGTTATTATGACTCATCGCCTGCATACACACACAACCTCTGAGACCAACACTGCAACCTGAATCTGGCTCTGTATGAGGCAACTTCAAGCTCGGAGATCCACTCAAAACAAACGAAAACCCACCACAAAAGTTAGGCAAAACAAAATAAATTACTGCTTGAATAAAGAAATCAAATATAAGGAAAATGTAATGCCACAGGTGAACAACCCTAACCTGGATGTGCCTGACCACCACCTGATGGCGACCCAAGTTACCTGGTGCCCCTGCCACCTACTCCATTTATGAGCTGTCAGAATTCTACTTCCAAACAGAAGAAATACATGAAAAACAGATCTATGAAAGAGGATAATTACTAAATACTGTATATGATTCTAATAAAATAAGACTTCCATTAACTGAAAACACACATACCAAATCATAAGACAGTTAATACTTACTACACCATTTTGTACAGAGAATCCTAGTTGGTATTTTGTGTCGGGTCTTCGGATCTTCACCTCAACCACAGGCGGGCAAGGAACTACAGTCAGCTTCACTGCAGTATTATATTTTGTATTCTGAAATATAAAAGTGAGTTTTGCCTAAGGAATGTGATTTCATTTCTATCTACTGGATAATACAATGCTTCCTAGGGTCATTTATTACATCAGTAGGCCCTCCTTTGATACCAAGTCAGAGTGTACTTGTGTGTCTTCTTATCATCAGTTCAGTAAAGCAGCATGGTTGTCAACTTGGTATCTTTGCATTGACACTGTTAATTTGATACCAGATTAAATTGAATGCCCATCAAAATTTAATGTCAGGCCATGTGGTGTGACATCCATGTGTTTAAATACAGTACTGGTAAGTAGTGTTTTAACAAATAAAACACACATACAGTGGTACCTTCGTTTATAAATCTAGTCTGTTTCCAGAAACGGCTCGTAACCCCGAAACGAATTTTCCCATAAGAAATACTGAAAATTCAAAAAAGTCATTAAAAAGGTCAATGCAATGCTCTGCTACAGCTTTATCTGGGCAAGTCTTTTCAGCAAAACTTTGCAGTACAGTACTTCACATATTTTCTTAACGAGGAAGGTACATCCTCTACTCACCACTATTTTCTTAGGTCGAACTTTATCACTGACTTTCTTGGGACCCATGGCATGATATATAATAATTACTTTTTATGTTTAGAAACCAAAAAAGCTGAAAAACAATGTAATTCTTTTCAAAGAATTCAAGCACGATCGGTCACTATGTGGGAGGTTAAATTGAGGTGCGGTTGCCCATTTCACCAGGAACCACGTGTTCGGTCCACCCACACGTGTATCGACAAACTTGCAACTCGAGCAAAACTCGTAAACCGAATCGAATTTTACAAAGAAACTGAGCTCGTAATCTGAAAAATTCATAACTATTGTAGGGGGCATTCCTAAGCCGAGGTTCCACTGTACTAGTCAATAGTGTGCTGCTAAGTAATATTACAGATAAAATTGGTGTTATCTTTTTTAAGTACAAATGTGTTAATGTGAATAAGTAAAAATTTTAAGCGAGATTATTAGTTTGTCCTCAACTGATATCCCGGATCACAACATTTGAAGCAACAGGTACGAAGAGATACCAGACGAATAAAACCAACAGACTGCCACTATGAAAACAGCCACAACTCTCTTTACCAGGATGAAGAGAAGAATGGCTAAAAATAACCAGACACCAACTCGGTCAAATGCCAGAGAGGACACAAGCACAGTGGCCTTCCTACCAAAGCCTCAGATATTAACACCAAGTAAAGCATCTAGCACTTCCACAAACACGATAACATCATTTTATTTGCCAACATCCAGGGTATAAAAACACGCAAATCTAACAAAGTTCATTTTATAGCTGGCCGCCTACATGAGGCAAATGCAGTGTTTGCAGCCCTAACGGAAACCCACACAAAGGACTACTATGATGGTGAAGTATGGATTTCCGAGTATAATCTTTTCAGATGTGACAGGAAACACAGGCTACAGGATGGGGGTCAGCCTGTACATCAAAGATACACTCCTCTGCACTGAGCTGCTAAACACCACAAACTATATAGTACAAGTGCTGATAATCAAAATAGAGATACTAAATGTAGTTATTGTCCTTGTATATAAGTCACCAGAGGTAAATCCTCAGCAGATTAAAAAGACCAACTAATGAAAATAAAACACTACTTAGAAAACCTCACAAATCCTCAAATAGAGTAAAAATATTGTATAAATTACTGTACAGTATTTTCCAGGAGGAAGCATTATTACAACATTCAGTTCAAGCTCGAAGTGGCAGTATAGGCAAAAAGAACATGGTAATAGGAAAGCTGTGCTTTAAAATCACATCCAACTTATAAAGAACCATACCATTAGTATTTTTTCACACAAAATATCCTTTGTAAAATAGGGGGTGCATCTTGAGTGTGAGCGCATGTTTAATGCAGGAAAATGTGCTCTCTATGTCAGTAGTTGTGTGATATTGTGTAGGTGCACACTGCCAGCATGCACTGTGAGAGCGGAACGCCATGTGTGGGGGAAAGCAACAATAATGATATATAATTTAGCATACTTTTTACATATCTTGAAAACAGACATCTTAAACAACAGCATTTTCTTTTCTGCAAAGTAGATGAGCATTTTTGCTTTAGTGTATAATATAGTGTGATGAGAAGCTGTGTACCTTAAAGGAAACATCTGGAATAAACATAGTATTAAATCATAAAACCCACAATGAAATCACAAGAACATTATATATGAGAACATATTGAGGCTGTACAATGGGATTAAACCCACAACTCTGGACATCCACAGCTGGTAGTGTGTATACCTGGGGAGTCGAAGGATGCGAGTTCGACTGCATCGTGCGACCTCAATATTTTCTCATTTAACAATTTATTCTCACCTTTATATAATTCTGGCAGGTTGAAAGTGGAAGACCCACTAGTGACACACCATTAATAGCAATTATTTGGTCGCCAATATTGAGCTGGCCACACTTGGCGGCAGCACCGGTTGGGGAGAGGTTAGCTATTACCACGGTTGGGACCATAGATCCCCATCCTGATTCCACAACAACAACACCTAGGATCTCACTCTTCATCTTTGGTACCACCACCTGAAATAAACAGTTATCTATTTAGCAAAGCAACATATATAACAAATCAAATCTACTCTAAAAAAAAACTGTGGGTGCACAACTACAGCCTTACACAAAAGCCTCACCATAAGCAGGTATACTAATGGTGTCAAACAGGTGGCAACGCATAAAAAGCAACTGAAGAGCTTCGTGATACATACACATATCTGGCAAGAACTGGCATTCTACCACCATCACTTCAGTGTCTACTGATCATGACAGTGCATTGTCACACAAACCGCTCACTATACAAAATCTAAAAAAAAATTGTTTCATCAGGTATACCTCTAATCATTTTTTGTATATTTCTGAGACATGAAGGTTTGATATTAGGTTACTAAATTAGTGTACCTAAGCACAGTAGCTTTGCACAAGTTTAAAATATTTAAATGAATGAAATTCATTTACCAAACGTGCAAATTCAAATCTTATTCTTTCCTCTCAAAAGGATTGTTTTATTACTTACCGTTTTTGAGACATATAGCTCCTGTGTACGACGTGGGCATGTGGACGGTGTGGGTGGGGCGGCAGAAAAGATTTAAAATGCCCATTAGAATACACTTTTCATGGATGACTAATGACCACATTTTGAAAATGATTGGTCAAAGGATTGGGCATGTGGGCACGGTGGGCGGTCAAGTTTTAATTTTCATTTGATGAAACATGTGCTAAGTTCTGAAGTTTCAAGTAAATGGCTCATTCATTCTTGACAAATATAATGGACAAAACCTCGTGCACAAAACCGATAGTGAACTTAAATAAGCTCTGCATCAACGGAATTTACTATCTTACAACTTCACTGCCTCCATTATCCATATTTGAAGTTTACTTGAGCACAATCTTGCTGCATTCATAACTAAATACTTAACAAAATAATGAATAAGAAAAAAGTGGGCCGAGACTAGTGAAACACACTTTTCAGCTGGTCTCTCAGATGCTCCTTAGGCTGGAGCCATTATGGTGTATCTACAATTCGTACTGTGCCATGCTAAGCTCTTGTTGATCTTGTTCCCCATTTTGATAGGGATATCAAAGTCTAGTCTAGAAAATTAAAGGAGCAACAGCAGCAAGTCTAACAACAACCCAGGGACCAGCTCACTGAAATATAAAGAGAGTAAGCAATACCCTTAACACCCCCTGCAGGCTATACTCAAAAACACAGGGACTGTCAGTTATTGGTCTTAAATTCTAGGTAAAAATAATTTAGTGTCAATGACAAGCCTGTACTCGGGCTTATTGAGGTCCTAGGCCAACTACTGATCTTCCCCAGGATACCATCTGCTGGCTCAGTGGTAACACACTCGCCCTAATACCAAAGCCTCGTCAGCGATGTGTCTAGGTTGCCTTCTGTTCACACAGTAGTAATTGTGTACCTGGTTGTTTCCAACTGGCAGGTCATGCTGCAGGCAAAACTAATGGGTTGTTGCACAGCAACAGCCCCGTTTAGAGTCGGAGAAACTGCTGACCGTGCAAAGATCCTTTACCGCTAGAATCCACTCTATGTTATCTTAATCATTGGGACCGATTAAAAGCTCTAAATGTCTTTTTCTCTAGAGCGCAGGCGAGAGAAATACATATTAATCTACACATGGAAAATATTAAAGGGACTGGTTCCAAATCTGAACACAGAGATTACATCACATGAAACCAGCAGGCATGGCAGGAAGTACAAAATAGTCCACACTTGTGCCACCACATATCGGCGGGTAGCTAGAACTAGGGCGTTTGACCTCACTGCTGGGTGGATTGTCTGTTGGCTCTTTTTGTTACTTTGTTTCTTTGCTTTCTGTGAATCTTGTAATAATCAGTTTTATTTTGTTTATTTTCGGGATGTTTCCTTGGTGAGGGTGACAGTAACAACGCTCCTCAGTGAGGAGGCCCAGGTTCTGGCTCCAGTAGGCCGTTAAAGACTCCTATGGCCGCTATGACTCGCGTGTGTAAAGGTATCTGAGCAAGTTTCCTGTAGGAAGCCACCATTCAGTCCCTCTAGTAAACTAAAATATTATGCACACTGAAATGAATAATGAAGCATGCAAATCCCCTGAATTAAAAAGAAGAGTCCACAAAAAAAACTGGAGAGGAACTTATCTTAATGGTGGTTGCAGAGTCAATCATAGGACATGGCAGACGCTTGGCATAAAGTGGGCGTTGACAGCTCAGACTACTTTGTTAAACTAAGGAGGTGGGTGTTGCTGCCAAACTTTGGTGTTTGAATTAGTATTCAGCAAAGCAATAATTGCCATTCCCAAGGTTCCCGATCATTGCTTGCAGGAAGGCGTTATGAATATGGCTTGTGCTTTTGTATTACAGTGAGCTGGTCCCTCTGTGGTGGCTTGACATAGATTTGCCACTATCTCACTTTCCTAATTGTTATGTTTTGACAGGCCAATTTGCAAAACCCTTCATAAAGCTTCAGTAGAAAGTCAACAAAAGCCTAGTGGGGCACACGAGTCCCAGGTGGATCCTAATGGCTCTGGTTCAGGAAGAATCTGAGAGATCTCTGCTCAGAAATATGTACACACTATACTCTATTTCTAGTGCATTAAAAATAATTTGCAATGTTCTGAATACTCTATTAATCTTAGGGTGTTAAAACACAATTTGTAATGTGAACATAAATATTTAAAGCATGATCTACTTTTATTTAAATATTAATTATTCACAAACACAATATCCACTTTCATGTGGTAGAGAGACATCAGCGCAGAACAAATAGGAGAGCAACACCTTCACTGACTCTTACATACCACATACTGCTGCATCATGCTAGATGAACACCGTCTCACTCTAGCAAAACATTCACCGCTTGCACAACAGAGTAGATGTAAGCGCTTTCCCATAGGTTATCATTCATAAATGTTTTAAATACTTTACAGTATTTATTTTTTAGCAAACTCATTCCAACTAACCTTAACCCTTAAATTGTGGTTATTACCTCACATTGATCCCCTGGGTAATGCCGTTATCATCGTATGTTGTCTTTAGTTACCATTAGGAGGCCTGGTCGACGACCAGGCCACGGGGAAGCTAAGCCCCAAAAACACCTCAAGGTAAGATGACCATCACCATGTTTTTATATAAATGGTGTAAATATAATTATTATACATCTGTATGGACGTAATGGAGTCAATCTAGTTCAATGAAAACAAATCTGCTATTGTTTTTATTTGCTTAACATAGATGAGGTTATCGTGTCCCAGCAGCAAGGCGATTGTCAAATCACTGTGGCATTTCCTTTTTAGTTTCAGAGTCTATCTCCCACTTGTAATCTTTGGATTTTATCTTTCAATGGCAATTTTCTTTTTATGATTTTATAGCATACACCAGACTGTTTTACATTTGTCTGTTTCTTCCTTCTCAAAGTTTCTTTTTGTCTCACTTCTCACTGCTGTTTAATTGTGGATGGGCATGTGTAGGTTTAAGTTTTAGCTGCATTTAACTGACCAACCACTTTTAGGACTTGGCTTTTACTGTTATTTCAGACACAGTTTCATTTCTCTCCATCTCCATTTCTCTCTAGGAGTCGGTCGGCCGAGCGGATAACACATTGGACTTGTGATCCTGTGGTCCCGAGTTCGATCCCGGGCACCGGCGAGAAACAATGGGCAGAGTTTCTTTCACCCTATGCCCCTGTTACCTAGCAGTAAAATAGGTACCTGGGTGTTAGTCAGCTGTCACGGGCTGCTTCCTGGGGGTGGAGGCCTGGTCGAGGACCGGGCTGCGGGGACAATAAAACCCCGAAATCATCTCAAGATAACCTCAAGATAGATCTTTACACATTCTACATTAACTTTCAGCAGTCTTCTCTCAAACTTTCAGTATCTTGAGGTGGTTCAAGAATCAATGTTCCCAGCCCAGTACTCTCTGACCACGACTTGACTAAACTACTCTATATCTCTTAAAATTTTCTGCAACAAAAATGGCATCATTTGCATATATCAAAGACGATATACAGTACTCCATTTATCATACATGTATTCTAATTGATTTTTTTTTTCCTTACCTCACTCATGTTCCACCCATGTATCTTGAGGGTATCTTGAGATGATTTCAGGGCTTAGCGTCCCTGCGGCCCGATCCTCGACCAGGCCTCCTTTTTGTTACACATCCCCAGGAAGCAGCCCGTAACAGCTGTCTAACTCCCAGGTACCTATTTACTGCTAGGTTTACAGCGGGCATCAGGGTAAAGAAACTCTGCCCATTTGTTTCCGCCTCCACCGGGGATCGAACCCGGAACCTCAGGACTACAAATCCCGAGCGCTGTCCCACTCAGCTATCAGGCCCCTTTCTATATATTGCATACAGTGAACAACCATGGGGCTAATTCACAACCCCAGTATACTCCTACATTAATATCACTCAATACATCATTACCTTTCATGCATGCATTAAAACTCATCACCATGTTTAATGACATTCCATCAACTCCATACATGCTCATTGCTCTCCAGGAAATATATGATGATAATTAACAATGCAGCCAGAATAACTACAAATATATATATCTTTTCAAATTCTTATAAACATTCCAGTCAACAACAATGAAAAAAAAAAAGGTGCTTGAATATTCTATACTGTACTAGCTTTTGGTATAAACAGCAAAAAATAAATCAAACTTGCTACAATTTTGTTTGTTTATGAGAGCATGAGGCAAGGTTAGTGGATAACGGAGGCGGCGTTGGCATTACCTTGCTACCTACCCCACACGAGTCTCCACCTGCTCACTATCAGTCTGCATGTGCCTAGTATCTCTCAGGGCTGGCATTTAGCGGGTTCATATCTCCATTATACATAACATCAGATTTGCAATACACAGTTTTTTTAATCTAACTATAAAACCAATATATTTTAATCCTTATATATACAGTATGTGAAATGGCAATAAAATTTTTTTTTTTTAAATAAAATTATATTTATCTGATATTATGCATAGTTAAGATTTTAGTGGGAGGAGAGCCAAATAATTCAAATATTGGTGCAATTTAATCATTCATTTCTACAAGTCATGTGTGACATAATCAGTCAATTTGAGCATAAGATGAATAATGTATTATTTATACAATTCCACAAAAAAACAGGCTGTAACAACATTTAACCTTATGTCTCAAAGCTGATGACAGTGTCACACACAAAAATTTAGTACAAATACAATGGTTTATAACAAACATACCTCCTTCTGTAGTTCTTTCTTCGCAAACATCTGAAGCTCATCACCAAAAATTTCTTGTGAGTTAAGGACTTCTTGATAGTCCATCTCTTTGACAAAGCTATGATCTTCAATTCCATTAGCCTTCAAAAATTCTAGGTATGCAACTTGGAAAGCCTGACCAATGCTCTGTGCTATAAATTGTGCCTGCAAAGACAATGTTTTTTTTTATATAACTATTAACAAATATGAATGCCAGATGAAAATATATTATTTAAAATTAGGCAGATGATAAATTCCACAACAAATTTTGATCATAAAATTACAGGTGAATGGAAAAGGAAATTGTCTATCCCATCATAATTATATAAACATAATTGCTTTGTATAATGAAAAGCCTCTTTCCAGGCAGTTATCAGTAGCTTCCCTCTGCTTACGGCACTGATCCAACTGGGTAACCTTACACATGCAGTATCATGTTACAGTGACCATCTCTGCTCAGTGGCAATGAATACAATTCCAGTGATTCTGTATTCTCTCTTCAAATTAGAAGCAAAATGGGATAGAAAACAAGGACAGTGACCAAACACTCTTGGAAATGATACAACATTTCCAGCAGCGTAGAAGCCATCACCACAGTGAAAAGACATGATTCGAACTACTCGAGCAAAACATCCAAGACTGGCTTGGCTAACAACACGGCAGGGGGCACCATCAACAGCCAGAGCAGTCAGCTCCAACTGCGACTGTAAGGCAAGGAGTTCCAGAGCAAAAAGTGTATGCATGCCTCATGCTTGACCGAGACAAATGCTGCAGGAACACGGGCATATACCTGCCATGCCCCAACCTCACAGAACAGGGCAGGCACAAACAACACCCTGTATCATGGAATGAGGACCTCACTAGAGCACACTAAACACTGTGGAGGCCCAATTCTGTGTGTGTGTGCGTGCGTGTGTGTGTGTGTCTCTCTCTGACTCGTGGCTCATTAGACAGAGCAGATCTGCACTAGAGATGTGCTTGGTGTTTCAGCAAAGTGATGGTGCTATCTCAGCACTGGTCCCGGGGTAGAGCAGGAACATCACCAGACATCACGACACTGATGTTGCCGTAGCACAAACTTCACCCACACAATACACTACCCATTATGAGAAAGTGTTTTCAATCATTGTAATTTGTCATTATACATCAAATAAACCTAGTAGCAAGGGTTAATAATGTTCTTATATTTAATTTTATACAAATAGCAATGCACCTCTACTTATGCAGATGAAGAATCACAATAACGTGGCTGAAATATGTTGACCAGACCACACTAGAAAGTGAAGGGACGACGACATTTCGGTCCGTCCTGGATCATTCTCAAGTTGATTGTGAGTTATGAAGTTGTGAAGACATCTCTCACAATCGACTTGAGAATGGTCCAGGACGGACCGAAATGTCGTCGTCCCTTCACTTTCTAGTGTGTGGTCTGGTCAACACCTCTACTTAAGTTATTTTTTCTGGTTCCGTGTTTTTTTCTTCAATGTTTGAGAGAGAATTTCCCTGAAACTGACCTGGATGTAGTCCAAGCAATATTCATGTGATGTTACAAGAAAATGTATCAATACTGTATCTACCTCATCTACTGGTAGATTTAATTGATTTAATTTGACTAAAATGAACAATTGCTTGATCTTTAAACATTCCAAGTTTTGTTATTTATGAATCAATTTGCCATGAATTTTACACAATATGTTTAGAATGAGCAAATTTTAATTTTTTAATTATATTTCACATAAGTTTTTTGAAAGTGCAGTTTTTGAGCAAAATAATGGGTCTAATTAAACAATTTATATTTCACCAAATAAACATTTTTACATAATATCCTCTTTCAGAATGTTACTTTAGACATTGTTCTAGTAAATAAATACAACATTTAAAAACTCAGTTAAATATTTCATAATCTTAGAATTTTTTAAATGTTGCCAAAATTTTCCCATTTTCTTTTGGGCTACAATGCTGAAACTTGGGCTGGAAGAGCACCTCATAGCTTAGATTTTGTAAATAATGTTTCATAAAAATAGAAAGTTTTGAATGTTACCCACAAGCTTATAATGAACCCAAATCGCATTCCATCAAATCAATCAAGAAATAGCATGAATATGAGAAGATACACAGGATAGGTGTCATTTCTAAAGAATCCCTCATTGATAACATAACCAAGAGTCAAAACAAGCTACAGTACTATGGAAATAAATCTAATGTAATAAAGGGCAACATGAAAAAACATGGCACTCTATTTTCCAATTATTGAGACCCCCAGAAGCACTCGACAAAAATTTAAAAATCCTGATACGTGATTATAGAATGTTATCAGCCACTGACACTGCTACTTAATTCAATAATTTCTTTTTGTCCATTGGCTCATTCCTTGTAAATCATCGTAGTATCCCAAATCAATGTACGAGATTCTCTGAGGCAGCTATCCTGAGCTTATATCTATCCTCAACAAACCCCTCAGATGTCAATGATATAATTCTCTCACTCTAACACTAATTAACTAACCTTTTTGAGATACTATCTCTAATTTATGAAAAAAAAAGTTTTTTTAAGAAGTGTTATAGCTTTGGCCATAACATTACTCTACAATAAATCACTAACTCCTAATCTTACCTGATATTCTTAAAAAGCTAAAGAGTACCCAGTCCATGAAAGTGGTGGGCCTCACTGACATCAACAACTTTAGACCAATATCAATTCTGCTCACCGTGTTCAAATTATTTAAGAAGCTAATTTACAAATTGTGTTACTACCTAGAGAAAGACAGTATACTGAATTCTTGCCATCATGGCTTCACACCCTAAATAAGCACTAATGATGCTTTAATTAATATGCTTGTTATCTTGAGATGATTTCGGGGCTTTTTAAGTGTCCCCGCGGCCCGGTCCTCAACCAGGCCTCCACCCCCAGGAAGCAGCCCATGACAGCTGACTAACACCCAGGTACCTATTTTACTGCTAGGTAACAGGGGCATAGGGTGAAAAACTCTGCCCATTGTTTCTCGCCGACGCCTGGGATCGAACCCATGATCACAAGTCCAGCGTGCTGTCCGCTCGACCGACCGGCTCCCCGTGCTGTCCGGCTCGGCCGACCAGCTTGACATGATACTTTACAAAAAGAGAGTACCCCATAGGTGTATTTGTTAACCTGCTTAAGACATTTGACACAGTTAACCACAATAACCTTCTTCTCAAACTGCACCACTATGGAATCGGGGATCACTCCCTACAATACTTTCAGTCTTACCTCAGTGAGAGGCATCAGTATGTTTCTGCAAATGATCCTATTTCCCACAATGTCAATTAACATTGGCAATCCACAGGGTAGTATACTTGGTCCATTCGCCTTTCTCATTTACATCATAGACCTACCAAATGCCACGCAACACCTGAAACCAATTCTATTTGCTGATGACACGACCTTCATTTTTTCAAATGCTAACCCCCTTTTTATATTTTTTTACTGACACTAAATGACAGTAAATACTGAATTAAAAGTGAATTTATGGCCAACCACTAAAAAATCACCCTTAACACTGACAAAAACATATTACATATTGTTTGGAAATAAGTTAACTAATCAAATTGAGCTAAGAATTAACAATAATGAAATTGAAAGCAGAGTTGATGGGAAATTCATATTCACATCGACAATAAACTAAATACCAATTTCTGTATACAAAAAGTTCACAAAACCATAGGCATTCTCTCAAAAATTGGATACTACGTGTCTCATTCTGCCTCGGTAACACTATGATTCACCTATCTATCCATATCTCGCGTACAGTATCTGTGCCTGGGATCTACAACCAAAAATTACCTATGGCCCATTGTTACTCAACATAAATCATCCACTCAAGTGCTTTAGCTACCATTGGGAACACTGATGTATGCAGCACCAGACAAAGATGTTATGGTAACCAGAGAAATGTGTATTCCATGAGAGGGGGGAAATCCCATCCAGGTGCCCCAAATCAGTCCCAACCATAGATGTGAATTTGAAAGCATCAACTGGGACTTTGAAAAGTGCACCAGAAAGTCAAATAAACAACTGGGTGTCCAGGCGTTGCTTAGGTAGGATGGCAGAGAGTTGCTAACAGTGAAAGACCAGCTGTGAGACACCACAAGTGAAATGCTAGTTGTGAGAGGCCAGCATTGAGAGTTTAGCAAAGATGGACAAGCACTGAAAGACAAAAGAGGGCTTATAGAACACAAAACAAAATGAGTCCTAAACTATAGTACCTTACTGCAGTACCTATGTACAAAATTGTACATGAAAACTGCTGATTAAAAAATCTAATGTAAAATGATGGCTATTTAACTTTAGTAAACTTTGATGTAAACATCAGGAGAAAATACAGTACTATTTTGGCAATGACCTCGGATATCACACTGCGGTCATAAAACATACCTCGTCACTTTCAAATACATGGCAGATCATCTTGGGAGTCTTCTGAATGTTGTTACCAGCATCATCAGTCGGCAAGACTCTCCTTCGTGCCATAAGAACAACCAGGTCACCAATGTCGGCAATGTAGGAGATGGTACGAAGCGCATGGTCCATCATTATCTCCTGAAATGAAACATATCAATGATCTCTGTCAAAAAGTTCACACAGTGGGATAAAGGTTACTGCATTACTAAGATCCTGCTCAGATCTACTTCCTCATCACAATCGACTTGAGAATGGTCCAGGACGGACCGAAACGTCGTCGTCCCTTCACCTTCTAGTGTGTGGTCTGGTCAACATCCTGCTCAGGTCAGACACAGCAGATAAACAGCAGCAGCAGCAGTCTAGCACGCAGTGTAAGTTACATGCTTAACCGTGTGGTAATAAACGCCTGTGCAGTCAGGCCTTATTAGTAAACTGTTTAACTAAGAGCCATGAGGAGTTTGTTCCGCCAAGTATAATAGTTATGTCTTTAGCCGAGATAAAGTTTGCTTGATTAAGCATCAGTATAATCTATTTATTTTAGTATAATAGTTATTTGTTTCTTTGTCTAGAATAATTATCTGTTTATGTATGTACAATAGTTATTTGACTTGCTATACTAAAAAAAATTGCTACTGGTATGTATATGCTTAGCTGAGCAGAATACACACACTGTAGCTATATGATTAACTTCACCATTAGCTGCTTGTTTAGCTGAGAAAAAACCATTTGCTTGTTTGAACCTTTGGATGCAAGGGCCGACACATCCACTTTCATAGAAAACTTCCTTTGTATGCTGCAATGGCCAACTAATGTATCGTGGCCTTCAAAATTACAAATAAACGAGACAGTGCACACTGCAACTTGTGCGCCACTACCCAAATCACTGGGTTCGAACCTACGTCCGAGAGGATCTCGAATGCTTCTTAATCGAGTGTGCCACGACTGTGTCGTGGCACACTCGATTAAGGCGCATCTGGGATCCTCTCAGATGTAGGTTTGAACCCTCATCACAGCCCTTGTAGACTTGTTCAGCCCTTTGGTTTCCGCCTCCACCGGGGATCAAACAAGGACTACGAATCCTGAGCGCTGTCCACTCAGCTGTCAGGCCATCGCTATACTGTAGACGGTTGATGATGTTGCTTTCGTATTTATTCTAACTTTTACTCTCCCCCTCTCTAGATTCTTGTCCTTATAAAATATATAACATATTACACACTTCTTGAGAGGCACATGATATTGTTCCTACAGTATTTTTGTTTGGTACAGACAATGATAGAAATAAACATTTAACAAAGGGTTATTTGGCTGTGTTTTCACCTACAACTGTACATTAAATTCATCGATGATGTCTATGATGATATTTTATGGTTTGGTAACACTTTCAGCTTGGCACAGTCGAGTTAGCTGGGTCATCCTTACATCATAGAAGGGAGACAAATTCTTTTAAATTTCATTATTTTTTGTTATATGACACATTATTGTAAAGGAACTTTAATGCTAGATATGAAGAAACATTTTTCTCTTATTAGATATGTAGTACAAAAAGAGGAAAATATAATTTTGAGCTCCAAGGGATTAAATGAAAAGCAAAAGTTGCCTGTTGAATCGGTTAACCTTTGTTATTTGTTTAGCTCAAGATAATACAGTAATTATAATTTGAACTGAGAAACAAACGTTACTGGTTTAGCCATGTATATTGGTTAATTGTTAAACTGAAAACAACAAACAAGAACTGATTATTAGAAGTGTGTGTGGATTAGATTAGAATAGCATCAGAGTGGATCAAGTAGTATAGCAACATTTATTTTAAATAGAGAACATTTTATCTAAGATTATATATAGGCTTCCTAATTTCTATGATATTTTATG
>WNGS01066681.1:7993560-8009033 GCA_020271785.1 Procambarus virginalis | reverse complement strand
ATGCATGATCTATATGCAGGTTGCCATTGTGAAAAATTACAAATTTTTACGTTACAAGCACAACAACAAAAATTCATAACTTTCCCCTCTGATTGAGGTAGAACCTTCATGGTTTTTTTTAAGCTAATGGAAACTACTGTTTTCATTAATAAACTTCTACATATTTATAATAGTATAATATTTATCTTGTATAAATAGTACGCCACAATGTAAAGCATTCCCAAGAATAAATGCTGCATAATATTGTAAGATATAATAGCAAATTCTATTTTTTTTGTACATGATTTTCAACTTACAGCTTTTCTGACATGTGCATCATCCAGTTTACACCTCCAATCCTTGAATAATGAGGTTTCATTTCCTGGTGTGCCAAAACACATGGCAGCTTGATTATTTCCAATATTCAAAATCTGAAATGACACAATTTGTTACAGTTTATTAAAAGAAAAAAATGCTAAGCCACCCCAATACTAAGCAAGCAACTGAAAAACAAAAAAAATATTCTATTGCGAGGGTCTCACATGAAGTCATAACTATTTCATAAACGTTAATATTACTGTGTAATACGGTTTTCTATTTTCTTTAGAACATGGTTCTTACCGAGTGTCTTTTTGTCTTCACCTTCATAGGTTGTCTCCAATTTTATTTTATTTTCCAGTTGTGGAAAACCCTTTTAATTTTTTAAAGTGGAATATGCAGAATTGCAATATGCAGAGGGCCAAGGTAGCCAGTTAATAACACACTGGATAAGACACACGCCCAACAGGATCCTCGTAGGATGATCCTGGTCCCTTATACATCTGCGAAAGATCCAATATATAAATTGTTTTTCCTTTAAATACTTAACAGTTTCCAGCTTTGCTATTACTACAGGGTTTACACATACGTAAATACCTTCACGACTTTAAAATAAAACAAAAATTCAATCTAAACATAATATTTTGCACACATAAAAACAGTGCAGTCAGTATATGAATAATATGTAATGCACAACAGAGGCAGTGACGCACATATGTACCTTGATATGACAACAATTGCAAAGCACTTACTTTTACACTTAATTACAAAGTCTATAGTATTAAAGCATTTCGTACCCTGTGATTCTCCCGCAATGGTTCTCTTGTACTTCTTCGTGAAATACTTGTCAAATAAAATAAATCCCTTTCAAATTTGCACGTACATGAAGCACTTTCAGCGCTGAATGAAATCTTTCTTCCTTTACATCTACCAGTATACAGATTTCTTGTAATTAATGTTATATTCTTCAAGCAACAGGAATGGAACAGATTACGTAACTGTACTACATGAAATTCTTTTTTCAAAAATTATCAATGAACAAAGCACAGATCTATACAGTAATGGTACTAATTACTGTATAGTAATGGTACTATTTAATTTCTGAACCTATTGCAAGAGCTGCTTTTATTTTACCATGTGTACAACATACAGTATAGGGCGGGCCGGTGGCCGCTTAGTATTAGTGGCACACCCCCCGGAACGCCACCTCCGGGTCGCTGCACTCAGACTTGTGCCCCCCCCACGCACGTTGATGAGCACCGGTAGGTCAGAATTAACGGGTGCAGAGACAACAAATGGCAGTTCTCACCGGCGATCCGTCCTGTTCACTTAGCATAAATAAGTTCTGGGAGTTATACAGCTGCTACAGGCTGCATCCTGGGGATGTGTAGTCCCAAGAAAAATAAGGAAGGCTGGTACGAGTGAGCGGGCCGCTGGGGACGCTAAGCCCCTGAGAAATCTCAAGATAACCTCAGAATAAGAGAAGCTATCACCCAACTCGAGCCCTAGAACATAGCCTAACCTAAACTAAAACATCATAACCTAACTATATAACGTTTGACAAAACAAATCAGAAACTATATAGGTTTTGACATAATCAGAAAACTAAGTTTGTTGACTGTTGGTGTACAATTGACCTTACACACTGCTTCCATCAACACGAGGAAATGGCATATACCCCAATGTTGTTATACTATATACCAATACAGTACAGGTCTTGTGGGACATTGTGTAGTTGTATATTGGTCAGCACATTGGCATACAGAATCAGTTGTGCCCAGACCTCCTATCTCCCAAGCTAGCAAAGACAATTTGGATCAAGTTTCCTTACCCACCTAATGCATCTGTTTCATCCTAAAAATAAATCTGGACTAGGAGTAGGTCCTCTCATTAAACCCTACACTGAGGTTGGTCAGCAATAAGGTGTGACACGTAATTTAACCTAATCACAATAGTAGATACTAAGGTTTGCCATGGATTTTAAAACTAAGCTAACTATCCTTGCCGAAACGCTATGCATTGGTGAGGGCGTTTAGGTATAGTACGTATCTAGCTCTATATATAAATCGAACATAGGTGTTGGTAACTCAATATGCTTCGATGTGATGTAGGTGTTACTTTGATAAAAAAAGAAGTTAATGTAACTAATTATCCATTGAGTTGTGCCGAGCACGAAGGCGGACGTGTTTGTCGGAAACCAGAGCATACATCTGTAGCGCAGTAGCGACAAAAAAAGCATTGACACGAGGGCACACATCAGATTTAACAACCTAACCTGTAGTAATACAGATAAAGTAGCCACAGACAGTAGTGTGATAAGAGACTGGACAAACTAGAATAGTGGAATCAAAAAACAGGACCAGTAACCTGGATGAGTGTTGCCTAACTCTAACAGATGGCTACACACATTAGCAAACAGGACTCAATGACTGAGGTGGAAAAACACACAGAGGGAAAAGTGGACGAAAGGCATGAACTACAAGGCCTAGAGCGATGGCTTTCGGGGGAAAGCCCGGGGATTGTGCAATGGTGCTACACACACTACCGTTACACACCGCTACCATAAAGATATTACTGTAGTGTAATCGTATCTGAAGAGAATTGAAAGACATAAGGTGAAAAAGTAATGAGGACAGTGAGAGGGACGTAGGTGAGGTCATAGGCTCGACTCATGTGGCTAATGGGGGTACGGGACCCACTGGACCAACACACAAAACGCCGCAACAACACAAACAGGGTGGCGCCACAAGGTGTGGTTGAGTGGTGGATAGACTGTTGGTAGAACAAACGTCAGAGGTGTGCGGTGGTAGGGGAGTGGGGGAGGCCGAGGGCGCCTCTCAGCCATTACTGCCCATTAGAGGAAAACACAGTGGCTGGCACACACACATGTCGCACTACTCACACCCTCCCTACAACACAACACCCGTACGATACCAATACAAATTATCATAAATAATTTAAGGAGTTGGCTGGAAGACTCAGCCCTCTATAGCTCTGAGTCCAGGACGTCGCAACTACAGGTAGGATCATATATAGTGAAGAATGTTTATAATGAATAACATGAACGGCATGGAACGGAGAGCCAAGACGCATTGCAAGGAGGTGGGTGTGCCATAGCGGGCGCAAAAAACACTAAAGACAGCCTATAGATGGATGAAGTAGATATTAGATATATATTTAATAGATATATATAGATATTTATCATATATATATATATTATATATATTTATATATATCTTATATATTATATATATATTATAATATATATATTATATATATATTAATCTAATATGATAATATATATATATAGATCTATATATATATATATATATATATATATACTACTACCTTACACTGCACTAATAATAAAATAATTACATACACACTGTATTTGAATTTCTGTACATCTAGCTCATACCAGTCTAGCTAACTGCTAAGCTAATGAGCATGGTCGCCAGACGGATATTAGTGTGTGCTGCCTCATTTGTGTACCTCTTACGATACCCTGACCGACAGGGATGGGTATAGGGTGCATAATACAATGAGGGTACAACTTTAACTAACTACACACACATACAGTTCTAACACTTTTACTTTTTTGCCAATGCCTGGTGCTAGGCACTTTAATCATAACAGTGTAAAATCAGAATTTATGTACTCATCTTAACCCCCAATGTACCTAGCTTATATATAACTAAGTAAATATATATATATATATATATATATATATATATATATATATATATAATATAATGTGAACAAGCTTGAATCGTCCCCAAGCAATATGCAACTGAAAACGCCACACCCAAGAAGGATTTGAACCTAGACACCTATGAACCTTGGCGTACCTGGTACTTTAAATCAGAGCTTTATGCCCTTTAAAGGCCAGTAATTGTTAGGTTAATCCTGTTTTTTTTAAGTAGTGTGGTGTAATAACATTAAGGATACCGAGGTGTAGCTTAATTTCAGGTTTGTTACATGCACCTTTAGCTGCCTTCTTGTCTCCTACTGTAGTACAGTCTACTTCATTATCAACTCACAGTTGATACAGATCCTGGGTTTGATACCCAGGTGGGACAGAAATGGTTAGGCACTTTCCCGTTCACCTAGTACTTGCCCCATTTGCACCTGGATGATTACTTTTTAATACCTTAATTTTTTTCAGGGATATTCCTGCACAGGCCACCAAGTGTTACTTGTTTCTGTTTTACTTAGGTGGAGTATGAGTTCAGTTCCTGAACCGATTATGTGCCTCTGTATCCTTTACACCACCGCCCACGGGATGGGTATGGGGTGCATAATAAAGAAAGAAATTGAATTCAGTAAGATTTTGTCCCATGTGTTTAACACTTCTGCTCTGTTGATCTAAGTTGAATCTAAATGGGTTTGTAAACTGCACTGTGTTAGATAATGTTCCAGTGGTCGTCAGGCAGTTATCCACAGTGCTGACATTTCCTCTCATCTTCGGGAACCTGTAAGCCTATTTCCCATGCAAATTAGTATCCATGCCTGATGTGATTTAAGTGTAAAGAGCTGACTTTGAATCACAAAATTACTATCAATATTTTAGTGTATTAGTGGCTATTTGTAATGCAGCTGTGTATGTATGGAGCTAAGCTAATTGTTTAGTTTAAGCTTATTCTAGTAGTCTGTGCACATCTGCTATAAAATAAAGGTGATTTAACAAGATAATTTCAGAAAACATTGCAGTAGTTTTCAAAAAGCACATAAAGACTTTTAAAGACTTTTATGCACATAAAAGCACATAAAGACTTTTGGATTTACACTAACTGAATGAGACAGATTACCAGATTACCACATATTTGGGTATGTGAGCCGCTCCAAGCAACACCCTAGTGGACCAAACTCTCATAAGTCAAGTCTGGCCTCGGGCCGGGCTTGGGGAGTAGAAGATCTCTCAGAACCCCATCAACCAGGTATCAACCAAGCAATGATAAATTAAGCAAGTACAGTACAATGAAATCACAAAAATATAATGTATATTGAGGCCGTATGATGCAGTTGAACCTGCACTCCCCAGGTACACACATTACCAACTCCAGGTTCAAACCTATTGTACTGCTTCGACATGTTTTCATAACCGATATAAGAAATGAGGAACATATAAGATAAGGAGAAATGAATGGCAAATTTAGCAGGTTACTAAATCTAGTAAACATACTGTATGACAAATTGCCAGTATACTGAGGGAAAGTTATTGGTGTGCCCCAGTATATATCTTTGGTAGTACAGTATGTCTTACCATTGTGAAATGTCTCATTTATGTGAAGTATACAAATATATTTGTATATAGATTTGTGATGGTGGTATTGTTTTGTGGCAACAGTATGTGGAGTTGGTAATGGTACAGTATATGGCATTGGTACTATGGTAGTGTTGGTATACAAAATTTTATTAGAACATTTTAAGTATTTGATGATAAAAAAAACAATAGGAGAGTTAAACAATTTTAAAGCAGAAGCTTTAATGTTATAAACAATCTTGCAAAACATCTAACACATTCAGTATTTGATACTGTAACAGTGGAAACTTGTTAAATCATTCTAATATATGACTACTCATCAGACATGGCGTTAAAACTAAAGTTTTTGGAAATATTCCTATAATTGAGCAACAATGAAACATGGTTCTACAGGCACTGCCATACAAGTCAGGGAAATGTATACAACTTTCTTTCATATATACAACGAAAAAAATATTCTTAAATGAAATCTGCATCTCAAATCAACAGTGATACAGTGCAGTACTCAATGATTATTTTATTCTCCAAATTTCTAGTATCAATGTCAGATACTGGAATCGAGAGCAAATTTAGTAGTACAGAATTTCATAAAAGAAACTTGAAAGACACTTGCTGTTGTGTTGTGCTCAAAGTAAGAGATGATGCAATTAGATCACAATTGTCTATACAGTATTTCACAAAAGGTATCAGAGCACTTCGAGTACATTTTGTGGCAAAGTACTGCTTCCATGTCTAAGAATTAAGTAATTTACAATAGTTTATATTCATTTTATGCACAATATGATAAAAAAAGTATAAAATGAGGTTAAAAAGGGATTAAAGACAATCACTTTCTTGTTATAAGTATATATATTAGTTTGATTGAACTGTATTTCTATATCTTCAAGAATTAATAACAATTACTATATATCTTTGGTACATATGACTGAAAAATAATTTAAATAAATCTTTTTTGAAATTGACTGAACAATTATTTTCATTTAAATACCAATAGAAAAATATTTTGCATACAAACTTAGCACAATGGTTAAGAATAACAACACAACTACATATACTATACTGTAATAGCATTTAGCCAACTGACTTGAGTAAGTATTGTACAGCACATATTTAAAACTCCAATTAGCCTTCAATGAAATTAAAAAAATTGATACATACTATAATATATTTTAAATAAATTTTTGTATCAATTCTGACTGTAAATCAGTCATGTGATACTGAAGTTTTGGTGTAGGTTGTATGAAGCAAGTACTTTTATGAAATTTGTGTATATATGTAATGTATGTATGTAATGTATGTATGTATGGAGCATGGATTCTGATTCTGGAGCCTATTGGGTTCTATCAAATCTACATTTGAATGTATTCAATTGAATTGAATTCAATGTACATAAATCTACATGTATGTATGTTTGACATTCATAAATTACAAAATTGTCACATGCAGGGGTGAAGCTTGAGTCAAATTGACTCAAAATTCTTGAGCTACCAGATTCATGTCACATTTTCAATGTCAATATACATCATTGTGCTGGCCATAAATAACACAAACAGCCTTAGGCAATATTGCAGTTTTTTTTTTAACTGTCAGCAGATCTATTCACATACCTGCATTATTGTGTAACTGAATGTGAATAAATCATAGAATTTAGAGATAGAATTACCACAAGTTTTCAAAAAATGTTTAAGTATTTAATTCAAAATAATATACACATTACACCAACAAAATCTTAAACAAATATCTCAGATTTGCTTACTGTACGTAAGTATGCACGTAATTGTAAACTATCCATTGCCGCCCACTGGGTGGATGCGAGGTGCATGATACACAAATTTGTGTGAAACTAGCTCATTGCAAATGTAAATGCTAAGATTAGACTGTTTTAGTCCAGTTGTTGAACCCATTGTTGATATATACAATAACCTTTGTAACCTTTTACACCCCACCCAAAGGATTGGTACTGGGGGGTGCATAATAAATTAATTAAACTCTTGTTTAACCATTTAATTTTTTTTACAAAATAAATAATACTCATTCCTTGTATCCTAAATCACTGATGACAATATGATAATTAGAACATCACTGAAAAATATTGCACATCTTGCACATCTTAGATAGATAAGAATTTATTGTTAAAGTACTGTACAATAATTGCATAAGACTACGACATATTTACATAAACATTCATTGTTAACAAAAAGCATCTAGGTGTGATTGGGTGATATCAGAACTATATGAACTACTACTTCTCTTTCATACACAATATAACCTAATATATAATAGTCTACCATCAAAATCATTTCTAAATGACACTTTGCACACAGTCAATCTAATCCACACACACACACATACATGTAGGCAGACAACAGTGTAAAGAGAAACCAAGTTGAAAGTAGATTGTTTCTAATGAGGCTTACGTTGCCTCTAAACATCAGTCTCCGTGGCGTAGTGGTAAGACGCTCGTCTGGCATTCCGCGAGCACTTTGTCCTCGGTTTGTATCCTGGTCGGGGAGGATTTACTGGGTGCAAATCCTTAACTGTAGCCTCTGTTTAATCCAACAGTAAAATGGGTACCTGATTGTTAAATGATTCTTCGTGGGGGTCGTATTCCAGGGAACATGGGATTAAGGACTTGTACTGAAACACTATGCGTACTACTGGCTGTACAAGAATGTAACAACTCTTGTATATATCAAAAAATAAAATAAAATAAAACATTGTTGAGCAAAATCGAGGAAAATTCAGCATTGCTTCCCACTTGCAAAATGAATACTTAAAAAAAAGGAAAAGGGTGACTTACATAATCCCGCAACTCCTTGGCCAAACCCTGCAGTCACCCATCCTCATTTTCCTTATACAGTATAAGCAATGAGCTCTGTGTATGTTAGAATTGATAACATTTTATTTGGAAAAGTGTTAAGTCTTCAATATTGTATTTTCAACTTGGTGTTTCAAGGTAAGTGTAGTTAAACAAGTCATTCTAAATAGACCCCTGAATAAATATTCAACTGTATGTTGTTGGTTTTTTGTGTGTGTGTACCTTGATGCTAAAAATTTAGTCCAATACAAAATCTATTAAATTCATTCATGTTAATAACAAAAAGTACTCATGTCCATTTTGTATTTAATTATATTTTTAGGAATTTACTATATAATGATGACACCAATATTCTCTTCTAACTGTAGCAACCAATATATTGAGACCTATTGGGGAAAGCCTGAAATATGTTCTATGAAGATACAATCTCAATTATCTGCCATTAAAGTGAAAAAGCTACTTTTTGAAAGTAGACTAATCAATTCACCCACTGTGTGCAAAAGGTTTTCCCTACATTTTGTCTTTATCAGTGTTTTTAAGTGTACTTCAAAGTTGACCTCTTGCTTTAATGTGACTTGCTAGTTGAGCTTGTGGCAAAATGTTTATTATACAGTAATATCACACATTGTAAAAGAAATAAACTATCAGAGAATCTATTTTTTCTCATATTCTGTATGCTAAAAGCTGCCAAGAAATACTAATCATCTCTTTAATTGTTTTCAAATTATCCTCGTAATGTATTTATGGCAATTAAGTTCTGGGAAAATTTTGATCAGCCTACATTGAGGATCTTCTAGTGCTGTAATGCCCTGAGTATGTAGCCTCATTGCTTGAATAAGGTCATTCAAATGAGGGCAAGCGGCATTGAACAAAGGAATATATTGGGCTGGATGATATTTTTTATTTGTAACCTAACAGAAAAAGACAAGCTCAGATAAATTATACATTACTGTATATCTATCAGCAAACCAGGCATGACGGCAGATCTCATTGAAACTTTTAAATTACTGAACAATTTAGAAGATACTGATCCAGACAAATTCCTCAAAAGGTCAGATGTGACACAGACAAAGGAGCAATTTCAAACTCAACAAGCCACAGTGTAGGACTGAAAACAGGAGATGCTTTTTCACCCACAGGGATATAAACCCATGGAACCACATAACTGCTGAAGCCATGAATGCCAAAACTGTTAAATTTGAAAATCCAGCTGGATTTTATATTTATACTGTATGAAAATTTTCACAAAAATGAAACAAAAATAGAGATTTCATGTAGTGCAATGGTGTAGGGTTTATCGGCACTACACCTGGTAATGTGACGCAGTCCCCGCTCCCCCATTCTATTTTTCCATGAACCGCCACTGATTATCATTACCCCACTTCAGTGTAATGCCTCCTCAATCCTTAAAGATAGGGAGGCAGTATAGAAATATAGAAAGATAAGGCCAACGATATTAAAATATGACAACTGTCCATTTATCAGCTTTCTCACTAGACATCAAGAACCGACATTACCACCCTCCAACACATCATGCACGGCAGCAACCAACGGCTTAATAATTACAGGCTGTTCACACCATGCCACCTCTGGGGTGTCTTAATCTTCATCAATCAATCAATGCTTAATAAGACTATGTGTATAGTGCTTCTCATAAGTTGCCATGTACAAACACATAATACATTCACTCCACCTTTATAAACTGATGCCATCTCATCAAAAAAGGCTTTAGCATTTTCAAGTGTTCTTCAATCTCTAACACTTAAATGTAGCAAAATTGTTTGAGGAAATTTGTACTCGAGACCAGAATAAACGTTTCCAGAGGGAGTAAAGTACTACCAGTATTTGATATAAACAACATAGAGTTAACAAGGAAAAACTTATTCAGTACTACATCAGGAAGTTATGAAGCAGGATGCATGGATCGAATTCAGATTCAAAAGAATCATGTAAAATGTATGAAAACTTAATTATTGTATACAGTATATAGTATTGCCTCTTAGGCCACAAAGTATGTGTATTGATGGTTTGATGTCCCCCCCCCCTCCGACAAAAAAAAAAAAGTTTGAATGTTTTTATGATTTTTTTTTTTTTTTGCATTGCCCTCTGTGCATTTTTTAAGATATGGATGCATGCAAAATCACAATTGTATGCATGTTTGAAAATGCAATTTGTTGGGGCACCAGAGGCTTACAAATTACATTAACATTTATTGCTAAAAGCCATAAAACACAACTTTTTGGTTGGTCATAGCATTATAATTGCTACTTTCCTGCTCTAAAAGCAGTGCATTTTGCTTCATACCCACTTATCAATACAAGCTTATATTATCCATAACGTACACATTACAATATATAACAATGTCAGTCCCACTTAGCTTATTATACAGAATAATACCTCTCTCTCTGTCTCTCTGTCTGTCTGTCTGTCTGTCTGTAATCAATGTCAGAGTAACAGTGAACATAATATTTATGTAACCCTTAATCTTCTGGTACAAGTTGGACAAAACTAGAAACAGATTGCCACCGATATGACAAATTGCCGGGTGTATTAGACAATGTTTGTATGCTTAATGAATTACAATTACTGTACTGTGGTTAATGTTTGATTATTGCAAATCCATAAAATGATTTGATATTACTAAGGGTACCAAGAATTTATTGTGCTTCATTCTCTAATACACTAGTGTAGTAATGTTGTAGTTCCTGACAAAAACAGTAATTCAGCACCTGGTAACTGGTGAAACTAAATACAGTACTGTACTGTACAATTTTTTTTTGTCACAACATGCAAAAATGCCACCCATGTGTTCAGAACATAAGAAAACCTTACAACCTTTCATCCAGATCCCTCTTACCAATACCATACTTTACTAAATTGTAATTAAAATTTAACCAAATAAAATGCAACTACAGTATCAACTCATATTTCAACATGGGAATATAAAATAAATATTTGATAGGTAATATGTGCACTGTTAGCAGTCTGCAACAAACAATATAATGTCATATTAAAAACTGCTATGAACACAATTTTTTTATGATAAGCTGAATTTGCTTAGAATCCATTTTTTCCTTAATATGTTTTACTAACAAAGAACTTTCCCTTACAGTAACATCTTCCAAAAATCTTCTTAGCAACACCAAATCTTTTTCAGACAAAAAACTGCCAATTTTTGTGAGCTCATTACATGGCTGACTTGATTTGTGGTCCGCACACGATATACGATTAAATGCATGACTTTTCCGAGAACTTTTCTCGGAGGCAGGCATAATCCGAGGTATATTTTTCTGATGGGTGAGAGAGTGATTATCTTGTTGCAAACCAGAGGCATAATACATGCCATTTCTTGTCCAATACTCAGCAGTGCTTGACTGCATAGAGTCCAGCATGCTGAACTGCAATGCCATGCACAGTCTGTTCTGAATATCCTCTAGCTTTACATAGTCCAAAGCTGACCATGTAGCTATTGTTTCCTTAAATTTATCTGAATGGCATTTTAGAGGAGCCATTTGTATTAAAGTAAGGGTGGACAACCTTTCTTCAACAGCCACCACTTCATCCTCACTCAGATTGAGGGTAATTGTTGATAAATCTTCAACGAGAAGTAGCAATGCATCCAAGACTTTTAGCATTTGCCTAAAAGGCTATAAGGGGGGGGGGAAGAAAAGGGGGGGGGGGCTGCCATTAAATTGGTTAATGGGGGCTTCCTTATATCCATCAATAACCGCGTTATAGGCATGGGTTAGCACCCAGCAATTGCTTTATTTGTAAACAAGATTTGTAATTAAGAGTTGCTGAGAGCTCTGTACGAAACTAGCGTCTGTTTCCCCCAATTATATCGTTCAGGAGAATACAAATATCAGCCTCATCATCGAAACATATTGATTCATCAGCTAAAAATATTAATAATTAAAATATGTATTTTTTTTTGTATTCTTCGATTAAAACCGAATATTTACATTCGAAATAGGGCAAAGGTGCTTCGAATAGTGTGACCGTGGACGATAAGATCTGGAGACGGGAGCGAAGCGTGTGGATGAAAGGGCGTGGCTGGATGACGGATGGCGGAGGTGCCACAGTCCGCCTGCGATTGGTCACGGCGGCGATCGTCCTGGTTATTACCCATTGTTGTACCACCTTGTTAGGGTCTGATTGCCCTCTCTCTGGTTGGTTTGTTAGTTAACCCCCCCCCCCTCCTCCCCCCACCCCCCCATCCCCCATCCCCCATCCCCCGTCCCCCTTTTTACAAACCGACTGTCTTTCTAATACGTATGATTTACGGCGATCTCTTAAGTTACCCCTGTGGCACTGTTGGAGGGGAGGGGGGGGGAGGGATGGGGCTAGGTGGAAGGGATTGAGAAAGAATGGTCAGGATGTGGAAGAGTGGAGGAGGAATAGGAGGCTGTGTGGGAAGACTAGAATCGGGATGATTGGGGTGGGGGGGGGGAATTAGGAGGGGAGGCTGTTTGCTAGGAGTGTGGGGTGTATGGGGGGGGGGGGCGGGACAGGATCGAAAGGGTGGAAGGGGGGGGAGGGAAGGGAGGAAGGGAAAGGATAGGTGGAAGGAGAAGTCCCTGGTGGCATAGTGGTAACGCATCTATTTTATGCGAGTACGGGCAAATTTATGAATAGCCGGAAATTTTTTATAAATTTTCCTAGATCAGTGAATAATTTATGTGATTACTGATTAGAAACAGTTTTTTTTTATTTAAAAATGTATGTTTTTAATATATTTTAGTTGAGTAGCCGTCCGTTCAGCAGGAAGAGAGCAATCGTTGTGGGAGTCTGACTGCACACCCCTGGGACACGCTGTTCCCTTTTGAGGTCTTTCGACCCCAACAGCCTATGTTCATCCCATACCGCAGGACCAGCTCTCTGTCAATTTGTGTTGAAGCTAGCCTTGGGCTCGTCTGGCCTCCAGCTTTGCAGAGACCGACATATGCTCTCCTATAGGCAAGATAATTGAATGTTGAGCGGTGCTTTGTAACGAGAGGGCGGTCTGTGGACCAGTTCTGTGTCTCGCTCCTCCTCTCACCACACCCCCCCCCCCTGCCCACACCCACACACCTTCACCACACCACACCACAGTTCCCCACACCAACACTTCTACACCCACACACCCTCTCCTCCAATACTACACACCCTTCTCTCCTACACCCCTTCTCTCCCACACCCACACACCCTCTCTGCCACTCAATATTTACCCATCCCACCACACACACCCCCCCCCCCTCCCTTTTCTTTCCTACCGACCATCCCACACTTATCACCTCATTCACCGCACGTCTCCTCCTCAGGGTGTAACACCCTACACCCTCCACTATGTGTTCCTGAGTGTGTTCTTACTCTCCTGCTTCTTACACCGGAGCCACACCAAGCGTGGCATTACTGGGATGATGAGCTTCTTGCCTGGATATCTTGCTCACACACACTTCCGACATGCGTGTGCACTTCCCGTGTGTACACCCACTTTTTCCTGTGTACGTCTTGTGTGCGCAGGTCTCTCTCTCTGTTTCTGTTGCTCTCTCTCTCTCATCTCTCTCTCCGTCTCTCTCTCTCTCTCTCTCTTGCCTCCTCCTCCTCTCTCTCTCTCTCTCTCTCGTCTCTTAGTTTGAAATTGCAACCTTGGTCTGCCTCCACCCTGGCCTTGCTTCTGCTGCTGCCTGCCTGCCTGTTTTCACCCTGCTTGCCTGCCTGCCATGCCTCCACCTTGACTGCCTGCCTCCACCCTGCCTGCCTTGTCTAACTCCCTCTAACTCCACCCCTTCTTGCTTGATTCCTTGTTCTCATAACTCAGTCCTCTATGTCTACCCATTCCACATCCCCGTTCCCACAGCTCTCCTCTACTTTTACCTTACCTTCCAGATGATAGCTATTGCTTTTACTCATTTCCAGATTCGGGTTTCTCTACAATCGTCAAAGTTAATATAGCATTTGTCAGTCTTTTGTTCAGCATGTAAAGTCAAAGTCGTCCTTGTGGCTATTTAGACTGTGTTAACATAATTAGATCGTTAAATAATTACTTTTCCTTCAATGTGAGTGTCGTTGACCAATCCACACACTAGAAAATGAAGGGACGAACGACGTTTCGGTCGTCCTGGACCATTCTCAAAGTCGATTGTGTCCATTCTCAAGTACAACGACTTGAGAATGGTCCAGGTACGGACCGAACGTCGTCGGTCCTTCATTTCTAGTGTGTGGATTGGTCAACATGCTTCAGCCACGTTATTGTGACTCGGTCGCCTGCATGTGAGTGTCATCGGCAAATTGCTAGTATTCCTATTACTGTGAATCAGAATTCAGGACTTATTTACTCAGGTCTAATTCCTTTCTGGGTTCTAGGGGAACTTAGTATGTCTGCGTGGTAGACTATTACTAAAGCTTCAGGTTTATAATGATGCCATATTTTCTTTATCGAGTTGCATTATAATCTCCTATAAAGCGTAATAATTTCTTAAATAATGAGGGGGGTACATTATGAATACTATGATATAAGTCCTTTAATACCCTTGCTTTTCTTGCTGTCAATGCGCTGCATTTGTGCATATAGATTCAAGCATTTTGCGCATCAGTAAACTGTCAGAACTAATTGGACGGAATGTACGAGACACGTGATCTGTCCAATTTCTTAAAAACCTGTAATCATATTGAAACCCTCCATGACTACACGGAGCTCCTCCTCGAACACATTGGTTATATATATAGACAAGACGAGGGTTGGGGAAGATTATGTTTACAGTCTCTGTAGGACCCAAACATAAACTCTTAGTCCCAGGGACACTTAAGTGCCGTATTTTATTTACTACTTTTCCGAATTGGTTCCGATAATCAGGATTTTTTTTTTTAAAGTCGAGTGGGTATAGGGGGTCTGCTTCTAATAGTTCATGGTAGCCTTATACACACTAGTTTTTTTTTTTCTTTTGGAATATAACCAGCAGATTAGTTAACAACCAGGTAGACAGTTACTGCTGGGCTGAACAGAGGGGCGAAAACAGTTAAACGATTAATATAGCAGCCAGTCCAGTTCGCTTTTAGCCCAGACTCGAACCTGCCAAACGGACCCTGCGAGGCGTGGGACGAACGCGGTTACCA
>WNGS01066681.1:7924715-7957538 GCA_020271785.1 Procambarus virginalis | reverse complement strand
TTTTACAGTAGTTAGTTTAGTTCATTTATTATGCACCCCATACCCATCTGGGCGATAGTGGAAAGGGTTACAGAGGCACATAACGGGCTCAGGGAGTGAACCCCACAATTCATTTAGCTAAGTAAGTTACAGTCTTGATGAGCTAGTTACAAAATTCATTTTACAGTAAAAGAACAATTTCTTATTTTCCATTTCTATATGTAAGGTATTTGAGACCTTCGACAAGCCGGTGTCTTCCTGTCCTCGTCGAGGACAGTAGGGTTAGTGGCTCTCAGGTAAATCAGGTAAATATTAACCGTAGGCTAGTTAGTGAATAAGTACTCATGAACCTTTTTCAGTTTGAGGTATACTGTAATCAGCAAATTAGTATTGTCCTAAATTATTATGAGTGGGATTGGGTGGTTATAGATAGGAGCTGCCTCGTATGGGCCAATAGGCCTTCTGCAGTTACCTTGTTCTTATGTTCTAAGTTGTTGGGCGTCATTGGGTAGGTCACTGATGGTAACGAGACAGTCACTTGTACTACATTAGGGGACGCTAATGTTTATTGAAAATGTAGTACCATATCAGCTTCGTTTGTGGCGGGTGTCTGATGCTGAGATAAGATCGTCTGGAATTGTACTTTCACTCCATAATATGGAAATGTGTGACCACGTCTGTGTAGGAAATACTAATAATACTAATAATAAAATCTTAATAATAGACTCCGACGAAAAGGTCGAGCGGACTATGTTAAGTGCTTGTCAATATGTAGGCTGACTACCGTGATTATTATCGTGATTAAAATGATTATTATCATCAAATTATCTTTGAAATATATATATATATATATATATATATATATATATATATATATAGATATATATATAATATATATATATATATATATTATATATATTATATATGGTGTATACTGGCAGCAGGTTTCTTTAAACATGTCTCATTAAATATGACCGCATTTCTGTATTTACTATCTTCTGATTTAGGGCTTCTATCCCTCTAACTATTTTCTTAGCATCAGGGCTTAGCTGAAATAGGAGTTCTCCAAAACTCATTTTCGTAATTTCTGGGTGAAGAAAAGAGGCGAATTACTATAGAATGTATTACACTTATTTATGCAATATGCACAATAATATGAGGCCAGATATATATATATATATTTCAAAGATAAATTATGAATGATAATAATAATCATAGACATGATGAAGAAAGAATATTATTGCGTTGATTAGCTTGGTGAGGACCCTTACTCTTGCAGGAAAGAATAAATGGCACACGAGTGAAACTGTTGGACCTCACGTATGCATTAGTGTATTGTAGTCTCCCACTTATGTATGGAGACCCATTGACGGGACAAGAAGCCTATTAGGCTTTCCACGTCCCGTTGGGCCCACAACTGACCTTCCCCGGAATGCAACTCACAACAGTTGCCTAATGCCTCTGTACCTATATACTACTAGGTGAACAAAGGCATCATGTGTGAGGAAACGCGCCCCAATTTCTCACCTATATTTATCAAATAAAATGTTTGTTTGTCTAAAGTAGGAGGCCAGATGTTTGGGGCTAGCCTAACCCAACTTTCCAACATAAGCATGGGTATGAGTAGTACGCCAGGGCGGGACCTAGGCCCATCTTTTACAGAATATCGGCACCTATAGTCGTTCCCCCTTGAGACTATTGGGGGAACCCCCCCCCCCCCTCGACCTTACCGGAAACGGTGAACGCGAATTCACTTCGGTTTTAGTAAACATTTACTGAGACACGTGAGTGAGAGAGAGAGAGAGAGAGAGAGAGAGAGAGAGAGAGAGAGAGAGATGAGAGAGAGAGAGAGAGAGAGAAGAGGAGAGAGGGAGAGAGAGAGAGAGAGAGAGAGAGAGATGAGAGAGAGAGAGAGAGAGAGAGAGAGCGTGTGAGTGTTGATTCACTGGTAGTAATGATCAGTAAAGTTAAAAACCAAGGCAGCAGTGAATTAATCTATATAATAGAAGTATTGGGATACTCTGCCGTATAATAAAAAGAGATAGTATTATGAATATCAAATATTATTCAACAACTTTGCCTTGCACTAGCGAGATCTTTCAACCATAATACAGAATAGACCAGTTTTTGGTCGCCAATATACAGCGAAGGGTGACACACTCAACGTCCAGCATTGAGTGAGTCACCTCTAACAGCGACATTGCAGATCAATATTGGGTTGCAAATATTGCCTCAGGGTGGGATGGAAGAGCATCACAAGTGAACACTGTGGATAAGAATGAAACAAATGAGTGTAAACAGAACTTGCCTGGCATGGACCTGTAGGCCTAACACAGTGTTCCTGTGTTCTCATGATAAATATAAAAGGAATGTCTTACAGGGTGGAGGCGCGCCCTCCTTGTCGCCTGACCCCATCTTGCTTCACCATATCCATATCCTTATTTGTCTAGTGATTGTTCTCATGGTAAACAAAATCAAAATTTGCTAAGCAAACTTCACCACCAAGACGAGAAGGAAATCCTAGAGGTAAGATAAGGTCATTATGAGGAGAAAGTGCTAAGCCAGCATGACTATAGCACCAGTGATTAAGTTCTTAATTGCACACTAGTTTCTCTATCAGCTATCTCACCCTACCAGAGTCAAAGAGACAAATGTATGTGCGTGTATAAATGTATACATGTATATATGTGTGTGTGTGTGTGTGTGTATGTATATGTATAAAGTATATGTGGAAGCTGATCAGAATTACATTTCACCTTTATAAATGCATATTAATGACACTATGTAAAGACATATCAAACACTTTATGTAGCATACATCAATCTGTGTATCTATGTATTTACGTATGTAGCTTAGCCTAGCATTTTAAAAGCACTACAATCACCTTCTGTGGTTGATTGTTCAATAAATCCCTGAACTATATGTTTGACAAATCTCTAACCCTGTCCATGGAGGACAGAAGAAAATGTATATATGCTGGTTAGCATTGTAAATGTGTGGCCATAATAATAAGAAATAATAAGAAAGAAAAATAATAAGAAAATAATAATAATAATAATAAAACTTGAAAGGATATGAGAACAAGGAACCGGGATAGAACAGAGGCAAGGGATGAAGTTCTCCATTGTTCTCCATGGAGGACAATGGAGCTCCTTGTTCTCCAATGAACAAGGAGCTTTGTTCATTGAAGAATGAACACGAACACCTATACCTGCAAGAAGCCAGACTGTCCTAGAAGCAATTTTAATAAAACATTTACTCCAATTAAATACTGTACTAAGTAGAACTCAAGGTAGTTCCGGAAAAAAAAGATAAACAAAGATATATCAGTATATCCAGCCCGTTCTCGCCAGCGTTCCCACCGTCAAGAAACTGTCGTACTAACGTGCCTTATCCTAACCTACCAGAGGACTCACGAACAGAAAACAGGATATTATGTTAATTTCGAGAGCCGCTACTATTTCCTTGTATGGCAGTTTTTTACCTCAGGCAAACTATAAGTCAAAATGCGACGCGTTATTAGGGGGGACGGGTTGTTTAGCTCAACTAAACCTATACTAAAAAAATGGAATAAACTTGGCTAACTAATAAGTAACAATTATTGTTCACCTGCCATTTATTAAACCAATTTCCTGTTAGTAATCGTTCCTTCCGTTGTTCAAACCAATTCACGTTTTCTAAAATGGTTTCCCCTTTTTAGGGGACAGGAAGCCTATTAGGCTTTTTCAATCCCCCCCCCCCCAAGGAAGGGAATTCTCAGGGGAAAGCGCCAAACCATTTAGCTTATATAGCACTGGGAAGGGTCAGGATAAGGATTTGGGATGGGACGGGGGGGTTCCACCCACCCAAGCCTACCATTGAACTACCCCCCAGGATGGGAGTGGGGGGGGGGTCGTGTCCCAGGAGCTATGGGAAGGGTAAACTCTTAAGCCTGCACGCAAGTCTCAAGTCGTCTACTCCTGTACCCACCTGTGTAAAAAAGTACCTGATTTAAGCAAAAGGTCACAAGTGGGGGCGGGATTGGTGGCTCAGGCTGGGTAAGCTCCTTCATATTATTTCCGTCGAAGGCTTCAAATATTTTGAACTTTTATTCCATTTCAATTATTTCTTTATATATTTTTAATACAATATTTTATTAACTTTCTTCTTTTATTTCAATACTTTGTGATTGTAGTTTCCGGGCTAATCTTGTGAGCTATTTTATTCAGACAAATTATAAAATATGGCATATAAGCCCAGAGTTGCAGTTAAACTTAAATAAACGAGATTTATATCTTGACCAATTAAGACACACAGTACCTCTCACTACATATAAAATATGAAGCAATCGAAGGCCGAATATCTCCAGTGGACCAACGGGTCACATGTGAGTGTGGTGAGGCTCGGGGCACAGACACAACCACACATAGAATTTATTATTATTAACATCTTTATTGACAAAATTAATTAGAATTTTGCCTAATCTGAGGATTTCAATTGTCTTATTAAAGTGAGGATAATGCTGGACATAGACAAGAAATGGACATAGAACACGAATGTCTAGACATAGAACACGAATGTCTAGACATAGACACAGACATAGATACAGACACAGACATAGACACAGACACAGACATAGACACAGCCATTGATACAGACATAGACATAGACATAGACACAGACACAGACAGAAAACGTAACGTTAGACAGGGAGAGCAGCCAACAACAACAACAACATTCAAGTCTTGTTGACCAGACCACACACTAGAAGTTGAAGGGACGACGACGTTTCGTCATCGTCCCGAATCTATCCTGCCTCTATCTTTTAATAATCTTTCCTGCCTCTACTCTTCACAGACGCCGTCTTGTAGAATCGGCTCTTATACACAATGTACCCAACATGAACTTGAGTCCTGGCTTTGTTGCTGTGGACTCTTCCCTTTCACAGTACATACTCAAATGCTCTAATCTTTCTAACAAACGTGACTTAACATAAGCTTACCCCTTCCATTTATCTTTCTTTCTCTTTCCTTTTCTTTCTCTCTTCTCCCCTTTTTCTGTTCATTGTCTTCTCCTACACTCCCTTGCTATCCTCTGCTTATTCCTATTACCTTTCCTTCGGTGGTTATAATGGGAGCTGCCTCGTATGGGCCAATAGGCCTTCTGCAGTTCTCATTATTACTACTATTCTCTACACCTTACTTTCCTCCTCACCTCTCTCTTGCCTATTTATTCCCGTTCTCTTCCTCCTCATCACAAGCGACTTGAGAATGGTCCAGGACGGACCGAAACGTCGTCGTCCCTTCAACTTCTAGTGTGTGGTCTGGTCAACATACTTCAGCCACGTTATTGTGACTCTTCGCCTGCAACATTCAAGTCTTGCCAAATCATAAAGATTAACGAGCTATTGTGAAGATTTTTACAATATTGTGCAAGGTAAGATGGCGGATAATTTCTGCTTTTGGTTAAGACTAGAGCTTAAGCACTTGGATTGATAGTTTTGATTTTGGCCTGTTATCGTGTCTGACTTAAATGTTCTCCAGGTTATGACGCAATGTTCTCTAGTTAGCTTGCTGCAGGAACACAGGCTATAGTGTTCATTGTCTGTACATAGTATAAAAGTATCATTACTTCCCCTCATCCCAAATCGTGATCCTGACCCCTTCCTAGTGCTATATAGTCGTAATGGCTTGGCGTTTTTCCTGATAATTCCATATCCAACTACTTGGGCTGGACGGTAGAGCGACGGTCTCGCGTCATGCAGGTCGGCGTTCAATCCCCGACCGTCCACAAGTGGTTGGGCACCATTCCTTTCCGACGGGAGACATCTCCTGTCCACGAGGCTAACCACAGCCCGTGCTTCTTGCCCAGCTCCTGTGCCAGGTAAGTTACGGGCTCACCATAGCCCGTGCTACTTGGAACTTGTTCCGAGTAGCTGAATCTATAACAACAACAACAATTCCTTTCCCTACGTCCCATCAAATATCGTTATCCTGACCCCTTCCTAGTGCTATATAGTAGTAATGGCTTGGCGCTCCTCAACATTGCATGATCCGCTTCTCGTCTCCTTCCCCATGCCATGGCAATTTGACGAGTCCCGGCGCTTAATAGTTATAATTTCGACAACTGGTTTAGTGTTCTTGTGCATCTAATACATGCAGTGACCTTGATTTTTTTTGTTACAAAATTGATGTTAAGCGTTACAAGCAGAAAACTCAAGACTGGTTTTTTTATGACCCTGATTTTAATTATAGTGTGTGTAATATTCAATACAAATAATGTAAAATGAATAGCTCCTGTGTGTCTTACAATTATTTACAATGCCTACGACCCTAAGATACATAAGATAAGGTAATTATCCACGTATCAGATTATAGAATATGCGCTATCAAGATCTTATAAATTTAATTCTAAATCAGACTCTTACATGATAAACTAAGGAAGCTATTTCTAGTGCAAACTTTCACCAGCACCTGGTAGTGTACTAGGCTACCAGCTCCTGGTAGTGTACTAGGCTACCAGCTCCTGGTAGTGTACTAGGCTACCAGCACCTGGTAGTGTACTAGACCACCAGCACCTGGTAGTGTACTAGACCACCAGCACCTGGTAGTGTACTAGACCACCAGCACCTGGTAGTGTACTAGGCTACCAGCACCTGGTAGTGTACTAGGCTACCAGCACCTGGTAGTGTACTAGACCACCAGCACCTGGTAGTGTACTAGGCTACCAGCACCTGGTAGTGTACTAGACCACCAGCTCCTGGTAGTGTACTAGACCACCAGCACCTGGTAGTGTACTAGGCTACCAGCACCTGGTAGTGTACTAGACCACCAGCACCTGGTAGTGTACTAGGCTACCAGCACCTGGTAGTGTACTAGACCACCAGCACCTGGTAGTGTACTAGACCACCAGCTCCTGGTAGTGTACTAGACCACCAGCACCTGGTAGTGTACTAGACCACCAGCACCTGGTAGTGTACTAGACCACCAGCACCTGGTAGTGTACTAGACCACCAGCACCTGGTAGTGTACTAGGCTACCAGCACCTGGTAGTGTACTAGACCACCAGCACCTGGTAGTGTACTAGACCACCAGCACCTGGTAGTGTACTAGACCACCAGCACCTGGTAGTGTACTAGACCACCAGCACCTGGTAGTGTACTAGACCACCAGCACCTGGTAGTGTACTAGACCACCAGCACCTGGTAGTGTACTAGGCTACCAGCACCTGGTAGTGTACTAGACCACCAGCACCTGGTAGTGTACTAGACCACCAGCACCTGGTAGTGTACTACATGGGGCTGACACAAGGCCACGTCCCGCTCCTCTCACCATGGAGAGATTCACATCATGCAGCTTCCACATTAACTAAAGAATAATAACTATACAAATTGTTTAAATAAGAAAATATAAAAGACTTGGTGTGGTGTTGTTAGTATTAGGTGCTATTTTTGGGGGTTGGAGTAATGTAAGTATATATATATATATATTATATATATATATATATATATATATATATATATTATATATATATATATATATATATATATATATATATATATATATATATATATATATATATATTAACTGCAATTACAGTATTCCACAGTACATGCACGTAACTGTAAAGTTGCTGGCCATTGAATGGGTGAGCGGGGCATGATTAGTAACTGTAACTGGCTCACCACAGTAAACTGATCTGTATAGAGGCTATTGTGGACAAATTCTTAAACTACTTGATTATATATATATAGTATAATAGTCTAACATCCTTCATTCAGTTCCTGAGCCAATTCAAGAAACTAAAACTCCAGTATGACAATATACTTTTTACACGGATTTTATGTAACCCACCCTCGAAGAATTTCTGTAATTATTTTTTTTACTGATTTATATACAAGAAGGTACATTGGGTTTGTGAGGATGCATAGCATGGTATTTATAATCTTGTAAAGCCACTAGTACGCGCAGCGTTTCGGGCAGTTGCAGTTTCGGGCAATTGATAACATATGATAAGTTCCCACACTATTGACAATCTTCCTTATTCAGAAATGGTGGAAAGCAGCAGCTAAATTGGTCATGCTCCAAAGAGTGCAAATAAGTAAGCCTAACAGCCATGAGGACAGAGACAAATTATTGATCCCAAAGAATAGGGGCGAGGTAGAGGAACAAGGGGATGTGTTTATCTCAGCGAAAAGAGAATCATGGGGACAAATTGAGAATCGCTACCCATGCCACCCTTGTGGAGAAGATGTATAGCATTACTGACACAAGAGGGACGAGAATACACACAGGGGAAGCAAATGTCTGGTCAATTCAGGTTGCATTCGCTGGATGTGGCTACAGCTACGATCCGAATATTGATGCGAGGTATAATACCTAATCTGTATGTGTTATGACTGAGGTATATAGTCAAGGACGAGGCCTATTTGTTACAATCCAAGGGATATACTTCAGTGTTTGTAACCTGGCTTGGATCGTTAGGTCTATATCTATATAAAAGAAAATGTCTGTCTGTCTGTTCGAAGTTGCAGGCCTCAAACATACGACGGGCAGGACAAACTTAAAAACTTTGCAAGGTGATTGGTGCTAGTCCAGGGATGGTCATAGGCGGGTTGGAGTTGACTCCATGCCCTTCCTTTGTACGGAATTCGTGAGTGTATTTAGTAGTTAGAGAGCTCAAAGTATCTCATACCATTTGGTCTGAAGTCACTTCTAACAGGGCCATCACAGATATAGTGTTGGAGAGTATGTCCCAGCTTTGTTCACATAGTTTATAGTTTAAATGTTCATAGGGGGGGGGGATTCATTATCTGTAGCCACCTGCCATCCCATAGGTATCAATATTCCCAGCCTAATTCTGGCACTTACTGTCACAATGTCTAGTACTCTAGTGTATGTATTGTGATGTCCGTATGTATAGTTCTCGATACTAAATATATTATAGCTCTTTATATTCGTGCTTTCTGCCCTTTGGGTGTCAGGGATTGCTCTTCAGTTAAGTGGAGGGGGGGGGGAGTAGTATCTTTATTTTGTGAAGGATGTGGATAGAGGCGAATGGTGGACCATGTGGCTTGGTGACGCGGAAGTCTATATATAATTCCCCTAACCAGGATCACAGTAGAAGGAACGACTTATTTGCATAATCCTTGGATACAACTAGTTAACACCGCAGTGCTACGAGGCTGAGAATGAAATAATAATGCAGGAGCCTGCTATAGTGGAGGAGCGAGTCAGGCCTTGCTGCACCACATGTGTAGCAGCTTAAGGACAACGCCAGAAAAAGCCTAGTGGATGGTGATACGTGTGGTAAACAGTCTTCCTGGCTTGGCGCCTGCTTTTCATAATTACTTGTGCCATAGGCGTCTATTTATTAGAACTGCCTTCGGCAGGCGTTTCATCTGCTCTCAGAGGTTCAGTTTAAGGTCGAGGAGCCACGCTTGCTCCTACCAGAAGTAGCTCACATGAGGCCTTTGCAACTTAAGGCCAAGGCGTTGATTGTTGCAGCCGGTGGCGGCTAGTTTCTTGTGCACCCAATACTAATCCTGTGAGCAAGTAGCACAAAGGGATTACAGAGGGCATGAGACATTTGTTCCTGCCAGAAATAGCAAATGTGGAACACGCTTGTCTCTCAAATACTATGACACTGTACACTCTCAGTGTGTGGGGCAGTATATGGTGTGCGCGTCACTTGGTTAGTCAGGTTAAACCCCGGTGAGGCTGCTCACTTACTGCATAGGTGACCATTCGGACAGCCTTGCTCTTGGCGACGGGGATTCGATAAGCCTAACAGGCTTTCTATTTCCAACAGTCATTACATTTTCAGAAAACTTAGTATCATAATTGTGTCATATTTGGACCAGCACTGACCTTAGCCACTTGGTGCTTGATCAAGTACACCTGTCATCTTATGACAATAACATCGCCTGTAGTTGAAGAGTTGTATTTACCTTCCTGTCGTGCAGACAAGCGCCAGTATAGAATGCAACGAAACCTTAAACTGTCCTGCGAGATAGAGAAGAGGATGGCCAAGGTCACCTCTGAGCAAGCCGGAGCCTACAATAGCAATAAAACACAGTTTTTGTTGTTATTGGCGTTGAATAAGTGGCTGGATCCGTGCCGCGCGTCTCGTAGCCTAATGGGCAGAAATAATGTTTGCATGAAGCTCATTTTTTATGCAACTGCGCTGGAAGACATGCAGTCGGAGGGAGAGAGAGGAGAGAGAGAGAGAGAGAGAGAGAGAGAGAGAGAGAGAGAGAGAGAGAGAGAGAGAGAGAGAGAGAGAGAGAGAGAGAGAGAGAGAGAGAGAGAGAGAGCTCACTTAATTGCACTCACCTAATTGTGCTTGTGAGTGTGTGTGGTACTCACCTAGTTGTGCTTGCGGGGGTTGAGCTCTGGCTCTTTGGTCAACATTAGTGTGTGTGTGTGTGTGAGAGCCCATGCGAGTGTGCTAAGAGGAGAGTTGGTTATCTTTAGGAGAGATCGAGAGGGTACGAACCTAGATATGATCTGGTGTTGATAAATAGATGAGCATGCTTGATGTAAAGTGCCTTTATGTCCTATATTTTATCGATTATATCTCAATTATTCGGTGTTGCTGGTCAGGGTCTCAGTGTTTTGTGTGACCAACTTATTAATATAACTATAATTAACTATCTGATTTCAAAAGTGACAACTAACGATACGTTTAAAAACCACATAATCATTTAGCAAGTGTTCAGTACCTTCTGTATTGCTATGACCACGATTCAACGAAAGCATTTATATTTGTGAATATTGTGTAGCAAAAATAACAATGCGTATCAATCAAAACTGACTAAATAAAACTATAAAAACAGCTACCCGGATTCTCTAAATTCGGTATATGGATTAGCTCTTTCTTGTCTAACACATTATCTTCGCCACTAGAGAGAGCTTCTTGGTGGGGGAGTTCCAGCTGATAAGACGGGCCGAAGTCATGTGCAAGGTATTGTGCGGAAAATCATTAATATATATATAATCGACTTGGGTAAATTAATCTGCTAATAGTCAGAAATCAGGTAATCAAACGTCAATATTTATTTAATTATATTATTTTCAAATTGCTTAATGGTTGACATTTGAGTTCTTGAGAATATGGGAGTGGGGGATGTAGGTGAAAGGAGGGGAATAGGGGAGGGGTAGGGGGAATGGGACAGGGGTAGGGGAATGGGTACAGGGGTAGGGGAATGGGACAGGGGTAGGGGAATGGGACAGGGGTAGGGGAATGGGTAGGGGAATGGGACAGGGGTAGGGGGAATGGGACCAGGGGATGGAGGTTGACACGCGACCATGACGTCATCAAAACATTGCAATGCTTTTTCTTAATTCTAGTTTTTCTCCACACAAGACGATCACATCCTTGTTTTCGCAGTTCAGCAACAGATTTAAATATTTATTTAATATTTGAACAAATCCACAGGGGTCGTGATGAGGGTTCGAACTTACGTCCGGGATGATCCCAGACGCGCCTTAGTCGATTGCGCCACATGGTAAAAAGAATTGCAAACGGGAGTGCTTCTGCCCTCACCTGGATCCCGCAGCCTCTACGAGACACAACCCGGGGTTTTACACAATTCCCCCCATGCACCCGGGCTCTGTCAACAAGCTGTTCTACCTCTTTGTCCTTACTTCAATAAAATTATTTTACCATGTCGTGGCGCAATCGACTCAGGCGCGTCTGGGATCATCCCGGACGTAAGTTCGAACCGTCATCACGGCCCTTGTGGATTTGTTCATTTGATGCATCACGCTATTGTGATTTCTGTGTGAAATGGGCCAAGTTTCTTTCACCCTGATGCCCCTGTTACCTAGCAGTAAATAGGTAGCTGGGAATTAGACAGCTGTTACGGAGCTGCTTCCTGGGCGTGTGTGTGTGTGGAAAAAGAAAGTTAGTTAGTAGTTGAATTGAAATTGAAATTGAAATAAGTTTATTGATGTAAAAATACACACAAAGGGATGAGGTAGCTCAAGCTATTCTCACCCCGTTCAGTACATATACACACATCACAAACCATAAACATATTACAAAACATTCTGAGAGATAACATATACATTTCAGTTAGTAGTTAGTTACAGTTGATTGACAGTTGAGAGACGGGCGAAAGAGCAGAGCTCAACCCCCGCAAGAACAACTAGGTGAATACACACACAGCATTACGGGCGGACCAAAGAGCCAGAGCTCAACCCCTGCAAGCACAACTAAGTGAGTACACATTTAGTTGTCATTGCATTAGGCAACCAGTGGCTAGGAAAGTGTGGTCCAAGAGCTAGAGCTCGATCCTGTAGGGACAATTAGGTGAGCACACACACACACACACACACCTGTCGAGCCTGTCAAACTGGCCAACAACAGATGTGGTGAGCTTTATCAGTTTCCCAGAAGGTCACCTGGCCTCTCCCTCACGTAGTCACAGGAACACATTTCCACGGTAACACCTACCAAAGAGCTAGAGCTCAACCCCCGCAAGCACAAATAGGTGAGTACCTGAGCAAATGAACACATGAACACGGGGACACGCGAACACCTGGCTCCAGGAACACGTAGACACATAAACAGAGTTTATGTGTCTGTTCCCGTGAACACGGGGTCACCTGGAACAACCAGCTACATTAACATTTGTAAATGTGCGGTCACAGACCGGGGCAACACGCAGTCCCAGGAGGATTGTCAACCCAACTGACCTGTAGACAGCCTGGAGACAGGGAGACACACCCTTCGCACATAACATACTCATCACAGATACACCACAAACCACCTGCCCACCTTATCACACAACTATTTCATCTTGTGCGGGAAAAGGAAGAAGCCTCGTGTCAGAAGCCTCTTCCTTTGTGAGGAAGTGGTGACTAATGTTTCTGATGAGATAGAATAAGGGTTGGGCAAACCTCCCTCCTGCCCCCAGAGAAGACAGGGGGAAGGCCTGCCGTGGTCAGGGGAGGTGCGGGTGCTGTCTATCAGGTCACATCAAGTTCAAGTATGTTTATTGAGACAAGAAAGAAATACATCTCAAAGGGATAGAATAGCTTAGGCTAAGGCACTACGGGCTCACCATAGCCCGTGCTACTTGGAATTTTGTTCCAAGTAGAATCTTTAACAACAACAACAACTTAGGCTATTTCTATCCCCCCCCTAACCACAGGTCACATCTTGTGCCTTAGTTCTGCTGGAGTCACCTCAGCGGGCAACGAGGCTATATGTTCTCTATGGCATTTCCGTTGCAGATTAGTCGCAAAATTCCTCAGTCATTTGTTTTAGATTTAGATTTAGATTTTTTATTCAGCTAAAGGTATATACATTGAAGATGAGTTACAAACGTAATGTTGGATTTACAGATAGAGCTATATTTATAGCTGGATTTATAGATAGAGCTATAATAGTTGTTAGCTCTATTAATGAACGTGTCATCCCAGAATGATACCTATAGGTAGTATGGAGGGCGGTACAAAATATGGAATGATGACCCTTATTTTTTCCCCCTTTTTGTGCTATTAGTTTTGTAGGCCTGATAAATTAGACAACACCAAACCTGACTTTTTCTAGACTCAATATTGCGTATATAAGAGCTAGGATTGCTTATTTAGGCTTAGGGCGAGTTAGGGCTAAAAACACTGCAATCTCGTTTAAACTTCTAAAATACTGAACAATTTAGAATATGTTGATCTAGTTTCTTCAGGTCAGATGTAACACAAACAAGAAGCAATGGTTTCAAGCTCAACAAGTCACAATGTAGGACTGAGAACAGGAGATGCTTTTTCACCCACAGGGTTATAAATGCAAGGAACCGCCTACCCGCCTAAACTGTAAATGCCAAACTGTTCAATTTTAAAATCCATCTGGAAAAGATCATCAGGGCAAATGGAGGAACCGTTGACAAGCCGCCACCTTCCTGTCCTCGTCGAGGCCACTGGTGTTAGTGGCTCCTCAGGTAAATTCAGGTATTATAAACAGCAAGTGATGTAGAACTAAAAACTGTCTTTTGCTTGACCCAATTTTTTAAATATAAGTTTTAAATGTGGACATTATTCAACTTCCCAGCTACTTTACATACCCAACAAGAACCATATAAGTATCCATCAACTACAGGATATATTTGCTGGCTTCGCTTGTCTAAAAAATTGGCTGATTAAACTTTGTCAGATATTTAGGAGACATTAAGGAACTGAGATAGAGACAGCTGCCCTGTAGGCTGTAGTAATGAATAGTTTTTACCATCAAGTAATGAATAGCAATTTTTGCGCATAATAATTTGACACGAGCACAAATTAAAAAAAAATATATATAATAGAATTTTATGCAAAATATATATACTGTAGGTGTTAATAATATTGTACATCAACGTTTGTTTTTACATTTGTATAAATATTTAAATTACAAACACATAAGATAAATAGGAGTAATATGTTCCAAGGCTGTGTAACAATTTTGGCCAGAGGACTGAGAGATCCGCTGACTTCCGCACCTCAAAACAGGTTCTCAATTGTACCATATTTTGTCAGGTGGTGCACCGGGGCCCCACGCCTCACCGGGGCCCCACGCCTCACCGGGGCCCCACGCCTCACCGGGGCCCCACCCCTCACCGGGGCCCCACCCCTCACCGGGGCCCCACGCCTCACCGGGGCCCCACCCCTCACCGGGGCCCCACGCCTCACCGGGGCCCCACCCCTCACCGGGGCCCCACCCCTCACCGGGGCCCCACCCCTCACCGGGGCCCCACCCCTCACCGGGGCCCCACGCCTCACCGGGGCCCCACGCCTCACCGGGGCCCCACCCCTCACCGGGGCCCCACGCCTCACCGGGGCCCCACGCCTCACCGGGGCCCCACCCCTCACCGGGGCCCCACCCCTCACCGGGGCCCCACGCCTCACCGGGGCCCCACGCCTCACCGGGGCCCCACGCCTCACCGGGGCCCCACCCCTCACCGGGGCCCCACGCCTCACCGGGGCCCCACGCCTCACCGGGCCCCACCCCTCACCGGGGCCCCACCCCTCACCGGGCCCCACGCCTCACCGGGGCCCCACGCCTCACCGGGGCCCCACCCCTCACCGGGGCCCCACGCCTCACCGGGGCCCCACGCCTCACCGGGGCCACAACATTGATCTCTGTCTCTACTCTTACCCCGATCACCTCGGCTAGATGCTAACCTCTATACAAGCAGCAACTGCTCCTTGTATAGGTATTCTTTGTTGCAACACATTATGTGGATTTTTATTTAAACCTTATTTCCTGGATTTGGTACTTGTTGGATTATTGCACATGACTGTGTACAATAACATTTAGTCTCTGCGAGGATGAGATACGTTCAAAGTTAGGATTTCAGTCCCTGAGCCCATTATGTGCCTCTGTAACCCATTCCACTACTGCCCACAGGATGGGTATTTGGTGCATAATGATTGAAGCAACTAAATTAATGAGTTTTAAGCTAATCTTCAAACTAAACCCACATTCCAAATATTCAGTTTATTATTAGATATAACTTCCTTATCTTACTTGGACTGCAGTTGCAATTCCAGGTCCACGAAATGGCTCATTCGAAAATTCATGCAGCAAGGATATGCTACTAAATAATTCCATTAATAATATAAATCACTTTCCCAGTGGTATTCCCTGCAATGCTAATTCGGTCATCTCAATATAGTGAGTAGCCTATCTTCTGAACTATAAACGGGCGGGTTTGGCCAACTGGGCTCAGTCTCACTTTCCCCAGTCACAGGCACCATAGCAACAGTAACATCTGAAGGTAGAGTCCGTGTCGTGGGTGAAGGTAGAGTCCGTGTCATGGGTGAAGGTAGAGTCCGTGTCATGGGTGAAGGTAGAGTCCGTGTCATGGGTGAAGGTAGAGTCCGTGTCACCGGAAGAAGGACGAGTCGGTGTCTTGATGAAGGTTATTGGTGGAAAGGAAGAGCTGGTCTCAGACGGATGACCCAAGGGCAGCTAACCCACACCGCGCACCTTGCCTCTCCTCTACCTTCACACCGCGCACCTTAATTGCCTCTCCTCTTACTTCCTTCTTCATTCCTCCCTCACGCTCTAACCCTTCCTGTTATTGAAGTGTTGTTGGTTTCAGCGGCCCGGTCTCTAACTAGGCTTCCTGGTTGTTGGTCTATAGTCACCGAGTCTCTCAGACGCAGCTGCTCGCAATCTGAGACAATAATCAGCCCGGTTGTCCAGGAATCTTTAGGAGTGTTTATCAAGTTCTGTTTTGAACCCCGTGAGAGGTCGGCTAGTTATGTCCCTTATGTTGAGATGTATTGGGCCATTATTGTTAATAGAATTGTCTCATAGAGTGCCTATTACACCTCTCTTTTTCAACGGGCTATTTTGCACTTCCTGCCATGCCTTCTGATCTCGCAAATATAGAATTGTATGTTTTGCAATTTTTTCCAAGCCCTCCAAGCATTCTTTCAGACACTACAGCAATCGGGTGTAGCATTATCAGTTATGACCAATATGTGCACTTATGATGTATAAGAATCCCAGTATTGACCACCTTGTAGATATGTACCTTAATATACGCTGGTGCCATTGTGTACTGGTCGTGGGATGTCATTTACAAAGATGTTAAAGAACAGTGGTTTTTAAGCATGAGCCCCGCGAGACTCCCTTTGGCTGGTTGAAGAATGGCGCGATCTTTCTATCTTCAGGAAGTATCTGACTGGCCTTAGTTGTCGCCACTTTTTTGTTGTGAGGAAGGATAGTGTGTAGACCAATCAGGCCCTCATGCCAGAGACAGTCGGCGGCCTTATGTATTACCCTTGTGGGTGAATATACAAGTTGACTGCTTTCATAGCATGGTATAAACTGCTTTTATACCATGCTGGGTGGGTCTGTGGTTTCAAAACCTAAGGTGCTTCTCAGTGAAGAGAATTTTGCACTCAGTATAGTTTACCTTAAGTGGGTTCCAGGAATTCTTCTACTCCCGGAACTTGTGATAACTTGGTCTAACAGGATGTTGCTTGGAACGACCCGCAGGCCCACATATCCACTACAACCCGGTTAGTCTGGGAATTCTTTCAGAAACGTTTCTAATTGTTTCTTCAAGAAGTCCACCGTTGTAGCCGAGTTTATTACACACGATAAACATCTTTACTTATTTTATCATTGTATTATAATTGGATAGTTGTTTGTGTAGTTGCAATAGTTTTAGACTTACAGCTATTGAAGTGTTTTCACTTCAATTACCCGCGCCTCGTGCAGGGTGCGAGGCGCGGGTAATTGGGAAGGGTGAGGGCCGGGTCTACCATTAGGCCAGGTAGGCAGCGGCCTACACCGCACACCTCGGGGCACAGTACTGACCTTTGAAGGTCACACTTTTATACAAATTAGTTGTTTAGTGAAATAAAATAATGTAAAAGAACAACTTAGTAAAATAATTAAAATTCGACTTTGAACTTTTAAGACATGCATTATGTGATAAAAGAAAATATGTAAATTTATTTTTGAAAATAGAAATTGGCAAATTTGATTGCAATGAGGGGCAAAATAGTGTGGTACCGGCGTTGTTTTAGGAGGCTGTCACCGAGCAAGCCGAAGCTTCGTATTTACACATACAGTATAATCATATTTACACATATAAATCATATTTACACATATATATTTCTTGCCCGAAACGCTTTGCGTAATAGTGGCTTTAGGCATTGTATGTACTAGCTCTATCTACATATATCCATAAATCTTTGTAAAATCTCTTGTATGTATGTACCTTACCTAAATAAACATTTATTATTATTATTATTATTATTATTATTATTATTATTATTATTATTATTATTATTATTATTATTATTATTATTATTATTATTATTATAATAATCTCAGAGCCCAGAAGACTGCATTTTTTTGCACTTCTTCGTGAATAGACTTGAGTGTGACTTTATGATCGTGAGCCGTTTACAGTACCAGGAAATACCACCTCCTACCTTGCTGCAGCAGGTCATGTTATAGGTGATGGTCGCAATCTTGCTTTGGTTCATTCAAAGAAAGATTGAACTTGCTTTGAACGCAAGAATGAACAAGCGTTCGCAAGAATTGAACTTCATTCAATTCATTTTGAACTTCAAAAATCTTTAATTTTGTCAATAACAATTTAAGGGTGAGAATTTAAAGAGACAAGTTCAAGGACAAACCATTACTATAATTAAAAATAATATTAATCATCGTAATAGTTTTATATTATTACGATAAGCTTTTGATAAACAGTTTGACATCTATGGTCTGAATCTTGTTTTTTTTTCTTTGCTGTAATATATCAAAATCGTCCCCCTCTACTTCAAGTCCCTCAAGGGGCGCACAAATTCAGTGAGTACAAATACACAAATCGCAATACAAGAATCCCATTTAACATTGCAGGTTAATATAGTAAGCACAGCATATAAGTGTTACACTCTTGGGGCAAAATTATCAAGGAGATTATCAGAGATCCTGCATACCTTTAGGGAGCCGGTCGGCCGAGCGGACAGCACGCTGGACTTGTGACCCTGTGGTCCTGGGTTCGATCCCAGGCGCCGGCGAGAAACAATGGGCAGAGTTTCTTTCACCCTATGCCCCTGTTACCTAGCAGTAAAATAGGTACCTGGGTGTTAGTCAGCTGTCACGGGCTGCTTCCTGGGGTGGAGGCCTGGTCGAGGACCGGGCCGCGGGGACACTAAAAGCCCCGAAATCATCTCAAGATACCAGATAAATGACGTGTAAGCAGATCAGATATAGTTTCCTATCTACGACACTATATACTTAATTAATAATTAATTATATAGTATCGTAGATACATTGTAAATGAAGAACAGGGTTGTGGATAGTCCAGCAAACAATACGAAGACGAAATGGTAGTCATCTTATCATGTAAACGAAATTACAAAGATGAATGAAGAGTGGAAGGGCAGAAAGTTAAAACTGGAATATAAAATAAACAAATTTGAAACATGATGTTTGAGGAAGACTTGACTAATATAACCTAGGGAAGCAAATAAACTTATCTCCCATATACGAGAACACAATGAACAGAATGATTACAAGTAAAGTAATGGAACATAAGTTAGTGAACGTAGAAACACAATGTTTCTGCTTTACAAAGTGTTATATACAACACGGACAAATGGTGGTTATAATTCATGGCTTATCAAAGCAAGCGAGGAGAAATGGAAGTATTCACCATTATCTTCCTGCATTTGTTTTTTCACAAACTAAGTCATCAAATACAAAATTGCAAGTTAATTGACTTCTGAACGCTGTAATCAGAATGGTGTATCAAGGAACATTTCCTTGAGGTGGGGGGGGACTACCTACTCAAAATACTCAGACTATCAGCCACAACCTTCCATTTTCAACAGAAACAATCTTAAATCATTAAGAGAATTAAAGTTTCACATACTCAAGAGAGATAAACTTAAAGTTATATTCTCTATGGAAACATAAAGTGTTATATTCTCAAGGGAAACATACTTAAAGTGTTATATTCTCTATGGAAACATACTTAAAGTGTTATATTCTCTAGGAAAAGTGTTATATACTCTAGGAAACATACTTAAAGTTCTCTAGGGAAGCATTCTCTAAGGGGAACAAACTGTTATATTGTCAAAGGAATCAGTCTAAGAGTGTTTCATGCTCTTGGAAAATGGTGTTCCATTATCTAGACTAGGGAAATAAAGTTCTATTATCTAGGCTGGGGAAATAGTGTTCCATTCTCTAGGCTAGGGAAATAGTGTTCCATTATCTAGGCTGGGGAAATAGTGTACCATTTTTTAGGCTAGGGAAATAGTGTACCATTTTCTAGGCTAGGGAAATAGTGTTCCATTCTGTAGAGAATCATACTGAGATTGCTCCAGTGTCTTGGAATGAACCTTGTGACCCTGCCCACTACGATCCCACTTTTATCGTACTGATGTTTGCTTGAGATTTCCGTACCTAACGCAAAGGTCAGATGAAGTTTGTTTTTATACGGCGCTATTGACATGGTTGTTAAAGGGAGAATTAGCCAATCTATATCAGAATGTTTATTATCATATTTTGTAAATCACACTTCTTCACTTTTACAAGTAGGCCTAGTTTACAACTAAACCTAGTATCATATTTTTCGGAAATAATTTATCAAAGTTCGGCAGACGTATCCAGGTGAATGTCGTATCCATGCAACTCAACTTTTGCTGAGGAGAGATGTAGCGAAGCTTTGAACCCGCGCTGGGAAGTGTGTGTGAAGCACAATCGGCTTCACATTCATGCTTCCCTCCACAGAAAACGTGTGTACCGGATGGGGGACTGCAATGTTCCTTTCGACCTCTACTATTTCGCTGACGCTATCACAAAAGTCGTCATGCTTTCCCCGTGAACTTTTCTTTATACAACTTAGAGGACTTTACTCAGTCACACAGTAACACAACACACACGGTAACGCCCAAATGAGCCACAGAGATATTAGAAAGAACTATTTTTAGTGTCAGAGTGGTTGACAAATGGAATGCATTAGGAAGTAATGCGGTGGAGGCTGACTCCATACACAGTTTCAAGTGTAGATATGATAGAGCCCATTAGGCTCAGGAATCTGTACACCTGTTGATTTGACGGTTGAGAGGCGGGACCAAAGAGCCAGAGCTCAACCCCCGCAAACACAACTAGGTGAGTACCTGTATAGAATTGTCATTCAGTTTTCCAGGTCTTGCTTGTCGATGATTTCGAGGATCAACGTCCCCTCGGCCCGGTCTCTGACCAGGCCTCCAACTCAACACGGCTGTTTGACACATATCTATATTTCAGTAGCACACGTAGCCATTTCGAGATCTGGAAGAAATGGCTATCAGATCCAAACACATATCTCTTCACCTTACTATGTCGATCTGGTAAAGTTCTTCATGAGACACTCTCCAGACACCAGACAGAATGCCTTGAAAGAAACTAACGTCGTCTATGCCTTCACATGCCCACTTGGGTACTATTGTTCTAATAGCAACTGTGTGTCGAGTAATTATAGGACGTAAATGATTTTGTGTAGTAGAATCCCAAGCACAAATACCATAGTTGAGATAAGGATAGATGGGAGAGTAATAGAGTGTCAACAGGCCAGGGCGAGGTACAAAATATCTGATCTTAGAAAGTATGCCATTAGTCTTAGAAACTTTTTTTTTTGCTATATTTAGAATGTGTCCCTGGAAATTCAGCTTGTTATCGATGAGGACACCAAGGGATTTACCATCAACTTTGTTACTAATTTGGATATTGTTCATTCGTAGATTAATTTCATTTGAGGATTTATTATCAAATAAAATATAGAAAGTTTGTCAATGTTAAGGATGAGTTTGTTAGCATTTAGCCAAAGATAGACTTTATTTAGTTCAGTTTTCACTGTGACATTTAGAGCAAGAGAGTCAGGACTGGAGAAAATGAAGGTTGTGTCATCAGCAAATAAGATTGGTTTGAGGTGTTATGAGGCATTTGGAAGGTCATTAATATAGATGAGAAAGAGGAGAGGGAAGTGTATGCTGCTCTGTGGAACACCATTGTTGATGGGTAGGGTGGGATGAATGGAATTATTCACAGAAGCATACTAGAGCCTGTCAGTAAGGTAAGATTGAAGGTATTGCAGGGAGTGACCTCTGACTCCATAATGATGTAATTTAAGAAGGAGGTTTTGGTGGTTGACTGTGTCAAAAGTCACTGGTAGGTCCACAAATAAACTCATTTTTATCAAGAACTGTATATATCAAGTTAATCATAATTGGTGGTTAATCAATAAGGTTTGGTGGTGGATATATAACCCTCCATAGGGTGATAGGCCATCAGGCCAACACCAAGTTCAAGAAAAAAAAAACTTGTGAGAAAGTTTGAGGTGGCGTAGCGGGGCCGTGTACCCAGGACTCGGAGGTTCACCCGGGGTTCGAAGCCCCGTTCCTATTAGTTGCCAGCTAGGTCCGTATGTGCTCGCTGGTCACACGTAACTACCAGGTTATGGTAGCCTGTGCTGGGGACTACCACCTGGCTCTACACGTTTACCTTGCGTGAGGAGCACCATAACCAGGGTAAGTGCCCAGTAGAGCCAGGGAAGTGCCACAATGGTGCCAGTGCCTGTCACTAGTCCACCACACTACACTAGGCTGTGGGCGTTTCAAGGCTATAGTGGCCAATGTTGACGTATTTTGTCAGGTTGAAGGGCCACCTTCCCTATAATAACACTTTAGTGTCACTTTGGCACACTTTGGTTCGAGGTAACTGTGGTGGGAGGGCCAGAACACGATATTAGCCAATCTATGATTAAGAACCAATTTGATTGGAAAGTTATTGATAGAGGAAATATTGTACAGTAACCTTTTCGTCCTTGTAGGATGTAGACTTAATACTACCTGCAGGAAGTTATATTAAAGAAGATAAATGCAGAAAAGTATATCAAATAGCAAGTATAGTTGAAACTAAACTGTCATTATCATTGTAATTTGCAACTTGAAGTTGCAGATATGCAACCCCAGAGAAAGCGAGGTTTACCTTCATAGTTTATTAATTTTATAATTAATGTATATTTGTTAATGAAGCCTTGCCTGTCGACAGTCTTATTTCAGTAAATATCAACACTTCAAACTACCTAACCTTAATCTGTTTTATTCTGTGGGTCTTGACATCTTTGCAGACACGCTACACCCACCTTTATGGTTAAAATCATAATACTATATGCCCCTTTGCTTATATATAGTGTTGTTGTGAATAATGGCATCAATTAACTGTTTATTTTTTTGTGGGCATCATTGGAAAGCAGAACATGAAGAAAGTGCGGTGCTTTCTGAGGGATAATGGAGGATTATCGCATTAATGAACGCTGTTGTATAAACAAAATTTTTATTATGCTTTGTATGCAAGTCGTTGGTACACACTAATTGAAAGAAGACCCATGGCATGGGGCATTGTATTACTGTATTTAGATACAGTACAGGACAGGGTAACCTAAATTGTAATAGTAACAGTTTTAATAAAGTGAGGAAATTACTGTTTTGTAGGTTCACTGTAGCTCTTTATATTTATATCAAGTCATGGGAGTAGTGTGCTGTTTAGATACATAATAACATTGTTATATTCAAATATAACATTACAATACAATGTTTATTAAAAAGAATGTGTTTACAAAGAACTTAGGAGTAATGTATAAATTGTACAGACAAGGGCTACACAATCGATGAAGCCACTACTGTATTACGCAAAGCGTTTCTGACAAAAATATAAAATAGACAAAAATTTTTTTAAAGGTGTGAGGGGGTAAAATACTTAATATTAAAGAAGAAATATAGCAAACAAAATGAGAATGTTCTTGGAAAATAACAAATGAATGCAAAAAAGGTGATACTTAAGAATAACAGGAATTGACTACTACAATATGGAGTTGGTAGTTTTAGCAATAGTACAGTAGTTTATTTACATTATTAACAATGGAAAAACAAGGTGTAGTTTAGAAAAGCAACTGGACTTTCTCGTAACATTTTGTTTGCAACACAACAGAAAAGAGTTATACAGTATAGTAATTAAAGGTCGATGGAGCCAACACTAAAAATGAACCAGGAATGTAAAGGACGTGAGTAAACACTTTAACAAAGAAATGCAAGAAACTAGATGATGATAAATGCAGAAAGTACACAATACAGTACAGTACCCAGTTTTACCGAATATTACTCCTAATGCTGATTACCTTTGTATTAGGACCAAGCACAATAGATTATGGTGCAAATTCTTGATTTTCCATGCAGTTCTACAAGCTGCCAACTTATCTTTACTATTAGATTTAAAACTATACCCAACCTTACTTAGGTTAGCCTAACATAGCCTAATATTGTTGCTTGAATTAGCCCAGAAATCAGATGAGAAGAATGTTGGCAGTGGATGATCACTGCTGGGTGAATACACACACTTAAATTATTTTACTTTGTATCCAAAAGTGCAGTGCTCAATGGGCCTGCATACAAAGAGTGAAGTGCCTTATGGGCCTATGTTAACTATACCCATAAGCTTTAAGTTTATTATGTGATGCTTCAGTTTATCTTAAAGCATTGCTCTTTGATAGGCCTCACCAAATATTTGCTGATCAGATCTAAACAAACATGACTCCTGTTCCATTCATATAATTTCACCTACATTTCCTATATCCAAATAAGATCAAATCTCTGGACTGTATTAACATATGTGAGGCCCTGTAGCTCTTTCAAGGATTTAGAGGCCAATTAAAAAAATATTATTCTAATAAAAAGGATATTGGAAAAATTAATGCTGCAGCTATATTTGATATGCTGTATAGTACACGAGATAAAGTTACTGATCTTCGAGTTGACCTCAGTCTATGGCCATCTGTGCCAAAAACCCAAGACCACCTGCACCAGTGTATAGAAGACCTTTAAAATCCCAGGAACTCATTGAATATACAGTACCTTAAAAATATGTTGCAACCTAATAAAAATCTGTTAGAATGATTTGATATAGTGTACATGTATAGTAATCTCTCATTGATTCAGTGCATGGTTCTTAAATTTTTTTTATTAACAAATCTATGGGGTTATATTTTATTTAATTTGTTCTCTTTTGTTTTCAGGCAGATATATGGTCATTAAAGAATAGAATGACACCTAGGTAGGCACCTAGGAAAGTGCATTGTGGATAATAAAGTCTAGAAACCAGTACTGACATTTGCCTTATTTCCAGTCTCCTAACACATAACAAGTATCTCAAAATCAATTGAAAATGTCAATGACATGCCAAACACACAATGCTAACATGCATTTAAATATCCGACCTTAATCGAGTGGTTTTTAAGGAATGAGTTGCCAAACATTGGTGTAAGGTTTCTAGTCTCCGGACACATGGGAAGAAGCGGTAAAAATATCACCAAACAGTATAAAAAATCACTAAAGAGTGCTGACACACCTTGGTACCATATCTTGTAATATTGGACCTAAAGGCTCAGTGATTCCGAGAAATGAACCATCGGGCATTATGATATCTGGCGCATATCTCTGACACTCGTAAATCCAGACAGCCATGTGGCTGAACAGTCGAGCCATGTCTGTTATTTTAAGAATGTTGTATACTTTTAAGAGTATGGAAATGGGGGAAGGTATAATTTACTTCATAATGCATATAATTTTGCTGTACAGTACTGTACAGTACAGTACAGTACTGTACTGGGAGCCGGTCGGCCAAGCAGACAGCACGCGGGACTTGTGATCCTGTGGTCCTGGGTTCGATCCCAAGTGCCGGCGAGAAACAATGGGCAGAGTTTCTTTCACCCTATGCCCCTGTTACCTAGCAGTAAAATAGGTACCTGGGTGTTAGTCAGCTGTCACGGGCTGCTTCCTGGGGGTGGAGGCCTGGTCGAGGACCGGGTCGCGGGGACACTAAAGCCCCGAAATCATCTCAAGATAACCTCAAGATATACTGTACTGGCTAAACTCCCTTAGAAATGGGTGGTATGTTTTTCTGCTAGAGCAATTTTGTGATAAAATTAGACACTGCCATTTTTGTTAATGTGAGTACTACATTGCATATTCAGCTTGCATTTCCATACCATTTTTTTTAGAACAACTTTGCTTTCAATTAATCCTGTTTTTTTTTTTATAGTCCACTGAGAACATCAGTAACTGTTAAGTGTTCGGAGACAGTGACTTTTAATCTTATTTATTTATTTATTTATTTATATATATACAAGAAGGTACATTGGGATTGTGAGGATACATAGCATAGTAATTACATTCTTGTAAAGCCACTAGTACGCGCAGCGTTTCGGGCAGGTGAATCTATGCACAGATAAAACAAAAAACAAATAATCTAAATAAAATGTGTATCCTACAAAGAGTACTACAGTATTTGAATTATAAAATGCCTTTTGATTTCTTAATTATTATACATAAAATTAAAGACTTATTGTATAGTGGAACAAGAGTATTACACAGATCAGTACTTGGCTAATAAAATTATTGTAGTTATGCAGCTTGCAATAAAAAATAAAGTAAAATATGTATCCTGTAGCATGAGCATTACATAGCTCCAAATTTATTAAATAGAAGCAACTATGTAAATTGACAATTACATTTGTCTATACATTTAATATTAAAAAAAAATCTTGAATTTCGAATAGCAAATCATGGTTGATATCATGAAATGAAATGCACATAATGCTCTTAATCCATGAAAATGACCTCTCTCATGACCAGTTTGTTATCATGAGGTTAAAAAAAAGTTGCAATATTGCTTCTACATTTGGAAAGGTTAACTAAAACTTGGAAGATGACTTATGACAAGTCCTGGTGGCACTTATGTCCTTTACCTGAATAGTTTTGTTCAATTTATAAATGGAAGTGGATTCCTTCCTCATCAAGGTTAACATCAACATTTTCACCACAGATTTTACGTATTCACACACACACATGTTCTTCCAAGGCTTATTAATCAACTAAAGCTGCTTAATGTTTTTTAATATTTCAAAAGCATCCATTTTAACAATTGATTTCATTCAAAACTTGCCTCTTTGAGAATGCCTTCTATCATCATTAGGTATATTATACAGTAATTCATTCTTTTTTTTTTTTTACTCTTCCTATGTTTCACATTTTTTGTAGTTTACATCTGGCAGGTTTTTTTTTTCTTTGAGATCAGTTTCATTAAAATGTTTTTAGTTTTCTCTTAGGATAAAAGTGATTGAATGATATGTAAAGCCTTGCGCATGCGAAAGGCTAATCTATGGATCTTGTAAAGCCTTGCCAAGTTGTGGAATTGGCTTTATAAATAAATTGGAAATTTTAACATGAACACAGATTCCAACATTACTATTTTCTCAAGAATACCAGGTTCTCTTATTGTGTCGTGTTTTTTTACATTTATTAGTAAGCTATGGGTGCTATTAAGAACATCGGTAATGAAAATATTATTCTTGGCTATGGCTGAAGTAGCAAGTATAGCACAGCTGTGAGAGTAACCTCTGCGCTTTACACCTATTACATAACCCCAATAACATCTGCCTATGTGAGTGAGTAATTAACATAAGGAATAATATACCTAATTAAATTATTCTTGCAAAAACTGTGCAGTACATTATATATATATACAGTATATATATATATATATATATATATATATATATATATATATATATATATATATATATATATATATATATATATATATAAAGTATAGCTTGAAAAAATACACAAACAATTTGCAGAACCTTCACATTAACTATGGTTTCCCTCTCTGACAAGTCCATGAGAGAAGGTGACTGCCTGTAAATCAAATGCAATAGCAAAAGGCAAATTTTAGTTTATAAAATATACAGTACCTGTACAGTGTTTTATATTGATACTCGGTATAAAGGAAAGCATGATTTATTTGCATTATTAATCTTTTATTTTACAAATTATTAGGAAATGTACTATTATGTGCCATTGTATATGCACATAATGGTACATTTCCTAATAATTGTAAAATAATTTGTTTTATTAACAAGCTGGTTTGGTGCCTTTTTTTGATAATTACTTATTAACAAGCTTAGGTATACAGAGCAATGTGCTGTTACCCTATTCTATATGAAAGATTACACAGTGTAGATCAGAAACTAGTTACAAGCTCATCCAACATCCCCACCTCACAGAATGGTTAGAGTCGGGGGGAAAAAATACCTCCTTCAATACAAAAAGCAAATCAACTCTGACTAAACAACAACTTCATGATTTTCACAAGAGGTAAACACTGAATCATGTTTCATTCATTCATTATATATATATATATATATATATATATATATATATATATATATATATATATATATATATATATATATATTCAACTATAGAACACTTTCCCACCAGGAGACTCGAACCCTAGCCAGCACACAAGCCTTCCAGCAACTGGCATAACAGGTAACGCCTAACCCACTGCACCACGCTCAGAGCGTGCAGTAGGTTAAGGCATTACCTGTTATGCTAACAACCAGGTACCCATTCACTGCTGGTAAACAGAGCTACAGTTAAGGAATGGTGCCCTATCAGTCCTCCCCGGCCAGGATACGAACCCAGGCCAAAGCGCTTGTGAAGCACCTGGCGAGTGTTTTACCACTGCGCCGCCACAGGGACTGCTTTTACCACTGCACCACGTGGATATGCAGTGGTTATTCTGCTAATGTGGGCTTCTGGCATCATATTTGGGTTATGTCCACACCTACGTCTTTCTCCTTTTCTGAGTGAAAAATTTATCTTCCCTTCAACCTGTACTTCTGTTCTGGTCTTCACACTCATGTTCCAATCCTCAAATCTTTGCATTTGGCTGGATTAAATTCTAGCAGCCATTTTTCAGACCACTTCTGGAGAGTGTCAAATCCTCTTTTAATGCATCTCAATCTAACCCTGACATGACTCTTCTCAATAGTTTGGCATCGTCTGCAAACATTGACATGGAGCCAATGGACTCTTGACAGTATGTACTCTTGACAGGACAATGAACAGTATGTATTAGAAACAGGATTGGTCCATGAACCATTGTGGTCCATGTGAACCACAAGTGGAGTACCCTTGTGGAACTCCACTTGTAACCTCTCTCCACTCTGATTTCTCTGCTCTCACTGTAACCCTTTGCTTCCTTTCTGAGAGATACTCTCTGACCCACCTTAGGACTCTTCCAGATATGCCAGCCTGCTTTTCCAGTTTGAGTAGGAGTCTTTCATGTGGGACCATATCAAATGCCATCTGACAGTCAAGGAATATGTAGTCTGCCCAGCTCTTTCTCTATCTTGTTATAGAACTCCAGCAAGTTTGTCATGCAAGATTTTCCTTCACTAAAACAATTCTGGTGCCTCGAGACAAAATCTATCTGCTCTAACTGTTATGCTAGCCTGCTTCAGATCACTCTCTTAAGCAACTAGCAGGTGATACTTGTTAGTGATATGGGTATGCAATTTAACGGTTTCTGTCTTCCCCTTTCTTGTAGATTGATAGCACATAGCCATTTTCCAGCTTTCAGGAGGTTCTTCCGTTTCTAGGGAAGAATTAAATATTATGGAAAGTGGGCTGCCTTCACCCCCGTCTACTCCTAATCAAAGTACGCTGTCATATAACGCTTTGAAACTACTGACGGTTTTGGCATCCACCACCTTCTCACTTAGCTTGTTCCAACCGCCTAACACTCACATTGTACTCACCTATTTGTGCTTGCGGGGGTTGATTTTGGCTCTTTGGTCCCGCCTCTCAACCGTCAATCAAATGGTGCACAGATTCCTGAGCCTACTGGGTTCTATCATATCTACATTTAAAACTGTGTATGGAGTCAGCCTCCATCACATCACTGCCTAATGCATTCCATCTGTTAACTACTCTGACACTGAAAAAGTTCTTTCTAACGTCCCTGTGGCTCATTTGGGTACTCAGTTTCTACCTGTGTCCCCTTGTTCTCGTACCACACGTGTTAAACAGTTTATCTTTATCTACCCTGTCAATTCCTCTGAGAATTTTATAGGTAGTGATCATGTCTCCCCTTATTCTTCTGTCTTCTAGTGTCGTGAGGTGCATTTCTCGTAGCCTTTCGTGTGTGTGTGCGTGCGTGCGTTTGCACGCGCACATGTGTGTATACTCCATATAATATATATGCATAGTTATAAACGTGTTTATTGCCACCACCTGGCCAGAGGGAGCGAGAGAGTTCAGAAAAACTGGATACAATTTGACGAGGAGACCTAATGGGTGGTGGTAGAAGAGAGTGGCTGGTAGTATTGGTTGCATTTGTACCGAGAGCACTCTCCGTATGTGTGTACTGCCTCTTGGTGTGCTGGCTGTACGTTGCCAGTGTTGTGTTGAGGCTGATGAGTGAGCAAACTTTGCTTTCTGACGAGCATTGCATTTGTTGAAAAGATTACCTTGCGTCACTGAGTGATTAGCTGATAACCTTTGCCCTTGTATGTTGTCCGATATAAAGCCTTTCTTTTCATAATGTTCAGAAAGTGTAGGTCAGGTTTAATGCTACAGAGCCAGACACGACATGCGGGCAGCTGTGGTATTGCTAGGAAAGGCAGGAGAAACCGGTTGTGCCTTGTTGCGCCTTTCGTTTTTATTGGTGGCAGTGGTAGTAGAAGCAGTCCTCAGGCAGGATGTGCACCTCCCGTCACCAGTTAGTCCACATAGCAACTTACTGTTGCATGCTTTACTAAAGGTAATGCCTAAGTGTATTAACATTATTTATTGCTGCACTTAAATACAATTTACCAACTTATAATTGCTGAAGTAGGAGAAAAGTAGAATGTCATCTTTTTCATTCGAGGATTATATAGACTATATGTTGTAATGTTAAAATGTTTAATATTTATACCACTGGCGAGGCTTAATTATTACACAATTTTACTAAAGATACCGTACATAAGGGCTAGGCTATGGTCTTCAGAACACGTATCAAAACATGTGTACTCAGCGCCGAGATCACTGGCTAGGGGAGGCTGCCTTGTGCTGTGAGCTGCAATTTTGTTCAACACTTCAACGGGTACAGGAGAAGTCACCGACTTGTTTGCTTGTTAAAATCTCCCGGCCAATAACCGGTTTTAAAGCCTTACCCCTACGCTACTTATTTTTTCACCAGCCAGTGGTTTGGGAAACATCCGCCTGCGTATGCACATTCGTAAAGCAATATATAATGCAGGATTATATAATATATATATATATATAATATATATATATAATATATATATATATATATATATATAGTATATTACTAAATATTTAGTTAATTATTATACATTAATTGTAGATGTTATCACTAATACATAATTGTTTGAGCTATGGAGATATTAGTCACAGGGGAGCAGCTGTTTATTATTAGTCTTCACAATACACTACTTGCTTCTTAATCTCATATGTCGTTTATCTACTGGAAGGGAAATATGGATACAGTGCAAGGATTTCAGATATTTTATCCTTAGTAATAAGATAGTTTGGTAGTTGGGCACATTTCCTATCACCTAATGCCTCTGTTCACCTAGTCTTAAATCGGTACTTGAGAGTTAGCTTGTCGTGGGGTTGCATCCTGGGAAGGATCAGTAGTTTGGCCCCTGGAGGTAACCTCAATAAAATCAGGTTGCCATATACACTGGCAACCTGTCCCCCGACACAATGAATTATCATCAGATCAGGAGCATTGTAAATTATGTTACGTTGCGTGCGCTACGTTGTGTAAATTGCATGTTCTGTACTATCATCCATCATTAACATGACTGTTTTCAGACTTGAAGCTACGTTCAAGTACACTGACCTTTTGCACCCTCCCTCCTCCTCTTGCCTCCCTATTCCAGATTTACCCATACCTACTTTCCTTTCCCCCCCCCCCTGCCTCTTCTTCCCTTGTCTAATAACAAACTATGAGTACTGACTTCACGGCGAGTACTAATGATAGGGTTGGTTGTGTTCCAGGTTAATGTCCTGCGGAGCCGAGAGCGCGTAGTCTTCCTGGAAGCCAGAGGTAAGTGAAGACTTGTAATCCCTTGTCTTGGTTGCTCTTCCTTCTGACGCAGACTTGCTTCTTCATTTCGTAGCCTGTGAAATTGACTCTCCTTAACAAATAAACTTAGTTGATTTGTTCATCACAATAATAAACGCTGATTCTCTTCTCATCAACTTTAACTTAGTTGGCGTAGCATATTTGCATGAAGCTGAACGTTAACCTCACTTTAAATTTGTCTGCTCTTCTTCCTTTAAACTTGGCAACTCTTCTCATCACTAAACTTGGCAACTCTTCTCATCACTAAACTTGGCAACTCTTCTCATCACTAAACTTGGCAACTCGTCTTGCTTTAAACTACTGTATAACGTTTTGAAATGAAAATAATCAATATCTTCAAAAATATTTATATTCATTTCAAGCACTCTTTCAGAATTTCTTAAAGCTCATCTTCCCTCTACTACCGTTTGTGCATTATGAGAACTTAATCACTGCAGTAACCGCTTACTATGATTCTGTTGTGAAATCTACAAGTTATTAAGAGCGCGCAAGGGCCAGACGTGGTTCTCTGACTTGCACCTTAAACCTATGATCTTAGCTGAACGGTATAATAAAATACTCAAACTAGCGATTCACTCGGCACATTTCTTAACGTCGGGCGTGATATTAGAGCTAAATGAACACATGTATAATCGCTACTGGAAGCTTTACAGAGCTGCAGTCTATAACATTCTCAGCCCATTTATGGGTTAAAATGATAACGATTTCGTACCCTAACACTCCAAAGCTGTAGCCTACGCCAAATATTTATGGAGCAGTATGAAAAACCTACCGTTCAATTATAACCATCTTGTCTGTAACAATATTAATCGTAATTTTGACATTGAAATTGTCTGTAGTTGCATACGTCCAGATGATAACTATGACGTAACACGCTTTGGGAAGCACAAGTATAAGATATTATGATCTGTTTAGATCTGACACCTACATATATGGGCAGCACAAAACGTCCACCAGACAATACGAATTAGTAATTACCAGGCACAGGTTTGACTTCAGCTATCTGTAGCAGGTGGCTGCAAGTGACAAGAATCTTCCAGTCCGGTGCACCCCGTGGGTAAACTCGACGAGAATGAACTGCTCATACTCTCCATTTTATTATTAAATGTCCAATCATTAGATCCTTTAGACCTGCCGGGATGAGGTATCTGGTGCTTCGCAATTGTTTTGTTCACTCCCGTGTTCTTATCCTTATAATCCATCCAAAATTTGTCAGTGATGACATTTCCCCTACACTACAGCTACACTATAGAGCAGACAGCTCACCCCAACCTTATTCAAGCAACCTGTTCTCTCCCAGCATTCTAGCTCTCCGATCCAGTCTCTCACTCTCACCCTCCTAAGAGCTTTTTACCCCCAGCCTCGCTC
>WNGS01066681.1:7892313-7907806 GCA_020271785.1 Procambarus virginalis | reverse complement strand
ATGTATGTCAGGTGATTCATTATGAGATGTCGAGGCATAAAATGGAAAGAGAAGAATCTCCACCCACGGGAGAGGAATCTCCACCTATGGGAAAGGAATCTCCACCCACGGGAAAGGAATCTCCACCCACGGGAAAGGAATCTCCACCCACGGAAAGGAATCTCCACCTATGGGAAAGGAATCTCCACCCGTGGAAAAAGGAATCTCCACCTATGGGAAAGGGTAGGATTGAGGAAGGGGATCTGCCAGGATTAATACTCTCATCAATACATCCAACAGAGGCTGGATGAACTAGGCTCAACCAATATGAGAGCCATTTACAGAAATGGTTGACTCGAGCGTCACAGTGTAGAGGACTATGTAGACCAGAGGAAGTCACAATAACGTGCCTGGATTGTATCCGGAGGAGTTTTGAGAGTTCGGCTTGCCAAGCCCGACCTCGGGCCAGGCTTGACTTGTGATAACTTGATCCAACATGTTGTTGCATGTCAACATACAACAGTCCGGCATCTCTTGCAAGAAATTGTTCAGTTTTTTATTTTAGTGGCAGAAAATAAATACCCCCCCTTCCACACATGAAAAAAAGGTGATGATATAAAATGAATGGATAAAATGTGTATTGGCTCCATCTTGGTGTAGACGAGGAGTCACAATAACGTGGCTGAAGAATGTTGACCAAACTACACACCAGAGGATGAAAAGACGACATTTCGGTCCGTCCTGGACCATTCTCACAATCGACTTGAGAATGGTGCAGGACGGACCGAAACGTCGTCGTCCCTTCACCTTCTAGTGTGTGGTCTGGTCACCACCATCTTGGTGTCACTTGGATGACCATCAGGAGCCACATCGCGGCTAATATGGCCATACCAGCATTATCCTCACTTTAATAAGACTTAATCGAAATCCTCAGATTAGGCAAAATTGTAATTAATTTTGTCAATAAAGATGTTAATAATAATAAACAGGCCTTTGAAAACACGGTTCTCCAACTCAACAAGTACACGATGTATCAATGGAGATTAAAGCGGTTTATAGACGTTGATTTAATACAGTGTGTGTTGAAATTATAGATGCATGGAAAATGAACAAAAGGAATATAGGAACTGTATATGGGAAGAGACGGGCAAGTGACCTCACCCTACCGTAAGCGTAAGGCAGGGGAGGGGGGGGGTGGATAGGTACGCTCCTTTGAGAAAGTGGAACTTGTAATTAATTGTTGTTGTCGGAGACATGGAGCCTTGTGTTTAGGCTTATCGAGGTCCCCTTAGGTGATTTGGCTGACCTTCCCCCCCAGGATGTAACACACAACAGTTGTCTAATTCCCGGGCTAGGTGAACAGGTGCATCGGGTAAAAGGAACGTGACCAATTATTTCTGCACACCCCTGGATTGTGAACCACAATCGTGGATTGTGAGTAGGTGCCGTAGACTACTGTACTAGAGGACCTCAGTAAGAATGAGGAAACTGGACTTACCTGCTTGACAAGACCTGATCTTTACCCAGAATGTGGCTGACATTGAGAGCATAAGGTATGAGATATCTTAAGGTGCCAGTATATCCTCTTGTGAAAATCAGACAAAAATATATATGACAGGAGACTTGCATAGAACAAAGTTTATGGGAAAATTAGCAGTAGAGTTTAGACGAGATGAAGATAGAGGTTACCAGAAGAGAAGAGTAGTGGTCATAGAGAAGTAACACATTAATGTTCAAGAATTAAAAAAGAAGCAGAAAGACAATATAAAAATGAGAGCATCTGAAGGTAAGTAGCAACCGAAACTTGCACAACTTTATACTGAGAAAAATTGTGTGAATAAGCAAGCAGTAAGACAGAGAATGGAGGACTGGTGGAATATCAGGAGATATGCGACGTCTTCAGGTAAAGGACAACACCAATTTTGTTTTTATTAACACGTTTAAGTACATGTGCATTTGTGCAACTGCCCTGGACTATATGAAGGGGAGTACAGTGTGTCAAAAAGCTAGCTACGTTGTACTAAAAATTCCCCACCACACGGGATGGTTAGTCATAGAGAGGCACGTGATAAGTAGTCTGCACTGGCAGACTCTGGGTGCATTATGAGGATATCATCATGAACACAAGAGTGACTAAGGTAGCAGTAGAACTAAAAGTCTCCATCTCACAGGATGGTTAGTCGCCAAACAAGAGGCTGACCAACATAGAAGTGTCAGTAGATGAGACATAGATTCCTGCAGTTTAGATTCTAGAATTGAGAAAGCTTGACATTGTTCAGTTGGCTTGAGTGATATATATAACTACTACTAGTTTTCCCAGGGCCATCCAGGCAGGAGAAAGGAGATGAGTCGTGTTACCTGTCTAACGTGAGCGTTACGGTGCACAAATGTTGTATCAGGTTAAACGGGTGTTTTTTGAGGTTGCCGTTTTCTAAAAAGTATATGTTAGAGTTGCAGGAGGTCGCCAGGCTATTTGTGTCGTCTAGATAGTAAGGGATGTGTGTCCAGTCACGTCTAGTGTGTGTACTCACCTAGTTGTGCTTGCGGGGGTTGAGCTTTGGCTCTTTGGTCCCTAAGCTAAGGAACTGTATTTTTAAAATGTGGATGGAGGCATGGAGCTGGCGTCCACAACTTGTTTTTTTTAGTTCATTCCACATTCCTGTTATCCTTACAGCGAAGAAAGCAAAATAAACTCTTAACATTTCTATGGCTCATTCATTTGTCAAGCTTTCGTCCGTGTTTATTATGGTATTGGTATTCATTGTAAATATTACCACTTGTTCCGATCTGTTAGTCCCTTGAAGTATTTGATGTTTATCATATCTGTGTCTTGCGAGGCTAAGGAAGTGCTGCTAGGTCAGCCTTTCTCTCTATCTCCATCCCTCGTGTGTGTTCATCTGTGCTTGCGGGAGGAATGAAGCGACGGGTCGTTGTTGTCACACCAGCAGGCAAAGGTTTTTCTTGCCAGGCGGACTAAGCAAGGTCCGGTGTGGTGTACACCTCAGCACCTTGTGCCCTCTGGTTGTGGTGCCACGTGTGTGTAATTGTATAATGTATATATATATATATATATATATATATATATATATATATATATATATATATATATAGGGTGAGGCCCGCCGGCCATGTATACCCTTGGGGATATACCAACTCTTCCCTGTATTCCAACCTTTGGCTTCTTCCCTCTCTCCACCTGCCTGTGTTGATCTTGGCTTCCTCCTCTTTGATGAGCTCCCTCCAGGTATTGTCCAGGTATGGTCCTTGGTTGTCTCCTCTCCACCACCATAACCTGCTGCGGGTTCTCCCTCTTGCCGCAGGGTGTTACCCCAGGTGGTGGTGGGGGAGAGCAGTGAGGCAGTTGGTGACCAGGGTGAGTGGTGAGGCAGTTGGTGACCAGGGTGAGTGGTGAGGCAGTTGGTGACCAGGGTGAGTGGTGAGGCAGTTCGTGACCAGGGCGAGTGAGGACTTGCTCTTGATGCCTCGTCTACTAACCTTTTTTGTACCTGGTGCCATGTTTTTGTGTGTATGGATAGAGGCGCCTTCCACCACTTTCTCTTCAAGTCCGTACAGCAAGTATTTCCTTAAGTCTCAAGTCATTCGCCTTTCCACTCTCCAACTTCTGCCCTTGTCCTCTTAAGAGCATAAGAACAAAGGTAACTGCAGAAGGCCTATTGGCCCATACGCGGCAGCTCCTATTTATATCCAGCCAATCCCAGTCATAAACATGTCCAACCCTCGTTTGAAACAATCGAGGGACCCCCAACTCCACCACGTTACGCGGTAATTGATTCCACAAATCATCAACCCTGTTACCAAACCAGTACTTAACCTAGTCTTTCCTAAATCTAAACTTATCCAATTTATACCCATTGTTTCGTGTTCGTTCTCTTATCCTCTTATTTAATTTGAAATGTCCACTGTCTATTCCTTGCAGTATTTTGTATCTAGTGAACATATCTCCTCTGTGTTTTGTCTTATCTAAGATTGATTATCATTAATCCGGCGTCGTTGTTCAGTCTTCTTGATTCAGGCAACATTCTTGCTGCAAATAGTCTATTCCAAAATAGTCTAATATTCCACAACTGGTCTGGCAGGTGGTGTAGAGGGTCCTGAACGACTCCCTCTTCACATATTGCTTATCCAGCTGATGCTATTAGCTTGATGTGGACATCTGGCGACAGGTTCGGTGTAAATCCAGCCTCTTGGCTGTTTTCTTTGATTCCGTGATCGGTTTCCTCTGCCATTTTGTTTCATTGTATCCGGCCTCCTGTTGCCAAGACTCTGCTTTATTACTTTGTACTTGCTCGAGGTCAACTCTTGTAGTTACTTGATACTAAGAAAGATAACTTAAAAGATTCTTAAAAGATTTCCCCACTTTGCACCCGCAAGATAACGTAAGCTTTTAAGGGTTGATAGATGTTAATCTTCTTGTTTGAGGAGCTGTTCACTTGAGACAGTTAAGCAAGTCCCAGCTGTGCCTGGGTACAAGTGACAGGATGAACAACCCAGCGGGTTCTCTTCCTATTGGGGAGTGTTGTACATGCTGCTATGGCGGTGTGTCCACTCACAAGATGAGTGGCGCTGCCCAATAAACTCGCCCCTCGGGGCAAAATAAAAATAAAAATTTGATAGTACAAGTCTTTTTTCAGTCTTGCTAGATCCTGAATCCTGCTAGACCTTGATCCTAGCAGCCTGTTTCCTACAGGCTGCCGCAGGATTTATCCTCCCTGAAATGTTTGCATGATTCCTTGCTTAGGTTTATAAATGCAGCTCCTGTGTTTGTCAATTTTGTATACCACATGCTGCTTGTTATACTACTGCATATGACTGGTGTTAGTCCTGGCATTAATAAGATCCCTTTTGTGAGACTATCATAGTAGCCTTTAATATTCCGCCATTGTGGCCTGTTCTTATTCCCAAACTTCATTACATTTTACTTGGTGGGACTGAACTCCAGTGGGAGAGGGAGGCTGTCATGTGCGTGGATGAGGGCAAGTGACCGGGGTGGTGGTGAGGGAGGGAGTGACCTGACCTCTCGGTAACAACGTGGCAGTGAGGTTCAAGTATGTTTATTGAGACAAGAAAGAAATACATCTCAAAGGGATAGAGTAGCTTAGGCTGTTTCTAACCCCCAAGCAGTGAGGTGCAGCTTGTTATGCCCCGCATCCTAACCTTTTGTACCTGGCGCGTTCTTCAGATCTCTTGACGCTCACGAGTCACGCCTCTCTCGTTTCTTCTCTTCAAGTCGAGAAAGGAAATGGCTTCAGCAACTTCTTTCATAGAATTCCACTTATTGACCAGCACAAGGTACGTTGTTGTAGTGAAGATAAGCTACTTGGAACAAAAAGTTCCAAGTAGCACGGGCTATGGTGAGTCCGTTGTAGACTTACCTGGCACAGGAGCGGGGCTGTAACTTGGGACAGGGTACGAGTGTATCTTCTTACATTTATACGACTCTATTGCCTTTCCATCTTCCATCGATGTCCTCTTGCCCTATTTGATCTCCATTTAAAGAGGATTTCCTTGTCCACCTTGTCCACGGTGAAGGAGTGAGAGCAGCAGCAGCAGCAGTAGTGGCGGCGGCGGCGAGTGTGTTGCAGGAAACAACTGAGCGGAGGGAGGTGCGGCCATGGCACTATGGCGGGAAGGGAAGGGAACTATCAGGGGATAAGCGCCAAGCTATCACGACTATATAGCACTGGGAAGGGGTCAGGATAAGGATTTGGGATGGGACGGAGGAAGGAATGGTGTCCAACCACTTGGACGGTCGGGGATTGAACGCCGACCTGCATGAAGCGAGACCGTCGCTCTACCGTCCAGCCCAAGTGGTTGGACTATGGCGGGAGATGTCAGAGGCAGATGCTGAAGATGTGATGGTCGCTGTGTCATCTGTCGTCAGTGTCAACAAGTGTCGTCACCACTATACCTCTCGCCGATTACGGCCAAGTGAGCTCTAGCTCTTTATACCCCGCCTACTAGCCTGCTTGTACCTCTTGCGATATATTGTGGTTTATTAGGTTGTTGATTTGTGGAACCAATTACCGCGTAACGTGGTGGAGGTGGGGTCCCTCGATTGTTTCAAGCGCGGGTTGGACAAGTATATGAGTGGGATTTGGGGGGTTATAGATAGGAGCTGCCTCGTATGGGCCAATAGGCCTTCTACAGTTACCTTTGTTCTTATGTTCTTATTAAACTCTTTACCTGGGGTTCATGACCAGGTTCACACATACAGTGGCCACGTTAACACAAACCGGATTCCCTTGTTCTCTCTTTGTTTAGTAATTTTCCCATAGAGACGCCAAGCGCCATGTTCGTGTTGTGATATTGCAAAACACAGTTGGTAAAGTATTTAGAGGTTACCAAATACGTCCATTGTGTGTGTGTGTTTGCATTGAGTTGCATGTTCTTTGCGTGTGCTTGTTTATATGCAATTTAATTAATTCATGTTAAAAGTTGTCTTGCTAAAGTCGAATATATGCAATAACTAAAGTTTGATAAGGTTATATAAACGTTTATGAAAGTTTACAGCAACAAGGTTGAGTATGGTCTGTGGAAAGAGAGCTCTCACCTTCAAATGTTATCTGTTTGTGACTTGTAATTTGGTCTAGTGTCTGGTAGAGTGATAAACCAGATGACCTGTGGTAATCATTGTCTTAACTCACCATACGATAAGTATCGCTTATCATTAATTTAAATTTAGTATGAACGCACAAGAGAATCGCTGTCAACAAAACGTGACGTAGCCGTGCGCGTGTACACCCTAGCCTAGCTGCTGTTGTGGTGGGTGGTGGAGGCTGCTGCTGTTGTGGTGGGGGTGGAGCTGCTGTTGTGGTGGGTGGAGCTGCTGTTGTGTGGGGGGTGGAGGCTGCTGCTGTTGTGGTGGGGGTGGAGGCTGCTGCTGTTGTGGTGGGGGGTGGAGGCTGCTGCTGTTGTGGTGGGGGTGGAGCTGCTGTTGTGGTGGGTGGTGGAGGCTGCTGCTGTTGTGGTGGGGTGGAGGCTGCTGCTGTTGTGGTGGGGGGTGGAGGCTGCTGCTGTTGTGGTGGGGGTGGAGCTGCTGTTGTGGTGGGGGGTGGAGGCTGCTGCTGTTGTGGTGGGGGGTGGAGGCTGCTGCTGTTGTGGTGGGGGTGGAGGCTGCTGCTGTTGTGGTGGGGGTGGAGGCTGCTGCTGTTGTGGTGGGGGGTGGAGGCTGCTGCTGTTGTGGTGGGGGTGGAGCTGCTGTTGTGGTGGGGGGTGGAGGCTGCTGCTGTTGTGGTGGGGGTGTGGAGGCTGCTGCTGTTGTGGTGGGGGTGGAGGCTGCTGCTGTTGTGGTGGGTGGTGGAGGCTGCTGCTGTTGTGGTGGGGGTGGAGCTGTTGTGGTGGGGGGTGGAGGCTGCTGCTGTTGTGGTGGGGGGTGGAGGCTGCTGCTGTTGTGGTGGGGGGTGGAGGCTGCTGCTGTTGTGNTGTGGATAATAAAGTCTAGAAACCAGTACTGACATTTGCCTTATTTCCAGTTCTCCTAACACATAACAAGTATCTCAAAATCAATTGAAAATGTCAAGACATGCCAAACACACAATGCTAACATGCATTTAAATATCCGACCTTAATCGAGTGGTTTTTAAGGAATGAGTTGCCAAACATTGGTGTAAGGTTTCTAGTCTCCGGACACATGGGAAGAAGCGGTAAAAATATCACCAAACAGTATAAAAAATCACTAAAGAGTGCTGAAACACCTTGGTACCATATCTTGTAATATTGGACCTAAAGGCTCAGTGATTCCGAGAAATGAACCATCGGGCATTATGATATCTGGCGCATATCTCTGACACTCGTAATCCAGACAGCCATGTGGCTGAACAGTCGAGCCATGTCTGTTATTTTAAGAATGTTGTATACTTTTAAGAGTATGGAATGCTGGGGAAGGTATAATTTATTCATAATGCATATAATTTTGCTGTACAGTACTGTACAGACAGTACAGTACTGTACTGGGAGCGGTCGGCCAAGCAGACAGCACGCGGGACTTGTGATCCTGTGGTCCTGGGTTCGATCCCAAGTGCCGGCGAGAAACAATGGGCAGAGTTTCTTTCACCCTATGCCCCTGTTACCTAGCAGTAAAATAGGTACCTGGGTGTTAGTCAGCTTGTCACGGGCTGCTTCCTGGGGTGGAGGCCTGGTCGAGGACCGGGTCGCGGGGACACTAAAGCCCCGAAATCATCTCAAGATAACCTCAAGATATACTGTACTGGCTAAACTCCCTTAGAAATGGGTGGTATGTTTTTCTGCTAGAGCAATTTTGTGATAAAATTAGACACTGCCATTTTTGTTAATGTGAGTACTACATTGCATATTCAGCTTGCATTTCCATACCATTTTTTTTAGAACAACTTTGCTTTCAATTAATCCTGTTTTTTTTTTTTTATAGTCCACTGAGAACATCAGTAACTGTTAGTGTTCGGAGACAGTGACTTTTAATCTTATTTATTTATTTATTTATTTATATATACATACAAGAAGGTACATTGGGATTGTGAGGATACATAGCATAGTAATTACATTCTTGTAAAGCCACTAGTACGCGCAGCGTTTCGGGCAGGTGAATCTATGCACAGATAAAACAAAAAACAAATATCTAAATAAAATGTGTATCCTACAAAGAGTACTACAGTATTTGAATTATAAATGCCTTTTGATTTCTTAATTATTATACATAAAATTAAAGACTTATTGTATAGTGGAACAAGAGTATACACAGATCAGTACTTGGCTAATAAAATTATTGTAGTTATGCAGCTTGCAATAAAAAATAAAGTAAAATATGATCCTGTAGCATGAGCATTACATAGCTCCAAATTTATTAAATAGAAGCAACTATGTAAATTGACAATTACATTTGTTATACATTTAATATTAAAAAAAAATCTTGATTTCGAATAGCAAACATGGTTGATATCATGAAATGAAATGCACATAATGCTCTTAATCCATGAAAATGACCTCTCTCATGACCAGTTGTTATCATGAGGTTAAAAAAAAGTTGCAATATTGCTTCTACATTTGGAAAGGTTAACTAAAACTTGGAAGATGACTTATGACAAGTCCTGGTGGCACTATGTCCTTTACCTGAATAGTTTTGTTCAATTATAAATGAAGTGGATTCCTTCCTCATCAAGGTTAACATCAACATTTTCACCACAGATTTACGTATTCACACACACACAGTTTCTTCCAAGGCTTATTAATCAACTAAAAGTGCTTAATGTTTTTTAATATTTCAAAAGCATCCATTTAACACATTGATTTCATTCAAAACTTGCCTCTTTGAGAATGCCTTCATCATCATTAGGTATATTATACAGAATTCATTCTTTTTTTTTTTACTCTTCCTATGTTTCACATTTTTTTGTAGTTACATCTGCAGGTTTTTTTTTCTCTTGAGATCAGTTTCATTAAAATGTTTTTAGTTTTCTCTTAGGATAAAAGTGATTGAATGATATGTAAGCCTTGCGCATGCGAAAGGCTAATCTAGGATCTTGTAAAGCCTTGCCAAGTTTGTGGAATTGGCTTTATAAATAAATTGGAAATTTTAACATGAAACAGATTCCAACATTACTATTTTCTCAAGAATACCAGGTCTCTTATTGTGTCGTGTTTTTTTACATTTATTAGTAAGCTATGGGTGCTATTAAGAACATCGGTAATGAAAATATTATTCTTGGCTATGGCTGAAGTAGCAAGTATAGCACAGCTGTGAGAGTACCTCTGCGCTTTACACCTATTACATAACCCCAATAACATCTGCCTATGTGAGTGAGTAATTAACATAAGAAATATACCTAATTAAAATATTCTTGCAAAAACTGTGCAGTACATTATATATATATATACAGTATATATATATATATATATATATATATATATATATATATATATATATATATATATATATTATATATATCTATATATATATATAATGTATAGCTTGAAAAAAACACAAACAATTGCAGAACCTCACATAACTATGGTTTTCCCTCTCTGACAAGTCCATGAGAGAAGGTGACTGCCTGTAAATTCAAATGCAATAGCAAAAGGCAAATTTTAGTTTATAAAATATACAGTACCTGTACAGTGTTTTATATTGATACTCGGTATAAAGGAAAGCATGATTTATTTGCATTATAATCTTTTATTTTACAAATTATTAGGAAATGTACTATTATGTGCCATTGTATATGCACATAATGGTACATTTCCTAATAATTGGTAAAATATTTGTTTTATTAACAAGCTGGTTGGGTGCCTTTTTTTGATAATTACTTATTAACAAGCTTAGGGTATACAGAGCAATGTGCTGTTACCCTATTCTATATGAAAGATTACACAGTGTAGATCAGAAACTAGTTACAAGCTCATCCAACATCCCCACCTCACAGAATGGTTAGAGTCGGGGAAAAATACCTCCTCAATACAAAAGCAAATCAACTCTGACTAAACAACAACTTCATGATTTTCACAGAGGTAAACACTGAATCATGTTTCATTCATTCATTATATATTATAGATATATATATAATATATATATATATATATATATATATATTATATATATATATATATATTCAACTATAGAACACTTTCCCACCAGGAGACTCGAACCCTAGCCAGCACAAGCCTTCCAGCAACTGGCAAACAGGTAACGCCTTAACCCACTGCACCACGCTCAGAGCGTGCAGTAGGTTAAGGCATTACCTGTTATGCTAACAACCAGGTACCCATTCACTGCTGGGTAAACAGAGGCTACAGTTAAGGAATGGTGCCCTATCAGTCCTCCCCGGCCAGGATACGAACCCAGGCCAAAGCGCTTGTGAAGCACCTGGCGAGTGTTTTACCACTGCGCCGCCACAGGGACTGCTTTTAACACTGCACCACGTGGATATGCAGTGGTTATTCTGCTAATGTGGGCTTCTGGCATCATATTTGGGTTATGTCCACACCTACGTCTTCTCCTTTTCTGAGTGAAAAATTTATCTTCCCTTCAACCTGTACTTCTGTTCTGGTCTTCACACTCATGTTCCAATCCTCAAATCTTTGCATTTGGCTGGATTAAATTCTAGCAGCCATTTTTCAGACCACTTCTGGAGAGTGTCAAATCCTCTTTTAATGCATCTCAATCTAACCCTGACATGACTCTTCTCAATAGTTTGGCATCGTCTGCAAACATTGACATGGAGCCAATGGACTCTTGACAGTATGTACTCTTGACAGGACAATGAACAGTATGTATTAGAACAGGATTGGTCCATGAACATTGGGTCCATGTGAACCACAAGGGAGACCCTTGTGGAACTCCACTTGTAACCTCTCTCCACTGATTTCTCTGCTCTCACTGTAACCCTTTGCTTCCTTTCTGAGAGATACTCTCTGACCCACCTTAGGACTCTTCCAGATATGCCAGCCTGCTTTTTCCATTTGGTAGGAGTCTTTCATGTGGGACCATATCAAATGCCATCTGACAGTCAAGGAATATGTAGTCTGCCCAGCTCTTTCTCTATCTTGTTATAGAACTCCAGCAAGTTTGTCATGCAAGATTTTCCTTCACTAAAACAATTCTGGTGCCTCGAGACAAAATCTATCTGCTCTAACTGTTATGCTAGCCTGCTTCAGATCACTCTCTTAAGCAACTAGCAGGTGATACTTGTTAGTGATATGGGTATGCAATTTAACGGTTTCTGTCTTCCCCTTTCTTGTAGATTGATAGCACATAGCCATTTTCCAGCTTTCAGGAGGTTCTTCCGTTTCTAGGGAAGAATTAAATATTATGGAAAGTGGGCTGCCTTCACCCCCGTCTACTCCTAAATCAAAGTACGCTGTCATATAACGCTTTGAAACTACTGACGGTTTTGGCATCCACCACCTTCTCACTTAGCTTGTTCCAACCGCCTAACACTCACATTGTACTCACCTATTTGTGCTTGCGGGGGTTGATTTTTGGCTCTTTGGTCCCGCCTCTCAACCGTCAATCAAATGGTGCACAGATTCCTGAGCCTACGGGTTCTATCATATCTACATTTAAAACTGTGTATGGAGTCAGCCTCCATCACATCACTGCCTAATGCATTCCATCTGTTATACTACTCTGACACTGAAAAGTTCTTTCTAACGTCCCTGTGGCTCATTGGGTACTCAGTTTCTACCTGTGTCCCCTTGTTCTCGTACCACCCGTGTTAAACAGTTTATCTTTATCTACCCTGTCAATTCCTCTGAGAATTTTATAGGTAGTGATCATGTCTCCCCTTATTCTTCTGTCTTCTAGTGTCGTGAGGTGCATTTCTCGTAGCCTTTCGTGTGTGTGTGCGTGCGTGCGTTTGCACGCGCACATGTGTGTATACTCTATAATATATATGCATAGTTATAAACGTGTTATGGCCACCACCTGGTCAGAGGGAGCGAGAGAGTTCAGAAAAACTGGATACAATTTGAGGAGGAGACTTAATGGGTGGTGGTAGAGGAGAGTGGCTGGTAGTATTGGTTGCATTTGTACCGATCGCACTCTCCGTATGTGTGTACTGCCTCTTGTGTGCTGGCTGTACGTTGCCAGTGTTGTGTTGAGGCTGATGAGTGAGCAAACTTTGCTTTCTGACGAGAGCATTGCATTTGTTGAAAAGATTACCTTGCGTCACTGAGTGATTAGCTGATAACCTTTGCCCTTGTATGTGTCCGATATAAAGCCTTTCTTTTCATAATGTTCAGAAAGTGTAGGTCAGGTTAATGCTACAGAGCCAGACACGACATGCGGGCAGCTGTGGTATTGCTAGGAAAGGCAGGAGAAACCGGTTGTGCCTTGTTGCGCCTTTCGTTTTATTGGTGGCAGTGGTAGTAGAAGCAGTCCTCAGGCAGGATGTGCACCTCCCGTCACCAGTTAGTCCACATAGCAACTTACTGTTGCATGCTTTACTAAAGGTAATGCCTAAGTGTATTAACATATTTATTGCTGCACTTAAATACAATTTACCAACTTATAATTGCTGAAGTAGGAGAAAAGTAGAATGTCATCTTTTCATTCGAGGATTATATAGACTATATGTTGTAATGTTAAAATGTTTAATATTTATACCACTGGCGAGGCTTAATTATTACACAATTTTACTAAAGATACCGTACATAAGGGCTAGGCTATGGTCTTCAGAACACGTATCAAAACATGATGTGTACTCAGCGCCGAGATCACTGGCTAGGGGAGGCTGCCTTGTGCTGTGAGCTGCAATTTTGTTCAACACTTCAACGGTACAGGAGAAGTCACCGACTTGTTTGCTTGTTAAAAATCCCGGCCAATAACCGGTTTTAAAGCCTTACCCCTACGCTACTTATTTTTTCACCAGCCAGTGGTTTGGGAACATCCGCCTGCGTATGCACATTCGTAAAGCAATATATAATGCAGGTATTATATATATATATATATATATATATATATATATATATAATATATATATATATATATATATATAGTTATATTACTAAATATTTAGTTAATTATTATACACATTGTAGATGTTATCACTAATACATAATTGTTTGAGCTATGGAGATATTAGTCACAGGGGAGCAGCTGTTTATTATTAGTCTTCACAATACACTACTTGCTTCTTAATCTCATATGTCGTTTATCTACTGGAAGGGAAATATGGATACAGTGCAAGGATTTCAGATATTTTATCCTTAGTGATAAGATAGTTTGGTAGTTGGGCACATTTCCTATCACCTAATGCCTCTGTTCACCTAGTCTTAAATCGGTACTTGAGAGTTAGCTTGTCGTGGGGTGCATCCTGGGAAGGATCAGTAGTTTGGCCCCTGGAGGTAACCTCAATAAAATCAGGTTGCCATATACACTGGCAACCTGTCCCCCGACACAATGAATTATCATCAGATCAGGAGCATTGTAAATTATGTTACGTTGCGTGCGCTACGTGTGTAAATTGCATGTTCTGTACTATCATCCATCATTAACATGACTGTTTTCAGACTTGAAGCTACGTTCAAGTACACTGACCTTTTGCACCCTCCCTCCTCCTTGCCTCCCTATTCCAGATTTACCCATACCTACTTTCCTTTCCCCCCCCCCCTGCCTCTTCTTCCCTTGTCTAATAACAAACTATGAGTACTGACTTCACGGCGAGTACTAATGATAGGGTTGGTGTGTTCCAGGGTAATGTCCTGCGGAGCCGAGAGCGCGTAGTCTTCCTGGAAGCCAGAGGTAAGTGAAGACTTGTAATCCCTTGTCTTGGTTGCTCTTCCTTCTGACGCAGACTTGCTTCTTCATTTCGTAGCCTGTGAAATTGACTCTCCTTAACAAATAAACTTAGTTGATTTGTTCATCACAATAATAAACGCTGATTCTCTTCTCATCAACTTTAACTTAGTTGGCGTAGCATATTTGCATGAAGCTGAACGTTAACCTCACTTTAAATTTGTCTGCTCTTCTTCCTTTAAACTTGGCAACTCTTCTCATCACTAAACTTGGCAACTCTTTCATCACTAAACTTGGCAACTCTTCTCATCTACTACTTGGAACTCTTCTCATCACTAAATGGCAACTCGTCTGCTTTAAACTACTGTATAACGTTTTGAAATGAAAATAATCATATCTTCAAAAATATTATATTCATTTCAAGCACTCTTTCAGAATTTCTTAAAGCTCATCTTCCTCTACTACGTTTGTGCATTATGAGAACTTAATCACTGCAGTAACCGCTTACTATGATTCTGTTGTGAAATCTACAAGTTATTAAGAGCGCGCAAGGGCCAGACGTGGTTCTCTGACTTGCACCTTAAAACCTATGATCTTAGCTGAACGGTATAATAAAATACTCAAACTAGCGATTCACTCGGCACATTTCTTAACGTCGGGCGTGATATTAGAGCTAAATGAACACATGTATAATCGCTACTGGAAGCTTTACAGAGCTGCAGTCTATAACATTCTCAGCCCATTTATGGGTTAAAATGATAACGATTTCGTACCCTAACACTCCAAAGCTGTAGCCTACGCCAAATATTTATGGAGCAGTATGAAAAACCTACCGTTCAATTATAACCATCTTGTCTGTAACAATATTAATCGTAATTTTGACATTGAAATTGTCTGTAGTTGCATACGTCCAGATGATAACTATGACGTAACACGCTTTGGGAAGCACAAGTAAAGATATTATGATCTGTTTAGATCTGACACCTACATATATGGGCAGCACAAAACGTCCACCAGACAATACGAATTAGTAATTACCAGGCACAGGTTTGACTTCAGCTATCTGTAGCAGGTGGCTGCAAGTGACAAGAATCTTCCAGTCCGGTGCACCCGTGGGTAAACTCGACGAGAAGAACTGGCTCATACTCCATTTTATTATTAAATGTCCAATCATTAGATCCTTTAGACCTGCCGGGATGAGGTATCTGGTGCTCGCAATGTTTTGTTCACTCCCGTGTTCTTATCCTTTATAATCCATCCAAATTTGTCAGTGATGACATTTCCCCT
>WNGS01066681.1:7866894-7877394 GCA_020271785.1 Procambarus virginalis | reverse complement strand
TATATATGCTTTGCTTTAAACCAGAACTTTTGAAGTATAGAAGGACGAAAAGTGGGGCTTAAGAGATGACGTCCAACCCTACAAGCACATCTAGGCGAATACACAAATGCACACCACTGTGTACAAACGCCAATAATTTGACTACACACGCTCATTTTTACTCTCATGGTAATTGTACGTCAATTGGTCATAATTGGTATTATGACATCAGAGCCTCTCTTTGTAGGTCGAAGGTTGTATGCCAGGTCTACGTGGGCCAACCTTAACCTTGGCCAACATGAATTACAGTGGTCACGCTCACCATGATATGTGCTTCAGCCTACAGTTTAGACCTATTGTCTTATGAATGACTGTCCTACGTGACAGTGAATACTAGCATTATCCTCACTTTAATCAGACTATCAAAATCCTCAGATTAGGCAAAATTTTAATTAATTTTGTCAATATAGATGTTAAAAACCACGTTGGTATTTATGTCTTGGGAGGCCAACGAACAGGTTTTTGTCCACACGACGTTTATCACACTTAAAAAAAAATCAACAAACTCTTAAACGTTAGGCCTATCACTAAACAACTTTTAGTACACTACAAACGACTTTAACTGTTTTACCTGTACCTCGCCTTCCCCGTACAGAAACACCATCACCTACTATGCAGCTACCAGCGTAGCCTTGTATTCACTCTGGTGTTAAGGGGGAGGCGAGACGTTCCCCGCAGGGTGTAAGAGGCCCATACTATTTCTGATGAAAAATTATCTTCCATGCAGATGGGATATCGCTGGCTCACTGGTCGTCTGGTAGCGCCAGACTATATATAGGCAGATTGTTGTTGTTGTTGTTACAGCAAGGGGAGACATCTCTTGTCCACGAGGCTCACCATAGCCCGTGCTTCTTGCCCCGCTCCTGTGCCAGGTAAGTTAAGGGCTCACCATAGCCCGTGCTACTTGGAACTTGTTCAGAGTAGCTGAATCTATAACAATAACAACAACAACATGTTACAGATTTAGCTACTCGGAACGAAGTGTCCATGTAGCACGGGCTATGGTGAACCCGTAATTGAGTTTGGCTATACGCGATAACCTTGTTTCTGTGATATTTGGGTCTAAGTTTAAAATAGAGGAGGGAATTCCTCCTTTTTCCGTTTATTTATCGCTTCTGTTTTAGTGCACTGGTGTCTATCTCACCAGACTACCCTACGGGCTCACCATAACCCGTGCTACTTGGAACTTTTTGTTCCAGGTAGTGAATCTTAACAACAACAACAACCAGACTACCATCATGGCTATGCCTTCAGGTCCTTTTTGCTATCTCGTTCCATTAACGTTCAATAAATTTGTCAATATTCAGCTCGGATCTGTCCGTACCATTCTTTAGTATACAAGTATATACAGTATCTACACAAGCCACTCAACCATCAAACGTCAATCATCCAGTTTCTATCCACCTATCCGCCCCTCCACCTGCAAGCCTCTCCTAAAGCAATTCAGAATTCAACCCAACATAAAAGGAGGGTAGACACAGCCTAAGTTACTCTATCCCTTTGAGATATATTTTTCCTCGTCTCAATAAACGCTCTTGAAATTGAACAACATAAATCCAAACTAAACTGTGTATGGAAAGCTGGCGGCGATACAAACTGTGCAAGGCGCGGATTGAACATGCACGACCGTATTATTATAGTTTTGGATTCAGCTACTAACAAATGTTCCAACGTAGCACGGGCTATGGTGAGCCCGTAGTGGACTTACCTGGCACAGGAGCTGTGCTGTGCACGACCATAAATTGATATATTAATACTTTCGTCTTTCCTTTCTTCCTCTGCCTCACCAAAACACACATGGCGGCTTATGAACAAATCCACAAGGGCCGTGATGAGGTTTCGAACTTACGCCCGGGATGATCCCAGACGCTGCCTTAGTCTACTAGTTCGAACCCTCATCACGGCCCTTGTGGATTTGTTCATTTGATGCATCACGCTATTGTGATTTGTGTGTCGACAGCTTATATCGTCAAGGCATCAACGATTCCCCATGTTCAACAAAGATGTGTTCCTTGTATGAGCTCTTAAAACCATCAGATTTTATGGCTGTAGACTGATTTCAGTGTAGAGCATTTCCCAATGCATACGATTTCTTTGTTATTTAAACACTATCATAAAAGTTTACCCGGCAGCAACCACAAAGTCATGAAGCTCAAATACACAAAAATACTCCAGGATAACAAAAGATCAGGAAAATATGAATCATACAAGTCCAGCAAGTTTCCTGTCTCCAGAAACGGTACACGTCCTAACAAAAAAAGGAAATAAAAAATAGTGAAAAGAATGATCAAAGTTAACAATACGTTTGCTTCTGGAGTATTACGCAGTAAGCACCGAGCGGACCTAATGTGGGGTGGTAGCCAGACCTTGTGGGTGCACCTGGTGCCTCTCTTGCCTACTGTTTGCTTGCTTGCTTGCTTGCTTGCTTGCTACTGCTCGCCTTCCATTTCCTGCATGCTTATGTCGTTTTAAAGCCCTTTAGCGTCAACATTCTTATTACTCACTGAAAGTGCAATGAGCAACTCTGTGCAAGGATTAGCAACGGACATGAATAATGCGTGACTCAGTCAAGGGTGAATAACGCGATCATGAAGGACTGAGGATGGACTAAGGAGTTTCCGTTGATATACAATGAGTTCGTCCGTCCTCTTGTTCACATCCTCCCTCCCCCCAACACGCCATGCACCAAATAACTGCGCCACTAATGGCTGTGACAGAACACACACTGCCACCCAATATCAACTTTCACCAAACATGGAATGTCACCAGACGCCGACTGATTCTAAACGGGGAATGTCACCAAGGATCAGCCCTAACAAAATAAGCAACAGTGGCAGCAGCATCAATGACAGCTTATTTTTGACAATACCAGTCATATTTTTGTCTCTTAATGAGTGTAATGTGTGCATGATCGCGATCACAAATAACAGCGATATCTTGCAACAGAAAGCTTGTATTGTAGCCCCGAGCGGCGTGGCAACCGCCTCCTAAGCTAGAATCACTTTACTTGCAAGTCCGACGCAGAATTTGTAATTGGTCAGGTCACCACAGCACAGCATAAAAAAAATGTTCCGGACAAAATTGGATCGTGAATTGGCATCAATGACTGGTTTAGATGAATGATTCAGGCGGGGTTTTATTATTCCAGATAAATTCATTCCTCCGACTTATTATCTGTTTAATCTTTACTTTGTGTTCCTGCCTAGTGGCAAGATTAACACAAGCACATCATCCAAGTAAAGATAATGTCAATCTGAAGGCTTTGCCCTATTAAGAAACTTCGTCTTATTAAGGTATGCCTTGCCTTCCTTGGCATGATACGACCCATTAAATACATCACAACTCTCACTCCGTCCCCAGTTACAGCCCCGCTCCTGTGCCAGGTAAGTCCACTACGGGCTCACCATAGGCCGTGCTACTCCGAACGTTTTGTTCCCAGTAGCTGAATCTTAAACAACACCACTCCGTCCCTTTGCCACCACAGATATAATCCTAACCAGTTGTTCCCTCTAACTACTCAGAGAAGTAACTTTCCTCAATAGGTCACAAGCACAGCCCCCGCTCTTGTGCCAGGTAAGTCCGCTACGGGCTCACCATAGCCCGTGCTACTAGGAACTTGTTCCCAGTAGCTGAATCTATAACAACAACAGGTCACAAGGAAGTCACCTTCCTTACCTACCCTGGGGTGACGTTTACAGCGGTGCTTGGTACTGTGCCAAGGGTGTACACGTTGACCCCTGTACATGTTGGCCTTGACTCTACACTGTGTTTATCGCCAATAGGAACATCAATAATCCAAACAAATTGCTATATTCATCATAAAACACACACTGACCATTAGCTTTCCCAAAAACCTATCTAGCGACGCTTATGTCCCTGTTTAATGGCTATGCTATTTGCACCAGTCATTTACCAGAGATTTGTCTTTATTTTCATTTATGTTTAAAGTAAATATATTTAAGTGTCATTGTTCATACTTTGTGTTTTACGTGTTCCTCCCTCTAACTTACCACAGACAACAGGCAAGCAGTCTATCTTTTTTATAAGTGTGACCAGGCATTGACACCTGCCATTGGAGGACTGCCGAACATCAACACTTTCCCGTCACAATATATATGTGTGCCGATATCTTTAATATCTTGCATTTGAAACGTTGGTTACGATAAAGTAAACAATTAGACATTAATCGAGATGAAGGGTTACACACACACCTTTCCCTTTTGTCATTTGTGAAACAAATGACAAAAGGGAAAACGGGAAAATACACCTGGTCTACTGGGTATGATCTTCATACAAAATGAGGACGTGATAACTTGTGGAATGACGTCTACTGGAGTGTGAAACCCCATTTGGAGACATCCACCATTGCTCCCTAATAATTGACTGATAGAACTAGAAGCATAAATATTACATCCGGATAGCAAACAAGGTATATTCGACTACATAAAAGGGAATTACACGAAAGCTAGAGAATATCTTAATGTGCAAAAGGAGGAGGAACTCCAAACAATTAAGGAAGTCAAATGAGATGCACATATGGCGAAAATAAAGACAACCAATAAGGAATAAAATAACGGTTTAAGGAAATACAACAACTCACTGTTCAGTAGACAATGCTAAGAAAGAAAACAAGAGTGGAAAACAATAGAGAACAAAGGACAGAAGAGAATAAAAATACAGTACTATCACTATCTGGGGAAAACACCAAGCCATTACGACTATATAGCACTGGGAAGGGGTCAGGATAAGGATTTGGGATGGGACGGAGGGGAAAGGAATAATGCCCAACCACTTTTGTGGACGGTCGGGGATTGAACGCCGACCTGCATGACGCGAGACCGTCGCTCTACCATCCAGCTAAAAATACAGTAAAACAACTGAAAATGCAAAGAAACAACCGCAGATGGTACATAACCATATTAGAAGGAAAATTACAGTGAATGACTACGTCATTCCCTTGTTAAAATGAACACAAGAGAAAATGAGTCACTGAACAAGAAAGGAAGAGACCCTACAAAAAATAATAGGCAATTTGTAAGGAACTAAATGTCAGCTTCCGTGGGTGTATTCACGACCGAGTCGAAATAGTTCCCAGTGAAGAGTAACAAGTAAGTAACCCAAGGAGAGTGACAAATATTGAGGTAACAGTGGCGGAAGCAATGAGGTAACTAGCAACATTAGATGAAATGAAAGCTGAATGACTGGACAACGCATCATCATGGATGTTGCAAGCAGCTTCACAGGCCCTCGGTATACCTGTAGCAGCTTTACAGGCCCTCAGTATACCTGCAGCAATTTCTTTAATAATTCACTAACGAAGGAAGCGTTTCCCAACAGCTGGAAGATGGCAAATGCAATACCTATATACAAGAAAGGGATATGGAGGAGGAACTTTAGTACAGGCCAGCAAGAATAATAAGGATAAGATTAACACATTTAGAAAGAATTAGGTATGTAAACAAGTCCCAACACGGTTGTAAGGAAGAGAAATGGTGCTTAATAAGTGTAATGGAACTTTGATAAATTAAGAAAATATAAGATAGGACTGGGAAGCTTGCATATTTCTAGCATATAGTATTAAGTTTTAGTCTGCGTAAGTGGCTTTAGGCATTGTATGTACTAGCTCTATGTATAAATTCATCAAAATCCGTATCACCCCTTGTATGTACGTATGTACTTTACCTAAATAAACATTTGAATTCTTTGAATTAACCTAAAAATGCTTTTACCAGTTTCGTTTAAAAGACTGCTACACAAACTAGAGAGGCAAGAGGGAGTAACTGGAAGAGAACTGAGGTGGGCGACAGCACCTGGGGGACAGTGAGGAGCTGGAGAAGGTAACAAGCAGAGTCCCACAGGATGAACAACCCAGCGGGTTTTCTTCCTTTTGGGGAGTGATGTACATGCTGCTATGGCGGTATGTCCACTCAAGATTAGTGGCGCTGCCCAATAAATTCGCCCCTCTGGACAAAATCTAAAAAAAAAGCAGAGTCCCTCAAGAACTGGAAAAGGAACAAATTTAGAGATTTGCAACGAGGCTCCTCTCATAATAACGCGAGAGCGAGTAAAATGTTAAGGACAAAGAACAAGGTAGACTTAAACACTTGAAAATGAGAGGTAACATGACAGACAATAATTAAGGAGAATGACATGGGGAAAAATAGGAAATTATATTACCACTAGAGCAAAAGAGCAAGAGTGGCAGCCTTGAGACTCAAGAGTCAGATGAGAAAATTATATGATTAACGTAATAGCAGGAAAATGTTATGACCTAAACAGGTTGAAAAGCCAACTTCATTCATAATTTCAAAAATAGACTATAAAGACAAAAGTTAGGCGGAAGTGATTACATTAATCAATCGGTTACTGGAAAGACGGCATCAAAGAGCCGAAGCTCAAGCCTAAATGACAAATAGGAGAGTACAAATAAGAATAAACAATGAAGAGCTGTAGACTACATTCCCAGAGTAAAACTACATATTTTTGTGTAAGAGAACCAGTAATAACCTGCGAGAACTGGAACAATCTTGTCCCTCGCGGACAGTTCGACCTTGGGTACGGGTTCCTGGGTAGGCCTAACAGGCTGCCTGGCTCTGATAATAGGAAACCATATCTCAAGACGAGATAATTGAGGCAAGTCAATACATGGTTTAGGCTACGCTCCCCCATTGATGATGTGACGACTTATACTGAATTTTGTAACTAGCTCATCAAGATTGTAACTTGCTTAGCTAAATGAATTTTGGGGTTCAGTCCCTGAGCCCATTATGTGCCTCTGTAACCCTTTCCACTACCGCCCACAAGATGGGTATGGGGTCCATAATAAATGAACTAAACTAAAAAAAATAAGCAATACATTCAAAAGGTTTATTGAAATACAAATCCGGGCTGCAATGTAGCCCGTCCTCGGGAGCATTCTCAACGTCACTGTTGTACTAAAGTGCCCAAACCTAAGCAACCTGAGAACCCACCAACAGAAAACGGGTCATCACCAATTCCGTGAGCCGCTGCTATTTTGGTACATCAGTTTTTGGACTTGGGTAAAGCATACGTCAAAATGCGGTGTGCTATTAGGACGAGTTGCGGAATAAGTGTCAATGGACTAGGACACGAGCGGCTACGAATTTGCCAAAATTTCCTCTGCTGTTTTAAGGGTCTTCATACCAGAACCTATAAATTTACACAAGATATAAACGAAATATGCCTAAAACAGTGCGCTAGTGGCTTTACAAGAATGTCAAACAAAGTCTCTATACTCTCAAACCCATTATACCGTCTTTTATATAAATATATAACTTGTGGCTATTATACAAATTTCTTTTTTCCTGTCCTCGGGCTAGGCTTTGGGTCACCCACCAAAAATAAAATCAACGTACAGTACTGCATACTAAAGATTTGCATTTTCTCAATAATAAATTAATATTATTTCATAATAGAATTTGTTTAATAGTTGGGACTATTAGGTTTTGTTGGTAATAATTGGTATTTGCAGTATGTGGATTCAGAATGGCGAGATTCAAGCGGAGGATGTGAACTAAGCAGTTAAAGGTAAAAATATGTCGTCCTTATCAACACGGACCAAATGCTTGTTAATTCAGCCTGACATGTAAAGGCGCGTCTGGGATCATCCCGGACGTAGGTTCGAAACCTCATCACGGCCCTTGTGGATTTGTTCATTTGATATATCACGCTACTGTAATTTCTGTGTACTGAACATAATATATTTGGATAATATATTTTAAATGTACATTATAAAACTTTCACTAACTGTATTCACACCAATAACAATCAAGTGTCGTTATTAGAAATGCAGTCCTGAAATCTGCACCTAACCCTGTCTTACCCTGTCTTATTTTTTTTAGCGCCGTCACTTGATCCGAGAGAACATGAACGATCCAGGTTCGAACCCTGGACTTGTTCCGAGGACGGATTGAGCACAGTCCCGTCATTGTTAAGCTATCTGTGCCACCTATAAACTGGCGACCTAACTGTAAGCGATTGGTAGATAGTATTATGGAGAACACATAGTAAAGCTTCAGATCAACTGTGGGAGGCAGAGCTCTTGGCCTGCAAAGCCTTCCATATAAATACAAAGCTGCCTACGCCTTCAACACTACACAAACAAACCTAAACAAGACTATCCAGGGATAGTCTGGAATAAAAGGATAGAAATTAGGATTAAGATAGAAACCTAAACAAAACTATCCAGGGAACATAGGATCACGGACTTGCCCGAAACACTATGCGTACTAGTGGCTGGACAAGAATGTAGCAAACTCTTATATAAATAAAATAATATCAGAGGGCAGGATGGCATCACAGTGTGACTGGCCGCTGTCTGCCTGTCCGTTACTTGCTCTTATTACAGGTCCCGCTCGACCTCATTCTTTTACCGTACAATAAATCACTCGTTAAATCAGACTTACATAGAATTTTATTTGTCTTCGTATTATGTTCATGATTTGTGTTGGGCTCTTACAGCATGCGGGACAACTAATTTTGTGAATTTGGTAGTTTTCTGTGTGGGGGGGGGACAGGAAGCCTTTAATTGACCTGTGTAAGTTGACCAGACCACACGCTAGAAGGTAAAGGGACGACGACGTTTCGGTCCGTCCTGGACCATTCTCAAGACAATAGACTTGAGAATGACTACGTATATACAGATGAAAGAGTACAGCACTTCCTTCCACCCTGGGAGATAGTACCTTTTGGCATCCTGACCCCTGCATACCCCACCAAGAAACTAATCAAACAACCCTCATGCTCAGCTTGCTAAATTAAGCAACATAGAACACATTCACAATATTCAAGCTGAAAACAACATTGCACAGACCATATACACTGACGGATCACTCAATACAGCTACAGGGAGGGTAGGAAGTGCTGCCATCAGCCCGATGGCAGCACAATTCAAAGGAATATCCGAATTAGTAACTGGGCGTCCACAATGCAAGCAGAGTTGGTAGCAATACTGGTAGCACTAAATTATTGACAACACTGAAGTAGACAGCTTAATTATTTCCGACTCCCTTTCCTCACTACGAGCAATAAACAGTTTGCAATCGAGTAATAACGTGTTTGTCTTGGAAGCTAGACGTAGATATATAAGAATACTTAGCAAGAGGGTAAATATAAAAATGTGGATTCCTTCTCACATTGGCATGCAGGAACATGACAAAGTTGACGCCCTTGCTAAGGCTGCAGTAAATAAAGACAGTATTGAACGGAATCTTGAGTTATCAAATAGGTCCCTTAAAAATGTCATTAGACGAGAACTCCTGGATGAGTTTGAAGAAAGTAGAATTGTGCAAACTAGAACTAGCAGGTCCATTGTTCATCACAATGAAATGTGTGAAGTAAAACATGTGTATGGGGCAAGTAACAAAGTCAGTAGACTAACAGATGTCACAGCTCTTATAAGACTTGGCTACAAGTATCTCTGGCAGTTCGACTTGTATAGGGATCTAGATGAAGTAAAGTGTGTGGACAAAGACGGACACACTCGAACACTATCTAGGATTGTAGTAAAATTGAGCCATTTAGAGATAAATCTAAGCTCACTCTGTATGATATGGCAACCTATCTTATTACCATGGATAAATTACCTGAAATCCTTGCACTGTATCCACATTTCGCTTCCAGTAGATGAACGACACGAGATTCAGAAACTAGTAGTGTATTTTGAGGACTAATAATAAACAGAAGCTCCCCTATGACTATGTCCCTATTGGTCAAACTTATGTATTAGCGATAAGACCTACCATTAATGTATGATAACTTACTGTAAATATGTAGCTCTTGAAGTAGCACTTACTCTAACTAGCTGACATTGTAACTAAGGTGTGAAGGATAGATGAAATTGTTTATGAAATAATCCAAGATGAGGTCTGATAGAGACCTTTTGTGCCCTCTGTAATGCTTTTGCGCTACCGCTCACAGGATGAGTATGGGGTGCACAATAAACTAGCCGTCTCCGACGGCAACAATCAAAATAATAAATCGTCGTCCCTTCACCTTCTAGTGTGTGGTCTGGCTAACTTACTTCAGCCACGTTATTGTGACTCATCGCCTGTATATTGACCTGTGTATCTCCCCCTATCCAATGTGGTCACCAATCAGGCTACTGACCAGACCCCCTCGTGCTTAACGCGATTACCGTTAGTGATAGGCGCCCACTACGCCATTTCACCGTTAGCTGAGAGTTCATTACTGTCGACAGTAAGTCAAAAAAAAAAATCTATATATAACTTACCGCAGTCTGTGACTCTCGGTGTGGCATAAGCCAGAGTACAGGCAGCAGCGAGCACGGTGATGAAGGTCCTCATGGTGCGAGGTGTGGAGGGCTGGTGCTGGAGCTGTAACACCAGCAGCACCCCCCACGCTAATCATACACCAACTGCCAGATACCTCAACAACTCCATACCCCACCTCACATTTACACCACTAATTATATATGTATCT